>CM033646.1:2625086-2701758 GCA_019512145.1 Engystomops pustulosus | reverse complement strand
GTATATATGGGCACAGCACAGTACTACTACTCCTATCCTGTATATATGGGCACAGCACAGTACTACTACTCCTATCCTGTATATATTGGCTCAGCACAGTACTACTACTCCTATATGGGCTCAGCACAACTATATCTATTATAACTAGCATACCCGGCTTCAAATGTTCCTTGAATTTTAGGCATTTGGAGTGTAAGCAGTAACAATTACTCAGTATTTTTTTTTTTTAGTTACCAAAAACTTCAACCTCTTTTGCATTCACCCCAATCCTTTCCATTGTACAAGGGTACGAGGCCTCTGAGACCTCAGGGATGGAGGCTACTGTAGAGGTAACCTGTTGAGCGTTACCTATCAATGAGTAAAATGCTGGCGTGGACGGGGTTAAAATATAACATGGAAGAGAATGTGAAGAATGGATATGAGTTCTGGATATGTGGAGGGATCATCATTATTCCTATGAATACACAGGGGGGAGGCATCAGGTGGGGGACGCAGGACCTTCTCCATACATTGCTGCACCATAAGAGGCTGATGAGAGGACTTCTCCAGAACGCTTCGGTGTCTGTCACATCGTCACCACATGTTCCCCTGCGGGGACACAGATTACTTTACTTGCTTGAATACTCATTGTGCGCCTTTGACAGAAATGAGATCTACATGTGCTATTAACTCTTTTGGCGGCTCTTCCAGATGCGGCTCTGCTTTGTATAGAGACATCTGCCAGTGGAGGGCTCCTGGTTCTTAGGGACAGACTTGGCCGGGATTTGCTCCTCCATGTCCAAGAATAGTTGTAACAAGAGGTTGGGTGCCAGAAGTACAAGGTCCAGAACAGGCGAGAGCACAATGTGGAGGGGGATGACTGACAACATAAGGGGCAGCCAAGGTCCTGCGCAGCTCAGGAGGATTGTTAGACATATATGGATATACATTTGTAACATCTCCGCATGGATATTGCTACAGGCGGTCCCCTACTTAAGGACACCCGACTTACAGACAACCCATAGTTACAGACGGACCCCTCTGCCCACTGTGACCTCTGGTGAAGCTCTCTGGATGTTACTATAGTCCCAGACTGCAATGATCAGCTATAAGATGTCTGTAATGAAGCTTTATTGATAATTCTTGGTCCAATTACAGCAAAAATTTTGAAACTCCAATTGTCACTGGGGCAAAAGAAAAAAAAATTGTCTAGAACTTCAATTATAAAATATACAGTTTCGACTTACATACAAATTCAACTTAAGAACAAACCTCCAGACCCTATCTTGTATGTAACCCGGGGACTGCCTGTACTTTGTTACTTTTTAACCCATGGAGTCAGTGGTTAACCCGAAACTGGAGCTAGGTTTTCTTTCACTTGCCTTGGTAAGTCCATTTACCTACAAGCTTAGGGCTTAATGACTCTTTGGCGGCCCACCTCAACACTCCACACCAGAAGTACATGCCCATTGTGACCCCCAATTTAAAGGAAATTTAGCATCAAATCCATTCTGATAAACCAGGGATATTACTCATAGATCCAAGCACTGTGACTGTGTTAATCTTCTTTGTTATCCATGGCGTCCTTCCTTCTAAAATCAACTTTTAAACTTATGCTAATGAGTCTTATGGCCTATGCTAGCCCCTCTGTGATCTGGCTTTGTAGGCTGTTACACTGTCTCACCCTCCTCCCTGCTTCCCTTGTGCAGTGGCCACTCCCTGAGGGAGCAGCGGGGAGGGTGAGACAGTGTAACTGTCTGTATAGCCAAATTGCAGAGGGGCTATTAGTATAATTTTAAAAGTTGATTTTAGAAAAAGTAAGACTCCCTGGTTTATCATGCTTGAGATTGCTGGTTCTTAATCTGTTACCAGATGTGGACATACATGTACAAGGCACCTGCTTGTGCGAACATATTATATTGTACTGCCCCTGTGCCATCTTAAAGGGGTATTTCCATCTTGTAAAGTGATGGCATATTTCTAGGAGTTTCTGTGAGACTCCTTAAAGGGATTGTCTGGTTGTTATCATGATTTTTCTACTATGGGCTCCAGGTGGTTTAAAAATAAGAAAGAAGTAACATTTACCTTGTTCATAACCCGGTGCAGTATGCGCTGCTTGTTGGTATACAGAGGCTCAGGGATGGTGTCATGTCGATAGGATGTATAAGCCTATAGCAGGAACCCGTTTTTGATGTGAAATAACAGGTAAGCCTCTGTCCCTTTCCCTGGGACTCACCACAGGCTGTTGTCAGTGAGCCAGGTAATGTGAAATAAAGTTTTATAAAGTAGTGGCAGTATTCAGAATGGTGACATTTATAAAAAATCTGCATAGCATAGGCTATTGGAACCTGTCAACTGCTAAAAATTACCTTCCTGGTGACAGGTTCACTTTAAAGATGCCAGGAGCTTCTTATAGTCTATAAGAATACATGGAAAGGGGTGATTGTTATATGTAGGGCTGTTAGAATTATGGAGGGTGGTGTGAAATGAGCTTTTAGGGTGTAAGTGAAGGCTACACAGTACAGGGGTCCTGTGTCTGGTCTCCCAAGCTACATCGTCTTTAATTTTGCATCACTTTAGGAAAATAATATTAAGGTAAAAATTGAGAAAAACTTGTTTGATCCGTTCTAGGAATGTCTAGGATTATCCGGAACGAATTTCCCATTAGGGATGTGTACACTGAGAAATGTGATATTTCACTGGTCTTGTCATCCGGCAGGAGAGAGATGGGTCAGCAGGTGGACGTCCTCAGTTGTGTGTTAGTCTGTGGCTGATGATGGGATCTAGAGAGTCCGGCTCGGAGCTTGTGGACTGGTCCTTGGAGGCCTCCGGAATGGCGTCTTTGACTGTTAGGGACGTAACATTGGGGTGCGTTGTAGTCAGCCCCATTCCCGTCACGTTAATCTGGATCTATAATCTGGACAGCTCAGCAGAATGAGCGGCGCTGAGAGTCGCGGGCCCCGGGATTCACGGCGAGTCTGACAGCGCGCAGATAAAACAAGTACACAAGGGACAGTCTCCGAGGTCGTGGAGGTAGATTAGTCTGGAACAGAAGTTACTACTTCCAAAGGCAGGAGATAGCGACGACTGCAATGACTGCAATCTCCGTCCCTGCGATGGCTTGTGAATTGTAATGGATAATTTAACCCTTTCGAATCCCTTCTCCGCCTCCAGGTGTCTTCCATGCCAATAAATGAGGTCAGAATTGACAATGCGGTGATTGTGCACTCAGCGCTATCGTATCTGCAGGCCCCGTTGGCCCAAAGCCCAAATAATTTGGAGCGTCTGGTGTCTTAAGACGGTGATTGTGTTACTATTTTATCACACATGCTAGCACCTATCCCGTGGCTTCATAAGATGCAAGGACTTGCCTCGGATCCGGAGCTCTTCTCCTATTCAGAAGTGACAAGTGAGGACACACAAGCCTCAGCCGCTTGCCAAGGTTGTTTTGGCACATACACCCCATGCCCGCTTTTCACCACCACAAATGTTGATGTTATCCTGATCACAAAGGGCTGTTTTACTGTAGTAAATGAAAAGAATGTGTCTCATGGTTTGGTGGGGGGACAAGAAGATTTAGCTTTTTGTGTCCCGGCCAGGAAAGAGTTTTTTAAAGAAATACAAAACATCTACCATCCAAATCAACCAGGAACACTTACTCATAGCCCCAGGCACAGTGACTGCAGTATCTTTTTATATTTGTTATCCATGGCCTCCTTTCATCTAAAATCAACTTTTACAATTATACTAATGAGCCAAAATGGCTCCTGGGGCGTTACCAGAGCCTCTCTGTGCTGTAGGCTGATACACTGAGCAGGAACACTTCTTCCCTTCTGTCTGTTTGCTATAATATCACACAGTCGGAGGGGGGAAGTACCTGTTTTATTTAATTTGCTTATTATGATTCGTCTTATATTTTGAAATCTTTCTTTTCTTTTTTATATGGTTTTATTTCCCATGATTCCTCTGTTTTTGCAGGTGGGTCACTTATCACACTGAATTGCTCTGTCTAGGGGCAGCAGTGACATAAAACTGCTATCTCACACCTGAGAGTCTCACTGCATCCTATGTGATGTATTTTCGGTCTCCTCTGCCTCCTGCTTGTCATTGGTTCCTCCATGTCAGCTCTTACAAGCAGGAGGCAGGAGACTCGGCACAAAGGAGACCCACAGAGACCCACAGACTACAGTGTATAGTAATATAATGAAGAGTCTGAAGCAATATCCCATGGGATTGCACTGGAGATTCGGCACACTGCACTCACAGAAAGTGTAGACAGGCAGGATGCAGCAGTCTAAAATGACAGCTCATAGGAATACACTGAAGACTCTGCATACAACACTCACAGATAGTATATACAGACAGGGTGCAGTCTAAAACTACATCTCATGGAATACACTTGCAACTTCCCCCACCGGGGCGCAGCCTTTTCTTGGGGCCTGGAGGCAGCCGGGGCCCAGAATACCGGAGTGGCTGGTGGTTGCGGCCTAGGGACGCTAGTGTCACGGTGCTTGGTATGGGGACCGGATGGCTGTTCCACTGCCTGGCAGCTCTCCAGCAGGTGGTGTGTGCAAGAAATTGTAAAGGGGGAGGCTAATGTAGTGGTTCTCCCTGGGGCAACCCCTTACTGTCTGTAGTATGAGTCCCTGGGCGATGGATGGGGAAGCCCATGATGGTAACAGCTGTATCCATGGATCAGACAGAGGCAACGTTGTGCAAAAGTAACTCACGGTTCTTTATTGGAACAACTGCAGGCAACGGGCCAAACGATTTCAGAACAGATGTCGGATTACTGGAGGGATTCCAGATTACTGGAGTGGTCATGGAGAGTGTCCTCAGGAGTTTGGTCACCAGCCTGGTAGTAGATGCAGGCTGGGATGTAGCTGCGTCCAGGTATGGAAGCTGCAGCTTTGTCCTGGGTGTTCTGTGTGTCTGTGCTAGTGGTTCACTGACACTCTGTCTCTAAGATGTGCTCTCTAGGAGAGCTTAGGCCTAAGAGTTGAGAGCTAAGACAGACTCTCTGCTCTGTGGAAGGGCCTGTGGCTAAGGAGCTCCTCAAGTGTTGAGAGCTGGGCCTAAAGAGATGCTCCTATGTCAGGAGCTGGATCCTAAGAGAGCCTTGCCCCTTCCTGTCCAGGGGTTTTGTTGCTCCCTGGTCAGGTGGTGCTTACTCTCCAATCACACTCCAGCTTACAGATTGGAACATCATTGGATAACAATATTAAACAGTTTTAACCCATACCTGTCCAGGCAGAATCTACCGCTGCTAATTACCTCTAGATAGCTATATAATCCCTGAAGTGAATTGTGCAGGCTCACCTACTGGGGAGACACAAACAAGGTGGCTTATTCGCAAATACTCTTCTGCCCGCACATTGGCAGGGGTGTTGCACACTGCAGACCATGTACACAGCATTCACAGACAGTATGGACAGGCAGGGTGCAGCAGTATGAAGCTACATACATAGGAATACACTAAAGACTCTGCACACAGCAATCACAGGTAGTATAGACAGGGTAAGTCACAAGAGTTTTGCAGAATATTAGTCTCACCTTCCATTTATACGGTGCTACAATTTGCCGCATAGAGAAGGATGGAGAGTTGTCGGATAAAGACGGACATCCGGTCCAGGTGATAGAGTAAGTTTATGACTGGTTGTCAAACTCGGGTCACATAGATGATTTGTTATTAATGATGGAGAGTTTCTGGGATGAAGCATTACACAGCTAGTCTATTGCCATGTACGTAACAGATCAGTGTGATGTGCTATGTTGACAGGCGTTGACTATGCGGTTTCTTTCCCGAGGAGGAACCAGTTTCTGGCCAAAATTTTGCGACTGCTACATTCTATCCAAATATAATGGATGCGTGAAATCGTCTGGTTGGAGCAAATCCTCCATTAGGCATTCTCATTCCATGCGTTTCTAATGGGCAGAGTGTATCCGGGGAATGCTCATTCCGTGTCTCGAGTCTCATACCATTACTGTGGCAGCAGGAGGATGAGGATTGGCCCAGGGCAGTCTGGGTCTTCTAATAAGGCAAATGATTGAACCTCTTTGGGGCAAGTTTTACCCGTTACATAGTTACTTTTCATCTTCCCATGTGTCTGTCATATCCTCACCACATGTTTCCCCGAGGGGCTGCAGATTATTCCGCTTGGTTGGAGACTCATGGTGCCCTTGAAAGAGGATAGATCTAGATCTGCTGTTAACTACTTCCCGTCAAGAGGGTCGAGTCGATGGGAAAGAAGGATTCGCCTTCTCCTACTTTGTCAATATATATCGAAACCACTTGATGGTAACAACAACACGGTGATGGAGAAGATCATTGTAGGGATCCAGGATGAAGTCAACGTCTCGATTATTCTGAAGTCTCTTTAGAGTGATGCTTTTGGCACAGCGTGCACTCCTGATAACAAAGGCACATTGTACAGAGGTTCAAGCAATATATTGATCTTTAAATGATGATAATTTGGACGCCAGAGTCTGTTTGACAATACATATCCTAGTGCAAGTGGGAACCAAGGCGACCAGATATGGATTTTTCAAGCCTTTCTATTCATCAGTTACGTCTTCCATTCACTACTATTCACCTTTTCACTTCTTTATATTGCGCCATCATATTTCGCAGTGTTTTACAGATCATGGGGGACATATACAGGTATTGCAGAACAATAACATGATCGGGTGAAACAATTGGAGATGGGTTTGGTTGGCAAGAGCTTGACAGGAGTCTATAAGGAGTTGACGGCGCTTATATAATGGTCCATTGTACATGATCCATCAACTGCCGCCATCTTTATGTACAGATTAAAGCACAAAGCCTGGGTAAGGGGTGGTCCTGAAGCAATTCTGGGTCTGCCAAGCACCATTGAGGTGTCACCATATGTTGCTGCTCTCTGGAATGGATGGTAAGTCGTGGTGCACCCCAATAGGAAATTAGTCCAGAGTGTCAGGGTCTGCAGTGAACAGTTTCCTTCTTTACTGAAGAAATTCAGGTGCAAAGCAAATCAAAGGGCTGACTTCTCCAATCTCCTCCCTGGCAAAAGAAGGGTTAATGCTGAAGATCTGAGGGCCTGGGGTAGCTGTCCCTCTCTTTCTCAGAAGGCTGGTAGCCTGGTCACAGGCCAGGAGTCCAGGGTCTATTGCAGAGTATCTCCATCTGAGCTTCATTTTCTGCTTGTCCTTCTCCTCCATGCTCTATTCCCTAACTACAAAACACTAGGGACTGGGACTGTCCTCTTTATATACCTTCTATTTCAGCATAAATAATGACAAAGCATTCTCCTATAGACTTACATTGAGAAAGGTTCTAAAGTGGTAAACAACTTTCCAGACATCACCTGTCATTATAAAGGTCAGATTGTCTGCTTTTCTGGTAAACAAGTCTATTTTTCTTTTATAACTGTGAAAAATTACTAGCTTCTCTTTAGTTAGAGATATACAGCCAGACATGTCTCACAGTGTTCATTAACCATTTCTATAGGTCTATACAGATACAATACTCAAAAACAGAATGTATATAACAAAACACTATTGATAAAAGCAGATTAACCCTTGATGTAAAATAAAGTAAAAAGCCCTGACTTCGGGGAAATATTCAAATGTCCACAAATTTTCAGACTTCAATGCTCCTCTGATCCAGTGCACTACACAAGGTGCATGATCTATCCCCCAAAAAGGATGGGTTTTTAGGGCATGTTTGAAACTTTGGTAGTAGGGTATTAGTCTGACTTTCAGGAATAGGGAATTCCAGAGAATTGGTGCAGCTCAGGAGAAGTCCTGGAGATGTAATTGGGAGGTTTGGATTAAAGAAGAGAATAATCTTAGATCTCTAGCAGACTGAAAAGCATTTGTAGGGTGATAGCCTAAAGGTAAGGGGTTCTAGAGATTTCCATGGTCAGGAAAGGGTTGTCTTAGTTAACATTCACCCTGGGATGTGTATGGTTAACGGGGACAGATGATCACCTCTTTCCCCAAAGAGAGAAGGAGTTTGCAGGCATCGAAGCGTCACCGGCAGAGGACAGACGCTGCTCATTACGCGATCCCCTCGAATCATTAGACAGATGCGCATCACGGAGCGAAAAGCTCTCTCCGACGGCACGGTGATAAATATCCCATTGTCAGGAGTGATGTGATTGTATTAATGAGCGGAGCACGGCGCGTCTCCTAATCTCTTCCCCTCCTGTTTACCTTTCCTTGCAACTTACAAAATAAACTGGACGTCGTACTTAGAGGATACGGGAAGGAGTTATGGAGTGTCCTGCGCCGTTACGGATCTTTATCTTTACGAGCGCTTTTGTAGCTCCTTCAGGGTCTCCACTTTACATTTTCTTCTTATTATATACTGAGTGTTTTATGCCCGGCATTACTCCTATTATTTTTTATCTCTTTGTTATTTGCTAAATTGCTGAATGCACAGCAAATGTGAGAGGAATAAATCACAGGCGCAAATGTTCTTCTCCCTCACGAAAGCGATTACGCTGCTGCATAGAAGAGGCTTCCTCCCTGCTATTATTATTTGCTTGCTGTTCATTGCTTATTGTGCAGTGATGAAGGGGATCCAGTGTTTTTTTCATCAGTGCTTTGATATGAACCCGGATGTTTCTTCTGGACAATCACGGAATTCCAAAGACGCAAAATGTAGCAGTAAATGTGCACTAGAGAAACCATGGTGAGGAATTTGTCATTGAACTTTTTGGATTGTTACAATGTTGCAGCTCTACAGTCCTAAACAGGTCAACTCTTCAACAACTACATTGGGGGCACGTTTACTTACCCGTCCTGACACGTTCACCGACGATAATACCCCGTGCCGCGATTCACTACAATTGTGCACCCGATATCCTGCATGTGTCACTTCCCTTCTCAGGTCAGCCAGAGTTGATCTTCTTCCTGGTGCATGTAAGTGCTTGGTCTTGCGAAACAATTTGAAAGTTAAATCCCACGCTCAGTCCGAATCCGTCAGATCGTCCGACAGCACGCCTCCCGAGTTCTGTCGCAACACAATTCCCAGTCAAATACCTGTCACAGTGGCGCAAATCCCAAAATGTTGAGAAAATCCAACGAAGGAGCGGCCGCGGACCCTTAGTAAATAAGTCCAATTCTGTTTTTCTTCTTTTTTTATTACATAGTATAATTTACAGAGGACAATAAGAACCAACATCTACACTCTAAATCAGTGATGGCAAACCTTTTAGAGACTGAGTGCCCAAACTACAACCAAAATCCAGCTATTTACCGTGAAGCATCAACATGGCATTTTAAGCAGTAACTTATTGCTACATGTTCTTACACACCTTTTGTATCGGCCGCCTAAGGCCACCAATACATTTGAAAGAAAGAGAGCAAATTAAGATTATCATTGTAGCTTCTCTCCAGGGTCTCTCTGTACAGACAGAATGGTTGGGTCCAGCAGGATGACCTCCAAAGACAATGCTGTTCTGTCAACACCTTCTCACTTTTCCCGCAGTTCCAAACTGTCAATGAACCGTTGCTTTAAAATAGAGCCAAGAGCAGCATCTCTTAAGTTGCCTGAGACTGAAGGAAGATTTGGTGGATTTGGTCCTGTTTGGGGAACTCTCTCCTGTAGTGATGCCCTGAGTGCCCACAGAAAGGGCTCTGAGTGCCAACTCTGGCACCTGTGCCATAGGTTCGCCATCACTGCTCTAAATGCACCAGTAGGTTGAATGGATGAATAGATGAATAGCAGTATGATGACATTCCCCAGTGCACTTGGAGAAGCTACAATCCTTCAGGGACTTTTCTTAACTGGCTGCAGAGAGCAAAGAGCACAGCAGTGTGAGGACATTCCGCAGAAGCTATAATCCTTGAATATAATCCTCCTTATATCCCAGTGCTACTGCTACTTACATCAGACCCACACATCCAGGAACAATACCTAACACTGGAGAATACTTACTGTAAATCTTACTTCTTGAAATAGCACTACATACTTATATACAGTGCCATAGAAGCAATTATATTCGGGGGCCCAGGGCAGCTATCTCTTTGTTATGGTTAGGAACCCCCTCTTTATAAAAGCAGCAGTGGGTAATGACACATACAGTATGGGGGAGGGGGTAGGGGACAGGCCATTCTGTCTCAGGATACTGGAATGTGAAGGCATGAATGGGGGTCCACAGGGGGTCCGCGGAGACTTTTACTAGGGGGAACGTCAGCACATTGTCCTCAAATGACACATACATTTACCATACCTATCCAACATCTTCTAAACGAGCAATGCAAATCTTCAGAACTCGTCAAGTCTGCAGAGATCTCTAGTAGCGGGCGTGGGGTGAGGGGGGGGGGGTTCTAGAATATTAGTTATTATGTATCATAAAAGGTTCAGAGCAGGTTACTAGTATTCAGACCTGAGATATGACATAGGCACAGTGGTAGATACATAGAGAGAATCCTCAGCCATCATACAGTAACAGTACCCCCAGTGCATCCCATATAAGATCTGCGGGGGTGGGGTAGTAGCATCATAGGGACCATATAATGTGCACAGCGGTCCTATCCATCATATCACAGCGCCACAGCTTCATGTTTTTCTAGGTTTTTTCCTTTTCCAGTAGTAACGTTCTGCCTTCCTTGTTCTGTTCCCGTTCTCCTGATCTATGTCTCCCTCCAGACTCCGGCCCGAGCCTGTACCACTTGTCAAAGTTGGGAATTTATCACCTTTATCTTTTGCTTACCGCAGCAGCGGATCCATCGCTGTGGATTCTTTTATTCCTTCAATTTTCATTCTTCTTTATAGGTTGTGCTATATGTTGGGCCGAGCAGGACCTTCTTATCCACCCCATCTTTGGGGGTTGATATGTTTGACTAATCAAATACTCCCAAACTTTCTCAAAATGAAAAGAGGGATAGAAGTTGCCACCTCACCTTACCCTAATCCCAACCCATAGAGTGCCCATAGAATATTAGCCGCTTAGTGACCCATATGTAGTCTAATGCCCCCTTTGGTGCATTCCCCATTAAAAATGCCCCCCTTTTAGAAAACATCGAATTGTAATGCCCCCCTCTGTAATTTACATTTATACACCGTCCGCCCCTTTATGTTTCCACATCACCTTTTTATGTTACCTGTTTTAATACCCAGAGTTTAGTAACTTCCCTCTTCCCCATTTTAGGAACCCTCCTACCCCAAACCACCGCCAACCCTTTCCTTTCCAGACACTCACCTTTCTCTGTTCCTGATCCCTGCGACCGTGAGGGGAGGCGCTAGATGTCACCACATTGTGATCAGCGGCCGAGACCCAATGGTGGAGCGGGGAGCTAAAAGGGCTGTTCCGCTAAACCCAGGATGGTTGAGAGTTATGCTATAATGTATCTCCCAAATCCATTGCAATGGGGAAACAGGAAGCTGCCGGCTATCCGCTCCATCATTGAGCAGCTGCTGTATGTGGCAATGGCTGACGGGCGCCACGTAATGATGTCATCATGCCTGCCGGTACAGTGCCACGCATAGCAGCGGCAGGCAAGACAGAAGAGCAGGGGGCTTCATACCTCCT
The DNA here is from genome assembly GCA_019512145.1 of Engystomops pustulosus. Taxonomy (NCBI): domain Eukaryota; kingdom Metazoa; phylum Chordata; class Amphibia; order Anura; family Leptodactylidae; genus Engystomops; species Engystomops pustulosus. The sequence goes on along the minus strand of CM033646.1, from coordinate 2,690,260 downwards.
AATTTTTTTTGATGGCAAAATGGGGGCAAAAGTTCTGTGCGCCGCAGAAAGTTTTCAGTTCAGTGGTAATGATGGCTCCCTGCTTCATCATTGCATTTGGCAGGACACATATAGATATGAAGCCCAGGACGTACCTCCCACCGCCTGGGACTCGATAATTCGTGACTGTCCCGCTCTATCTAGAATGGGTCAAGTGTGAGTCTCCTAAGTATAGATGAGTGAATCATTCAAGATACGATTCAGTAAAGCATCAGCAAAGGGTCGGCTCCGGGTTTCAGTAGGCCCCTGGACGGCAGAGCCTCAGCAGGCCCCTTTGCAGAGAACTCACATGGCAGCATTAAAAATTCTGAAACTAAAGCAGTCTCCTGTTGCCTAAAATATTCCCTAATTTATCATCCCAAACAGCCCCTCATGGTTATTTTATATAAATCCCCCCCTCACCCCCATGGATTGCTTATGTGCAGCCTTATGTGGGCCCCCCCCCCCCAGCAGCTCTTGGCCCCAGCACTTGCCCAGGTAGGTCTAGTGCTGGCGCCGGCCCTGGGCAAATCTTTCAACGAATTCGGGTCGGTATGGAATCAATCTGAAGCGATGTTGCTCCACTTGTTTTGGAAATTGGTATATTACCCCCTCTAGACATCTAAAACACAGAATTTTTTTGTTTAAAAAGTTTGATTAAAAATTAGCTTCTTTCATCTTCTACAAACATACAAATTTTCGGGATCTGAGCTGATTTGGTGCCGGAGTATTGGCAGATTTGTACCGAATTCGCTCATCTGTATGCTGATAATTTTCTGTGGTGCGCTCTGGTTGTGTCCCCCTTTTGCGGTTCCGAAAAATTCTGTAGTTATGCTAATAACCCGGCATAAACCGTAAACACGGTATAAATATTCCGCTCAGCTCCAGGTCTGCGCCGGGAAATCACTGGAGAGTCGGAGAAGTTATTAAAAAAAAAGAAGAAAACGGCAAAACTGTGGTAGAGCAGGAGGTGCTGTGCGAGGATCCTGGCAGGGGGGAGAGGGATGAGGGGAATCGAGGACTTTCATCTGTACTGTATATTTACATAGGGGTCAGGCAGACATCCATCTCGGCTCACTGCTCTCCTTATAAGGATCCACTTACACTCTGTGTATTATGTCTGTCCTCTACTCACCACCAAATCTTCCGAATCCCCCGCCTGACCCCATAACGTCTCCCCTAACCGCCTGCCGCTGTCACAGAGAGGGAAAATATTTACACTAATTTGTAACAAATTGTTAACGAGCCGCATTCTTCTACATAATGGGGGAGGGAGGAGGGAAATTTGAATTTCCGTAAAAGCCAATATTGGGGCAGTCACTAGTGACATCCCCTGGTAATGGGGCTAAGCAGTGCCAGGGTTACATCTGGAATGTAGGAGGTGAAAGATGGGTAAAGTTAGCCCATGTGAGTTGGGCACCCAACTTTCCCAAGATCCTGAATGGCTAAATGGAGCAGTTACTAATCTACCTGGTAATGGGGATAGGCAGTGTCAGGGTTGCATCTGGAATGTAAGAGGTTAATGATGGGTAAAATATACCCACTTGAGTCAATCATCCAGCTTCTCCAAGGCCCTGAATGACTACATGGGGCAGTTACTAGTCACACCCCCTGGTAATGGGGCTAGGTGGTGCAAGAGTTACATCTGAAATGTGAAAGGGTTAATGACTGGTAAAATATTTTCTTGTGAGTAGGTCACCCAGCTTTCCCTAGATCTCGAATGGCTGAATGGGGCAGTAACTAATCACACTATTTGGTAATGGCACTAGGCAGTGCCAGGGTTGTATCAGGAATGTAAGAGGATAATGATGAAGTATGAGTTGGTCACCCACCTTTCCCAAGCTCCTGAATGGTTAAATGGGGCAGTAACTAATCACATTCCCTGTTAATGGGGCTAGGCAGTGCGAGGGTTACATCTGGGGTGTAAGAGGTTAATGGTGGGTAAAGTATGCCTGTGGGAGTCGGTTACTCAGCTTTACCAAGGCTCTGAATGGCTAAACTGCAGGAGTTCATTGTTTTTGAGAAACAAAGAGATTTCGCAGGCATATCTGTTTCTAGGAAAGCTGGGTGATGGTTAAAATAGCTGCCATGGTAGTACTCTAACTCAGCCTTGCTAAGATACTGAATGGCCAAACGAAAGTTATCTAGTCACAGGGCATTGGTCCTGGAGATTAAAATACTTTATGAGCCTATCAGTTACTGGGAAAGCTGGGTAACAGCCAATAATGCTGTTGTAGCAGTTCTGTTCTTACCCAGCTTTCCCATGCCATATACAGTCTGCTATGAACCACTCAACCTTATTGTGTATAATTATAAAAACGTGGTTGTTTTTTGGAACAAAAGCGCCACCTCAGTCCACAGGCTGTGTATGGTATTGCAAAGTAATCTGATTTCATTCAGTAGAGCCGTGCTGTGATTCCAAAAACAACCTGTATTTCAGTTCCTAGGAAAGCTGGGTGACGACCAGTAATGATGATGCGTTTGTCATTCTTCTTCCGCTGGTCTGTGAACGGTAGATGGGATAAATTATATTGGACCATGGCCCGGAAAGGATGTATATGTGCACAACCGGCAGATTTCAGGCTTCTAGGAAAGCTGGGTGACGACTACTAGTATTGATTAGTTTGTTACCTTACTTTCCCTGAATGGTAGATGTGATGGGTCATAGACTGGTAGGGATGCAGAACTTCAGAGTGCAGGATTCTAGGAAAGCTGGGTGCCTGTTATACAGCTTTGGAAAACTTTCTAGTGTTTCCATTTAAGAAAGAAAGCCTTGGCACCGTGTTAGTGTATTCACAGCTGACCACCCCAGGAATGCGGAGGAGGATCAGCGCTGGCTCTGGTACTGAGATTTGGGTCACTTTGTATCACATGGGTCTCATATCGTATATCCAGATTTCGGAGTAAATCTGACCTCCCCCTCCCAGCTGCCCAGCACAGAAGCTCCTTCTTCTCCATCCCTCTGGATTCCTATACATGGCTTGTTAGTCTATGGGGCACAGTTGGGGATTGGTAAGATGATGCCCCCTTGAGATGGTGCCCCAGGCAGCTGCCACCTCTCAGCAGAGCACTTTGTATCCCCTCTTCTTTGAAGTGTCATCTTACATAAACATTGAGCTCTTATAGAGGGGGCAGCGCCGCTCCCATAGGAAACAAGTGTGTGGCTTGGGATGATTTTACGTTGGCGTTGTGTCCGGCGACAGATATAACTTTGGAAAGTGTGAGTCCAACTGTTGTGAATGCCAGTGTGGTACATGGCACTAGAGGATCCTGGGACGACAAGAATCATGTGCACAGATACAGGCAGAGATGTGTATTCAGACCTTTATATATGTTGTTAGTAGCAGCAGAACTGTGATGTATAGATTTATATTCCAGTATTGTACTATAAGTGTGCCCTCACACTGCTGTGCCCTGTGCTCTCTGCAGCTAGTCTTAGGTATCATCCCTGGAGAGATGTATAATCATACATTTGTATGTTTTTTTTTAGGAGCAGCAGGACTGTGAAATATGGATTTATATTCCAGGAATGTACTTGGGGCACATCCTAACACTGCTGTGCTCTAATTTTTCTGCAGGCAGTGTTAGGTATAGTCTCTGGATAGATGTCTAATCATACCTGCAAGTATGTTAGTTAAATCAGGACTGTGATTTATGGATTTATATTCCAGGATTGGAATGGGGGTATATCCCCTCACTGCTGTGCTCTGTGCTCTCTGCAGCCAGTGTTGGGTGTTGTCCCTGCAGAGATAAGTAATCATTCCTTCTGTGTGTATTGTCGGAAGCAGCAGCAGGACTGTAATATATGGATTTACTTTCCAGATTGGAATGGGGGTATATCCCCACACTGCTGTGCTCTGTGCTCTCTGCAGCCAGTGTTATGTGTTGTCCCTGCAGAGATATGTAATCATACTTTGTGTGTATTGTTGGAAGCAGCAGCATGACTGTGATATATGGATTTATATTCCAGCATTGTACTGGAGATGCCTCCTCACACTGCTGTGCTCTAATCTCTCTGCAGCCAGTGTTACGTATTATCCCTGGAGAGATGCATGATTGTACCTTTGTGATCGGTGTGGTCAGATCCCTACTGATCATATAGGAATCCTATATCTGGTGAACAAGGAACAAAAATAAATCAGTTACAACAGACGAAACTGAAACAATGTTATCTTTATGATAAACTGGCCACTAGGGGGCAATGTTCTATGTGCCTGTTATATGCCGTTATTGGAATGGTAATGTATAATTTTACAGAACATAGAGAGAGAGTAACAGTAACATTGTTTATCACAGGCTTATATACACATATATGATGTCATTATCATATATTTACATATACATATACATATATGAATAGCTAATGACTTTTCCCATATGACTGAGAGGGGCGATACCAATTTACGTGACGGCGTGTAAGCGTTCCCCCGCCACGGGAATTAGATCAGTCACCTGCAATCTATAGTCACTTTGTTAATACAAGCTCCTGTAATGGCAGATTTCGGGGGAATATGTTTGCCCATTAATTCCCGTGGAGCGGTGTGGGTGTACGAAAATCAGCATTTCCATTTTACAAATAAACTTCCATTATCTCCGCGCTCCCCCCGCCGCCGCCGCCACTGATTAACTCCGATACCATTCCGCCGCCACTTTAGAAAAAAAAAAATCAAATATTGTCCTCCGTAGACTTTCCTTGGGAAGTTTCCTCGCTAGCGGCTGCCGGAGAAGGGATTCGGTGGCGGTTTTATTTATTCATACCGCAACGCCTGTGCACAAATACATCAAGGTGCTGTTAGGGCGAGCAGCACGCCGCCTCATGTACGCCGCAGCGCAATCGCTCAAGATGGAGTTTCACCGCCGCGGCAAGTTGCTTTATTAAGAAAATTAGTACATGAACGGATCGCTCCTGTGTTTTCCCCCGGAATGGCGGGTTTATTTACACGGTTTAACGCCGCTGCTTCTGGAGGGAAATCACATTTTGGCCCAGTAATAACAGGCAGCTATGTATATTACAGAGATCTCACCGCCAACCTCTCCCCCCCCCCACCCCCGGGGGGCAAGAAGGGCCGATTATATTTCACTGACCTTGGGTCAACCTTGAATATTACACCTGCACCGTTGTATCGCTCTCGGAATGCGCTAACTATACCCTTAGGGGTTAAAAATGGACGCTTGATCTTCTTTAAACACTCCTTTGATCAAGAGGGGGTATAGATCAGACCAGAAGCAATTAAGGGGTTAAAGTGAAAGAGGGACAATGAAGGGAAGAGGTGGGGGGGGTCAGACTAACTTTGGAATAGGGATTTTTGGGAGCCTATTGAATCAGCGCTTGGAAACAGCTGACAGGGGATGGATGGGATTAAAACATTCTTTGGGAATCACAGCGATGGGGAGGGGGAGGGCGGGGGAGACAAAAGAAGCATTAGCGGAATTACCCCGTTACATGACCCCAATTATAAGGGGGGGGGGGTTATCTACAGCTTCGTGAACAGTATATACTATATATACATTGTATATGATACATTGGGGCAGATTTACTTATCTGGTCCTGTCGCAATCCCCGCGGTGCGTTGTCCGACGAGGATTTGGGTCTTCCGGCGATTCACTAAGATCGTGTGCCCGATATTCAGCATGTGTCGCTGCTGCGCTGAGGTCCGCCGGAGGTCACCTTCTTCTTCCTGGTGCATGTGAGTGCTTGATCTTGCGACACAATTCCGTTTTAAAATTCCGCGATGTATCCGAATCCGTCGGGTTGTCCGACGGCCCTCACCCCAATTTCTGTCGCATGCAAGCCGGCGCCGATGCGCCACAATCCGATTGCGTGCGCCAAAGAGCCGGGGCAATTCGGCGCAAAAAGGAAATATTCGGGAAACCCGTGAGAATCGCGGTCCGCGGACCCTTAGTAAATGAGCCCCTCTAATGTTCTTAGTAAGTGGATGGAAAAGTGGGGCCCCCAATTTCCTTCTGTAGCAAGTACATATGACAAAAACCAGGACAACGTGTTATTAGTAGCAACAAGAGCCCTAAAAGTCAGAGAGATGAGATGAGGTAAGTGCCCAACGGTGTTAGGACTTACCCCCACATTGCAATGCTTAAAATCCTAAAGCTACTAATAACTTACGCAAAGATATGATTACATATCTGTCCAAGGACAATACTTTTCACTGTGTATTGAGAGTAAAGAGAACAGCAGTGTGAGGAAGCATCTCCAGTGCACATGCAGAAACTACAACCCTGGGATAAAAATCCATATTTCACAGTCCTGCTGCTACTAACAACAAACATAAGGGTTTTATTACACATCATAATACCTTACACTGGCTGCAGAGGACTAAGACCACAGCAGTGTGAGGACATGCCCCCAGAAGCTACAATCCTGGAATATAAAGTTCATCTTTCACAGTCCTGCTGCTACTGACAACATACATAAAAATATGATTTCACATCTCTCCAGGGACAATAACTCACACTTGCTGCAGGGGGTTGAGAGCACAGCAGTGTGAGGATGTGCCCCCAGAAGCTACAATACTGGAATATAAATCCATGTTTCACAGTCCTGCTGCTACATAAAGATATGATTACCCATCTCTCCAGGTACAATACCTAACCCAGACTCATGAATGTTGTTTTATTACTTTCATATGGATTTTTATTGTAGTATTGCACATTATTTTTTAGAAATCTTGTGTTTTATGGATTCCCCAGACCATATTTATCTGTTTATGTGCTGCATCACACGTGGCACATAAGAAACGTGGCACAGACAGATATAGCGGAGACGCCTCTGAGACATTAGAGGGTACTTACACACTGCCAAGGAACTACTCGTCCTCGGGCCAGCGCAGGTTACTCTGCCAGGATAAGCACACTTCCCAAATTCTTGCAAAACTCACGAGGAAATTATGACGGTATCCTTTTCTTATTGTCTTAGAGCAGGGTACAAATGTTGGTGACCTCAGGGTATGTGGAAGTGGTGCCCATTGTGATATAACTTTATTAATCTTTCACTTGTATAGGAATAATTTTTTTTCTCTGCAATGCAATACCTAAAGTCACCCGTTGACGCCGCTGATCCGGAATGTCCGACAAGGATTCAGAGGTGCTGCGATTCACTAAGATCGTGCGTCCAATTTCCTGCATGTGTCGCTTCCCCGCTCAGGTCCGATGGAGTTCCCCTTCTTCTTCCTGGTGCATGTGAGTGATGATCTTGCGACACAATTTCGTTTTCAAATTCCGCGGTTTGTCCGAATCAGTGGGGTTGTCTCCCAATTTGTGTCGCATGAAAGTCAAAAAACCCGGGGCAAGTCAGCGCAAAACAGAAATATTCGGGAAACCCGTCAGAAATGCGTCCAACGCAATGGAGCAGATTTACTTACCCGGTCCATTCGCGATCCAGCAGCGCGTTCTCTGCGGTGGATTCGGGTCCGGCCGGGATTCATTAAGGCAGTTCCTCCGACGTCCAACAGGTGGCGCTGCTGCGCTGAAGTTCCTCGGAACGCACTGGAATACTCCGAGCCGGGCTGAGTGAAGGTAAGTGCAAGCTCCGCGACACATTTCCGAATCCGTCGGGTTTTCGTTCGGCCACGCCCCCCGATTTCTGCCGCGTGCATGCCAGCGCCGATGCGCCACAATCCGATCGCGTGCGCCAAAATCCCGGGGCAATACAGGGTAAATCGGCGCAAATCGGAAATATTCGGGTAACACGTCGTGAAAACGCGAATCGGGCCCTTAGTAAATGACCACCAATGTGCCCCATTCTTGTGAAGTGTGGACCACCTGTAAATGTACTACATTAGAAGCTAGTGATCTTTAGAGACAAGTCATTTCCATTGAGCTATGGCTCCGCCCACTAGGACCCTTTGAGTACTTTGTCCCGCCCCAGAGGATCCATTTCTGCATGTAAACTGTCTTTTTTTTCCAAGGGATTCTTTACATTTCCTAAACCGTAGGAAAATACTACGGATAATGTCTGTATAGAGGAATAGCCGAGCCTATGAATGCTCACGTCTCTCTCCGCCAAAAGAAAAAATATTGCTCTCTTTACGCTAAAGTAATTTTTTATCTGTATCATGTAGCACTGGGGGGAGACGTTAGAGCCCTCGTTTTGACGGCAGATAGACCCCTGCAGATTATTAGCTGTGTGCACACCATATGCCGACAAGCCATAACACTATCCTAAACATCTCACCAAATCCCAGCGTTCTCTTTTACGCCGTCTCCCGCGTCCTTTCTTTTATTTTTATAGGACGAAAATGTGACCTGTGTGATTGCGGGGCAGTCCCGCTGCAGGCTCGGCTGGCACGATGGATAATTATAAGTCGCACACAAGAAGGCAGGCGGGAGAGGGCGGAAATTCACTGCTAAATGCCAACATTTTCATTTGCTAGAACGAGATTTCCATTTTACGTTTCCCACGGCAACCCATAGGATTGCAGGTTTTACGTTTTTTTACTGCGTTCGGTTAGAAAATGGATCTGCAAATCTGATTGGTTGGTGCTATACAGATCATGTTTGATACAGTATGGTGCCCGTATCGTATTGACATGGCTGCCACAGGGACAGGGATCCAAAAGCAACTCCTTTCAGACGACTATACATTAGGCTTCTGAATTATACATGGAGGATCCTCCCACTTAGTTTTACATTCATATTTTTCCTATATAGGCCAGAAGAATCATGAATAAAAAAATTTGTTTTGAAACGAGGCGTGTGAAACGCGAACAGACGCATAAAGTGTTGTTTACTTTGCTTTTTTGCGTTGTGGTGTACTTAGTTATACCACTTTTTCGGCCTACTGTAGCTCTATGGACACGACAGCTCTATCGAATTTGTTGACATAATCGTTAACCAATCAGAAGGTTTCCTGGAGTTGGTTGACGGGTACAAGGGCGGGAACGTATCAGCTCAATGTGAGGAGATGTGAGGTAAAAACGAGTGATGGCTTCTGTCAGCGAAATGTCAGAGAAAATGAAGAGATTCTGAGGTAAAAATTTTGAGGAAAGGTAAGATGGAGACAAATTACCTCATAAATAGCCGCAGACATGAGGATGAGGGGGTGACACAAGAGCTTACAGTCTATGAGGATGAGGGGATGACACAAGAGCTTACAGTCTATGAGGATGAGGGGGTGACACAAGAGCGAGCGAAATAAATTCAATTAAATTAAAGGGGATTTTTGGACCCCAAAGGGAATTTGTTATATTAATGACCCATCTGTGGGATGCCAAAGTGGGGCTCATTTATAAGGGTAGAACGCCGCTCTTCGTTGCGCCAAATTGCCCCGGGGTTTTGGCACACCGCGATCGGATTCGTGGAGCCGCATCGGCATTCACGGGACAGAAATGGGGGGGGCGTGGTATCGACAACCTGCGGCTTCTGAAAAAAAATGCGGAATAAAAAACCCGATTTGTATATTGCCAGATCAAGCCCTCAATGACCGGGAGAAGAGGTGAACTCAGCGGACTTCGGCGCAGCAGCGACACCATGAAGGTATAGGGCGCTCGACCAGAATCCTGGGGGACAACACGCGGGTGCGCGCGGGACCAAGTAAGTAAATGCCCTTAGTATGTATTTAATAAAACGATAAGCTATCTGGGGTTAGTTACTAGTATAAAAAATGTATTGCTGACCGCCAAAAGCACCTTAAAAATACGTAGAGTTTTCACTCATATCCATACGATCCCATCGGGATATATGCTCACATTGGGGGGGCCACAATGTGTATGATTCCCAAAAACATTGTAAAAGAGGGTACTTACTCCTAAACCATAATTTAGGTCGCCCTCTTGCTGTCAGGATCTGATGTTTCCTGGATTTCTCGATCTACGACCTAGGATTAAGCCGATTCCTCCTACACCTTTTGTTATAATTGTAGTTCCTGGTAGAGCATAGATGATGCCATAATTGCAACAAATCTGCATCAGGCCCAACTATAACGCTTGTTTATTCCTGCCCTTGTTCCTATGGGAAGAGACAACATGTGAAAGCCTAAGGCAGTAGTGCCAATCACCCAAATTTTGCTGACAGCCTGCGATTTCAGGCTCTGTTCCGCTGCTCCCGCCGCCAGGATGGGAGTTAGTTCCTCCGGGTGCGGAGACTGGGAATGTAGAATCAATCACTGTGGCTGCGTGTGTAGCAGAGGGTTGGCAGGCACATGAACGATATCATCCACCCTGACGGCGTTCAGTTGTGCTACACAACAGCAGGAGATAAGAGGGGCGAGCTGCTGCAGCGGAACGGGAGAGGTAAGTATCTTGTGTTATTTTTTGTGTAAGCAGTAAAAAGGTCAGAGGGGGCCCAGTGTGAAGGGGAGTGCTCAGGGGCAGCAATCTGGAAAGGGAAGCTGATCACGAGTTGCACAGTATGGAGGGGAGCTGCTGGGGTGGGGCAAAATGAGGAAGTAGCTGCTGGGGCACAAAAATAAGGCGGAGTTGCTGGGGGAACAGAAAAACAAGGGGAGTTCTGGGGGGAACAGAATGAAGGAGAGCTGTGGGGGCACATGTATGGAGTCCAGACGTGCTAGGCGGGGCAGGATGAAGGGCGTGGTGGAGGAAAAACAGTATGCCGGGGAACGACTGAGGGTGGCGCATTATAACGAGGAGCTGCTGGGGGAAAAGCTTATGAGGGGAGCTTCTGGGGGGACAGTATGAGGGGAAGCTGTTGGGGGGCACAGTTTGGGGGAGGTCTTGGGAAGGCCCAATTTGAGGGGAGCGGTTGGTGGGCACAATATAGGGGGGTGGGCCAAAGTGCCAGGCAGCTGGGGTTATAAAACAATGTGAGGGGGAAAGGGGGCCCCTAAGGGGGGGATTAACAGTATGGAGCGGAAATACGGGTGGGGGTTAAAAGGTTTGTGGCGAAGGAAAACAAACTTCAGTGGAGGGTAAGGCGATGTCCATCTGTTGTCCCTCTGCTCCAACATTTCGGAGTAGCCGGCGGTCAGGATCAGAGGGGTGGACGTACCTGTCACTTATGACGTCCCGGTATCATGGTGAGGGGTGTCCGGATTGACCCTCAAACAACGACAAGAGGACATTGACAACTCTTCCAATGACGCCACATATTAATTAAAAAAATTATAAAAGAGGAGAACAGACGGAATATATTTCTTTTTACAAACACAAAGAACAAAAGGAGGGGTCCAGGGACGATTTTTAATTATTTTGATGGAAAAAACCGCTCTTCGAAAATACTAAATTAGGAGTTCTATTATTATTAATCTGTCAGTAAAAATACATTTCAGAACCATTTTCCTCTACCTTTTTTGCTTTCAAATTTTTTTCTTCTATTACCCTTGGGAACCACAGAGACTGCCCAGATGGCAACAGGAAACCTGGAGAGGTAAGTGAGGGCGGGAAAGGTGCCGCCATGGAGAGGGGCCCCGGTGTGCTGGCGATCGAGACTGGATCGCAGGGACACCCATGACAAACATATTGGGGCAGATTTAACTAACCCGGGTCCATTCGCGATCCAGCGGCGCGTTCTTGCTGGGAGCGGGTCGACCAGGATTCCACTAAGGAGTCCTCGACGTCCACCAGGTGGCGCTGCTGGCCGAAGTTCCCGAGGCCGCCGGAATGCTGAAGTTCACAGCCTAATACTGGTGAAGGTAAAGGAACGTCCCGCCAACACTTTTTTTTACAAATGCGGGCTGGTTTTCGAATACGTACGGTTTTTCGTTAAGGCCCCGCCCCCGATTTGTTGAGTGCATGCCCGGCACCAAGTGCGCACACAATCCGATCGCCTGCTCCAAAAATCCCGGGGCATACAGGGAAATCGGCGCAAATCGGAAATATGCGGTAAACGTCGGGAAACGCGAAATAGGGGCCTTAGTAAATGACCCCACTGTGATTATTAATTATTGTAACCAAGGATCCCGGCGGAGTTGAGGTGTGTAAATGATGACCTCGGTTGCCTTTCAAGGGTAGGTCGGTAGGGTGGTAACCTTCACATCGTACCATATGTAATTATATTAACAGTGAATTTTGTCAAATTGCGGGCAATTCAAGCCAAATCATCAAGAAAAAAGCATTTAGAAGATGAGAATATGCAGGATGATTGTGCCGGTCATAACCTAATAGAAAGTAAACCTTCCAACGCGACGCCATCCCAGGGGCCATAAAATGGTCGTCATTTGGTGACATCATGTAACTTATCCTTGAAATATTGGTTGCAGATACATTCCCGGGGTCTATAAGGCACGAATATTCTTTTAAGAGGTTTAAGTTTAGGCCAGGTATTGAGCTCACCGCTTACAGCCAGGTAAACAGACAGCTGCTATGACAGCCCGTTCAATATCTCATTATGTCAATTGATTTTGTCTATATCATGTCGGGGCATAATACATCCCAGCTTTACATTGACCTTTAACACTAGTTTGAGCAGTTCAATTCCAGAAATGTGTGGCGACATATTGACAATCCCCAATTAAATTTACAGCAGAGCCAATGTCCCCGATCGTCTCTTACACTGGTAATTGGTGTATATTGTGTGAGTCTCTTACCGCTAGTAAGACCTCAACTAATGGTGTATGGACCATAATTAACAAGTCGTTTATTAGGCGTAGAACCACCCGGCTCCTATGCAGAGTGTCAAGTACAATGATGTTGTAAGACCTGATCGGCGGAAGAGACCTTCTCGTGACGGCCTCAAGCAGGGCTTTATTATCTACGCTTATGTATAGACGGGACATTTACTTCAATGTGTCTGTACATTACACAGTCATTTGTTAAAATCACATAGTGAGACCATTACACTCTTTCTCACTATTTACCATTACTCCGTAAAGGAGGCAATATTATAATTTGAAAGGGCTGTGCAGGATTTTGGTCACACACTGAACCTGGTATATACAGGCTATGTGTTATACACAGTAGTAAGACTTCTTCGGATCATGGTGTGGGTGATTTGGCCCATGCACCATGTCATGCACAAGGGGTAGTGGGACCCAGTGGGACCCCGGGGATTGATGAAAGACGCTCCACGGACGTAAGGGGTTGGACTGCTGCGGTGTGGAACACAGGTCGTTCCACAGGCGCAACTTTGTCTGCTGTTGCGGGCAGGCAGGAGGTCAGGCCGGCAGCCAGGATCAGAGGTGGGCGGGACGTCGCGGTAGGTTAGGACAGGCCGTAGGGATCAGAGTCAATAACGTAACCGGGGGTCACACCAGCAATCCACAAAGGAAACGCAGGGAATAGAGACAAGCTTCTAATGGCTATTTACAGCCAAAGATCTGACATGGCTGCAGGGGAGGATGGCTTATGAGGGGAATACCGGGGAATAATCGAATGAATCAATGGTGCGCTAGCCTTAAAATATTCGGGAGCAGGCGCCCGTACACCCTAGAGAGGGAACACGCGGGATCTGACCCGCCAGCGGGAACAGGAGCGTTGGACAGGTGAGTGGAGCTGCAGGACGCTGATTACGACTATGGGCACGGGAGCACCCGGGACACACCAGGCATTGTTAGATTCTGTGTCTGATTTGAACTGCCACCTAACAGCAGATACATAATAATCGCTTCCAAGCGCTCTCCCTAAGGAGAAGCTTTCTGAATGGATATTACTTTTATAATTTCCACATCTAGCATCCCACTACTAGTTTGGATTCTGGCGATCCGCTAAAATTTCCCAAGATATGGGTGGAGAGTGGCTGAGTTATACATGGCCAATTCTACATTCCAACGGAGGAGGGTCGGCAGACCACGTTTCATGAGAAAGTTGTGGGGCCAGAGGTCCAGACCCACATCTTGAGGAGGGATCTGATGGAATCCATATTGGGTAGTTGGACAGCAAGGCGAAAGGGCAGACATGTGTCTCACTTTGTTCTAGAATCCCTGGATAAAGAATAACTAAACCTCAATGGGAGCATTGCAAGGGGGTTATGTATGGTCTCTATGTAATCCAGAGATTCATCTGGATCCAATGAAATCAGAACCATGGTCCTATGAGCTTCTCTTTGAGAAGCTAGAATCCATCCAAGTTCCTGATCTGCGATGTTGAGGATGTTCTCTAGAGCCACTCGATAGGTTGGCTGGGGGAACATTTACATCATAAGAGGAGAAATGATCAACAATGGGTTAACTTCTTCCCAATGAGTCAACAAAGGTAAGGACTGTTTGTGTTGTAGTCCTACACTTGTATTTGTACTTTGTTAAACTGTCTCTCTATTATTGTGTGTGTTCTCTTCCCTTTTGCCTAAGTTCTGGCAAACCGCTAAAAACATTGGGGCAATTATTGAATTGGCAACATACTTCCTAGTTGGGACTTCAGCCAGGCCACCAACAGCTAGATGGGTGGAATGGATTTGGAGATCCACCTACCTCTAATCAGCTCCTTCAGAAATAGACCCTAGTAAGCCCCCTAAATTGCGTGATCAACATTTGGAACTCTTAGGGGCATCATTGTTTTGGAGCCTCGGCCCACCAACGTCTGGTCTTCTGGGGGCCCCAGCCTTTAATGACCTCAATCTACTTGATCGTGCCACTTCATAGTAGTCGCTGCAAAGGAGTTGACGAGACATAACCTTTTTAATCCAGTGTATAATTCCACCCTCCCAACTTTGCTGTAGGACCCCCCCACCCGTCTTTGGCGGTATTACTTTCAAAGTGACTTTGTGCTCCTAAAACTCTTTGGCTTGGATACAGACCAAAAAACCGAACGGGCAACGTCCTGCATAAATACATTACTATGCCACCAATCCAAATAGAGTATCTCCTGTAATGTTCCCGCGCACCGGAGTGGTGACTTGATTGAATTACGATAGATTAAGTGCGCGTATTAGAAGCTACTAGGACATTATCAGTATGCAGAGCAGTTTATATGGCACATCATCAATCGGAACATCATGGCGGCGGGGCACTGCGGATAACCCTTTATTAGAAAACAATATTCCCGGAGAAAGCTCAAGGAGTGACATAACGGATGATCCTCGCTAGTGCTTTAAAAAAGAGATTACAAATCCGTCTTCGCAGTCGGAGAGATGGAATGTCAAGCGGTAAATGCCAGCGAAATGCCAAAGATGGATGTTGGGACGATTAATAGCGTGGAATAAGTAAAAAAAAATCCTAAATTCTGGATTTCATAAAGTTTACCGAAGTGACAACTAATTTTATGACTTGCAAACATTTTTCTCCCCCATCTTCGTGAATGGTTTTTCTGCATTGCTACGAAATCAAAAAAATCTTATTTTTTCCCCTTTTAATATATAATATCTATACCTCTAATTTTCCGGCAGTAGTAGATAGAAAAAAAAAAAAAACCTGTCCTGATCACATTCCGTCTTCGGAAGGACCTAGTTTCCAGACTGATCTCTGTAAGTGAGACTGGGCAGAAAAAAGCCCATGGAAATTAACGGTGAGCTCGCAGTTGCACTATTTTTAGTTTATAGGAAATCACGTCACGGACCTTAACCCTGGGAGCCGCCAGTCTGAGTCGCCCTAAGCGGATGCCTTGGGGGAACAGGCTAAAGACAAGATTGGGTTAAGAAATCACATCACTAGTTATGAAAGGGATGGAAAATTATGTGTAGAGGAGAAATTTAGGAGGCATGCAAGACCACAACATGTATAAATCCTGAAGTAGAAGCGGGAGGAAGAGAGGACCTAGCGAAGGGTTTTGACCGAGTACTTCATGTGTTGTGGGAGGAGTAATCAGGACTCTCACTGTCCGTCACTGTGTGTGGGAGGAGTAATCAGGACTCTCATGCCAATCAGTGTGTAGGGAGGCGAGTAGTTAAAGCAGGGCTCTCCTGCCAAACACTGTGTGTGGGCAGAGTAATCAGGACTCTCACTGTCAGTCAACTGGTTGTGGGGGGAGTAATCAGGACTCTCACGTCAGTCACTGTGGTTGGAGGGTAATCAGGGAACTCACTGCCAATCACTGTTGTGTGGGAGAGTAATCAGGACTCTCATGCAATCATGTGGTGGGCAGGAGTAATCAGGATTCTCATGTCAGTCATGTGTGTGGGTGGAGTAATCAGGACTCTCACTGTCAGTCACTGTGTGTGGGTGGAGTAATCAGGGACTCTCACTGTCAATTACTGTGTGTGGGATGGAGTTAATAAGGCTTTCACTGTTCCAATCACATGTGTGTGGGAGGAGTAATCAGGGACTCATACCAATCACTGTGTGTGGAGGCAGAGTAATTCGGACTCTCACTGTCAATCACTGTGTGTGGTGGAGGTAATCAGGACTTCTCAATTGCCAATCCCTGTTGTCGGACAGAGTAATCAGGGACCTCTCACGGTCAATCACTGTGGTGGGTGGAGTCATCAGGACTCCAGCACTCACTGTGGGTGGGCAGAGTAATCAAGATATCACTGTCAATAACGGTGTGTGGGGGCGGTAGTTGGAGTCTCGATGTCAATCACTGTGTGTAGGTAAGAATATCAGGACTCTCACTGTCAATCCACGTGTTGGGAGTAGAGGAATCAGGACTCTCGGGTCCAATCACTATGTGTGGGCAGGGTCGTCAAGACCTCTCAACTGCAAATTCACTGTGTGTGGGCGGGGTAGTCTGGAGTCTCACAGTCAATCACTGTGTGTGGTGGAGTATCAGGGACTCCAATTGCGATCACTGTGTGTGGGCGGAGAGAGTATCACGCTTTCACTGTCAATCACGTGTGGGGTGGAGTAAGCAGGGACTTTATCACGCAAACATGGGTGTGGCGGAGTATAATCAGGACTCTCACTGAAATCACTGTAGTGAGTGAGGTAATGGCTTCACGTAATCATTGTGGCGGGTGTTGGAGTCTGCACAGTTGGCAGGGAATAATCTGTCAATCACGGGTGGGCAGAGTAATCAGGACTCTCAACTGTCAATCATGTGTGTGGGCGTGAGGCAAGTAATCAGGCTCTCACTGCAACAATGGTGTGGCCGAATAATCAGGACTCTCCTGTATGCAGACGAGTAATCAGGTAAATATGTGGTTTATAACACCATAAAAGTAGATTAAGATTGCGAACATGTAATGTCCCACCATGCAAATCCACATCAACAATTTATTTCTGAATAATTAGATCAGCAGAAAATTCTCAGTGATGACCCCTTTGACATCACTATGCCACCAATTTCTGTGAACCCACTGCTGTGATGACACCTCTTAAAGGTCCTTGAAACTGGACAGAGCAGAGACAATGTGTGAATGACATGTTCAGACATTAAACAATCTCATTTACTATTCTGTGGTGTGAGTTACCGGGGCGCGTCGAGTGAGGAGTCGTACCCATCCAATGGGTGATCCCGTCTGGATGTTGATTATGGTGGATTTTGGGTCGAATTGTAAAGAGCTGAGGGTAACAATGGGGATGTGATCCTGGTATAAGTTTTCTTTATATTATGAGCCGAGACAACAGTTGTAAAGCTCGAGACGTAAAGTGGAACATGAGGTTCCAAACAAAAAACTGGAACTTACAATAGAGGAAGAGAATACAATCAAGAGACCAAGACAATAAATATCACAAATAGCCAAATCACCACAAAAATCTGTATAACAAGGCAAAAAAAATTGAATTTTTCACAGATGAAGAACTGAACCACTATGGGTATAAATTAAAATACAAAGCAGCGCACAAGCCCCCCAGACTAAAAGTAGTAACATCAGGCGACACTGAGCGTACGTTGCTACACGAGTGATCTCGCCACGAATAATAGTGAATGGGTCTTTCAATAAGTACTTACAGGAGGTCAGATTATGTTGTCACCTCTGTATAATCCATTATATTAGTAACCAGTGCACTGGAAGTACTACTACTAATAGAGTATGATACCATAGACTGAGCTTGTGTCACCCGCCATCCTCAGAGACTGTAAGCTTGGTGTCACCCTCATCCTCATAGTGCGTGTGAAGCTCTTGTGTCACCCCTCCTCTGATAGAACTGTTCAGACTCTTGTGTCCCCCCATCATCCTCATAGACGGTAAGCTCTGTGTCCACCCCTCGCATCCTCATAGACTGTAAGCTCTTGTTCACCCCCTCATACCTCATAGAATGTAAGCTCTTGGTCAGTCCCATCCTTAATAGACTGTCAGCTTGTGTTTCACCCCTAATCTAATAGAGTAAGTAAATGTGAAAAATAATAATAATGATCATAATCTTTATTCATATTCCGTAGCACATTACAAATCATAGGGGATATATACAAATATATATGACATTACAGTGTATTATTATGTATGTATTACAGAGTCATATGGAACAATAGGAGTGTGGACCCTGATCACAAGAGCTTATAGTCTATGAGGATGAGGGAGTGACACAAGAGCTTACAGTCTATGAGGATGAAGGGGTGACACAAGAGCTTACAGTCTATGAGGATGAGGGAGTGACACAAGAGCTTACAGTCTATGAGGATGAGGGGGTGACACAAGAGCTTATAGTCTATGAGGATGAGGAGGTGACACAAGAGCTTATAGTCTATGATGATGAGGGGGTGACACAAGAGCTTACAGTCTATGAGGATGAGGGGGTGACACAAGAGCTTAAAGTCTATGAGGATGAGGGGGTGACACAAGAGCTTACAGTCTATGAGGATGAGGGGTGACACAAGAGCTTACAGTCTATGAGGATGAGGGGGTGACACAAGAGCTTACAGTCTATGTAGTAATCTATAGTAGTAGTACTTACAGTCTATATGTTACTAATATAATGGGGATAGTAAAGAGGTGCACATAACCTGACTTCCCCTTTAAGTACTATTGAAAGACCCCATTCACTATTATTGTGGCGCAGATCACTCTGTGTAGCACGCTACGCTTCAGTGTCCGCTGATATTTATTTTTCGTCTTGTGCGCTGCTTTGTATTTTAATTTATACCCGATAGTGTTCAGTTCATTCATGCGTGAAAAATCAATTTTTTTTTGCCTTGTTATAACAGATTTTTGTGGTGATTTGGCTATTTGTGATATTTATTGTCTTGGTCTTCTATGATTGTATCTTCCTCTATATGTAAAGTTCCATTTTTTTGTTTTGGAACCTCATGTTCCACTTTACGTCTCGGAGCTTTACAACTTGTTGTCTCGGCTCATAATATAAAGAAGAACTTATACCAGGGATCACATCCCCATATGTTACCCTGCAGCTGCTTTACAATTCGACCAGAAATCCACCATAATCAAACATCATTCAGACGGGATCACCCATTGATGATGACGACTGTCCTCAGCCTCGGACTCTGCCCCCGGTAACTCACACCACAGAATAGTAATATGAGATTGTTTAATGTCTGAACATGTCATTCACAACATTTGTCTTGCTCTGTCTCAGTTTCAAGAGACCTTTAAGAGGTGTCCATCACAGCAGTGGGTTCACAGGAAAGTTGGTGCAACGTGATGTCAAAGGGGTCATCACTGAGAATTTTCTGCTGATCTTACACTTTTCTATTCAGAGCATAAATTGGCTTGATGTGGATTTGCATGGTGTGTACATTAGATTTCAGAATATCTTATCTACTTTTAGGGTTATAAAACAACTACATATTAACCTGATTTACTCGTCTGCATACAGTGAGAGTCCTGTTTACTCCGCCCACACACAGTGATTGACAGTGAGAGTCCTGATTACTCTGCCCACACACAGTGATTGTCACTGAGAGTCCTGATTACTCCGCCCACACACAGTGATTGACAGTGAGAGTCCTGATTACCCTGCCTATACACAGTGATTGGCAGTGAGACTCCAGACTACCCCGCCCACACACAGTGATTGACAGTGAGAGTCCTGATTACTCCACTCACACACAGTGATTGACAGTGAGAGTCCTGATTACCCTGCCCACCCACAGTGATTGGCAGTGAGAGTCCTGATTACTCCACCCACATACAGTGATTGGCAGTGAGAATCCTGATTACTCCACCAACACACAGTGATTGACAGTGAGAGTCCTGATTACCCTGCCCACACACAGTGATTGGCAGTGAGAGTCCTGATTACTCCACTCACACACAGTGATTGACAGTGAGAGTCCTGATTACTCCACCAACACTCAGTGATTGACAGTGAGAGTCCTGATTACCCTGCCCATACACAGTGATTGACAGTGAGAGTCCTGATTACTCCTCCCACAGACAGTGAGAGTCCTGATTACTCCACCCACACACAGTGATTGGCAGTGATAGTCCTGAACCCCCTGGTAATTGGGCTAGGTTTGCAGAGTTTTTCACATCTGAAATGTGAAAGGTTTTAATACTTGTAAAAATATTTTTCCTTGTGGTAGGTCCCCAGCTTTTCGCTATGATTCTCGAAATGGCGAATGGGGCATACAACTACTCACACTTTGGTAATGGCACTAGGCTAGTGCCAGGTTTATCTGCGAATGTAGAGGATAATAATGAAGAGCTTATGAGTTGGTCACCCCACCTTCCCAAGCTCCTTGAATGGTTAAATGGGGCAGTTAACTATCACATTCCCGTTACTGGGGCTAGGCAGTGCGATGGTTAATCCTGGGTGTAAGAGGTTATGGTGGGTAAAGTATGCCTGGGGAGTCGGTTACTCGCTTACCAAGGCCTCTGAATGCTAAACTGCAGGAGTTCAACTTGTTTTTTGGAGAACACAAAGAGATGTTCGCAGGCAGTCTTTTCTGGAAAAGCTGGGTGATGGTTAAATACTGCCATGGTAGTAACTCCTACTCACCTTGCTAAGATACTGATGGCCAAACGAAAGTTTCTAGTCAAAGGGCATTGGTCCTGGAGATTAAAGTACTTTATGAGCCTATCAGTTGTACGGGAAAGCCTGGGTGAACAGCCAATAATGCTGTTGTAGAGCTTCTGTTCTTATACCCCAGCTTTCCCATGCCATATCAGTCTGCTTATGACCCACTCAACCTTTGTGTCTATTTATAAAACGGATGGTTGTTTTTTAGGACAAAGCGCCATCGCCTCATCCACAGGCTGTGTAGGTATTGCAAAGTAAGCTGATTGCAATTCATGTGAAGCCCGTGCTTGATTGACCCAAAAAACAACCTGGTCATTAATCAGTTACCTAGGAACAGGCTGGGTGGACAGACCACTAAATGATAGGTAAGGTGCAGATAACGTATGTTATGTCAATATGAGCAATTCTTCCCGCTGTGAATGGTAGAGACAATTTATGGACCTGGCCGAAGTGGCTAATTGTACTAAATGAGTACCACAAAATCATAGTGTATCCTACGGGCATGGCTCCACTAGAGCCTAATATCAGACAGCGATTTCAGTAGGAAAGCTGGTTGCGACGATCTAGTATTGATTAGTTTGTTATCTTACTTTCCCTGATGCCGAAGTAGATTTGGATGGGCATAGACTGGTAGGGATGCATCTAGAACTTTCAGAGTGCAGATTCTAGGAAAGCTGGTGCCTGTTATACAGCTTTGGGAAACTTTCTAGTGTTTCCATTTAAAAAGAAAGGCCTTGGCAACCGTGTTACTGTTTCACAGCTGACCACCCCAGGGGCGAGGATGGATGCGCGGCTGGTGGTACTGAGATTTGGGTCCACTTCTTGTCACATGGGTCCTCATACTCGTATATCCAGATTTCGGCAGTAAATCTGACCTCCCCTCCCAGCTGCCCAGCACAGAAGCTCCTTCTTCTCCATCCCTCTGATTCCATAAACATTTGGCTTTTTAGTCTAATGGGGCACAGTTTGGGGATTGTAAGATGATCCCCCCTTAGATGGTCCCCAGGCAGCTGCCACCTCTGCGCATGAGCACTTTGTTATCCCCTCTTCTTTGACGTGTCCTCTTACATACAATTGATCCTATAGAGGGGGCAGCGCCCTCCATGGAACAAGTGTGTGGCTTGGGATTGATTTTACGTTGGCGTTGTTCGGCGACAGATTTTATTAACTTCCTAGAAATGTGTAGTCCAACGTTGTGAATGCCAGTGTTGGGTACATTGGGAACCTACAGAAGGATGCCTCTGTAGACCACCTGCCAAGAAGCGATGGTCCACAATACAGCAGATGTTGTGTTTCCGACCTTTTATATATTTGTATGAGTAGCAGCAGAACGGTAGTATAGATTCTATATGTCCGTAGTGTACTATAAGTTGTGTCCTCACACCTGCTGTGCCCTGTGCTCTCTGCTAGCTATTCCTTAGGTAATCATACCCTGTAGACGATGCTAATCTATACATTTGTATGTTTTTTTTTGGAGCAGCAGGACTGTGAAATATGGATTTATATTTCCAGGAATGTACTTGGGGCCGCATCCTCACCTGCTGTGCTCTAATTTTTCTGCAGGCAGGTTTAGGTATAGTCTCTGGAAGATGTCTAATCATACCGCAAGTATGTTAGTTAAATCAGGACTGTGATTTATGATTATATTCCGAGATTGGAATTGGGTATATCCCCCCTCACTGCTGTGCTCTGTGCCTCTGCAGCCAGTGTTGGTGTTGTCCCTGCAGAGATAAGTAATCATCCTTCTTGTGTATTGTCGTAAGCGCAGCAGGACTTAATATATGGATTTACTTTCCAGATTGGAATGGGTGGGGTATATCCCCACACGGCTGTGCTCTGTGCTCTCTGCAGCCAGTTTTTGTGTTGTCCCCCTGCAGAGATATGTAATCATACTTTGTGTGTATTGTTGGAGCAGCAGCATTGACTGTGATATAGGATTTATATTCCTGCACTGTACTAGAGATGCTTCCTCACCTGCTGTGCTCCATCTCTCTTCTGCAGCCAGTGTTACATATTATCCTGGGAGAATGGTGTAATCGTACCTTTGATCGTGTGGTCAGATCCCTACATCATATATAAAATCCCTATCTTGATAAGAACAAAATAATTCAGTTACAACAGACGAATAAACAAGGATCAAATGTTTATCTTATATAAACTGGCCACTAGGGGGCAATGTTCTATGTGCCTGTTATATGCCTAATTGAATGGTAATGTATCATTTTATAGAACATAGAGAGAGCGTTCAGTCCCGTTGTTTATCACAGCCTTATTACACATATATGGAATGTCCATTATCATATATTTAACATACATATATGAAATAGCTAATGACTTTCCCATATGACTGAGAGGGGCGAATCAATTAAACGTGACGGCGTGTACGTTCCCCCCCCCAGCGGGAATTAATCATCCCCGTCATCTTATAGCACTTTGAGTTACAAGCTCCTGTATGGCAGATTTCGGGGGAAGTATGTTTTTGCCCATTGAAGTCCCGATGGATGCGTGTGGGTTACGAAATCAAGCAATTTCGATTTTATCAATTAAACTTCCATTATACCCGCGCTCGCCGCCCGCCGCCGCCCCTCCACGATTACACAACTCCGAGTACCATTCCGCGCCACTTTAGAAAAAAAAAATCAAATATGGTCCTCCGTAAGCTGTTCCTGGGATTTCCCCTCTATCGGCTGCACGGAGAATGGGATTCGGTGGCGGTTTTAAATTTATTCATACCGCAAACGGCCTTGCACAAATACATCAAGGTGCTGTTAGGGCGAGCACACGCCGCCTCATGTACGCCGCAGCGCAATCCGCAGATTAGTTCCCGCCAAGGAATTTGCGTTTAGTTAACGACCGACAATTAGTACTGCGAAAGGCTCGATCTGGTGCGAATGTCTGGTTATTAAGTGAATATTATTACATCGAGCTTAACGGATCGCTCCTGTGTTTTTCCCCCGAATGGCGGGTTTATTTACACGGTTTAACGCCGCTGCTTCTGAGGAAAATCACATTTTGGCCCATAATAACAGCAGCTATGTATATTACAGAGATCTCACCGCCAACCTCTCCCCCCCCCAACCCCCGGGGGCAAGAAGGCCGATTATATTTCACTGACCTTGGTCAACCTTGATATACACCTGCACCGTTGTATCGCTCTCGGAATGCGCTAACTATACCCTTAGGGGTTAAAAATGGACGCTTGATCTTCTTTAAACACTCCTTTGATCAGAGGGGGTAGAGATCAGCCCCAGAAGCAATTAAGGGGTTAAGTGAAGAGGACACTTGAAGGGAGAGGTGGGGGGGTCAACTACTTTGGAATGGGATTTTTGGGAGCCTATTGAATCAGGCCTTTAACAGCTGACAGGATGGAGGATGTAAAACATTCTTTGGGAATCACAGCGATGGAGGGGAAGGCGGGGAGACAAAGAATGCATTATCGGAATTACCCCGTTACATGACCCCAATTAAAAGGGGGGGGGTTATCTACAGCTTCGTGAACAGTATCTACTATATATCATTGTATATGATACATTGGGGCAGATTATTATCTGGTCCTGTCGCAATCCCCGCGGTGCGTTTGTCCGACGAGATTCGGGTCTTCCGGCGATTCCTAAGATCGTGTGCCCGAATCCTGCATGTGTCGCTTCTGCCGGAGATCCGCCGGAGTTCACCCTTCTTCCCCTGGTGCATGTAAGTGCTTGATCTGCGACACATTTCCTTTTTAAAATTCCGCGATGTATCCGAATCCGTCGGGTTTGTCCGACGGCCCTCACCCAATTTCTGTCGCATGCAAGCCGGCGCCGAGCTGCCACAATCCGTTTTGCGTCGCCAAAGACCGGGCAATTCGCGCAAAAGGAAATATTCGAAACCCGTGAGAATCGCGGTCCCGGACCCTTAGTAATTTAGCCCCCTCTAATGTTCTTAGTAAGTGGATGGAAAAGTGGGGCCCCCTCCTTTCTGTACAAGTAACAATATGACAAAAACCAGGACAACGTGTTATTATCAACAAGAGCCTAAACGTCAGAGAGATAAATGAGGTTAAGTCCCAACTTTGGGAGGACTTACCCCCACATTGCAATGCTTAAAATCTAAAGCACTATATAACTTACGCAAGATATGATTACATATCTGTCCAAGGCAATACTTTTCACTTGTATTGAATTAAAGAGAACAGCGTGTGAGGAAGCATCTCCAGTGCAACATCCAGAACCTACAACCCTGGATAAAAAATCCATATTTTCACGTCCTGCTGCTACTAACCAAACAGGTTTTTATACACATCATATACCTTACACTGTCCTGCAGAGGAAAGAAGTCCACAGCAGTGTGAGGACATGCCCCCAGAAGCTACACATCCTGGAATATAAAGTTCATCTTTCACAGTCCTGCTGCTACTGACAACATACATAAAAATATGATTTCACATCTCTCCAGGGACATAACTCACACTTGCTGCAGGGGGTTGAGAGCACAGCATTGTGAGGATGTGGCCCCCAGAAGCTACAATACTGGAATATAAATCCATTTTCACAGTCCTGCTGCTACTAACAACATACATAAGACATGATTACCCCATCTCTCCCGGTACAATACCTAACCCAACCTCATGCATAATGTTGTTTTATACTTTCATATGATTTTTATTGTAGTATTGCAATTATTTTTTAGAAATCTTGTGTTTTTATGGATTCCCCAGACTATATTATCTGTTTTATGTGCTGCATCACACGTGGCACATAAAAACGTGGCACAGACAGATATAGCGAGACGCCTCTGAGACATAGAGGGTAACTTACACACTGCCAAGGAACACTCCTCTCGGGCCAGCCGCAGGTTACCTGCCAGGATAACACAATTTCCCAAATTCTTGCAAAACTCACGAGGAAATTAGGACGGTATCCTTTTCTTGTTTCTTAGAGCAGGGTACAAATGTTGGTGACCTCAGGGTATGTGGAAGTGGTGCCATTGTGATATAACTTTATTAATCTTTCACTGTATAGGAATATTTTTTTTTCTCTGCCATGCAATACCTAAAGTCCCACCACAATGTTTGAGGGTACATTTTTTCATAGGCATCAGCAATAGCGCCCCCCCCCCCCCCCACCCCTGTAATGATATGCTCTATGAGTTGAAAAGGTTCAGAGATTGGGCCACACTTTACTTACCCGTCCCGTTGACCGCTGATCGACATTCCGACAGGACTTCAGAGGTGCTGCGATTCACTAAGATCGTGGCGTCCAATTCCTGCATGTGTCCGCTTCCCCGCTCAGGGTCCGATGGAGGTTCCCCTTCTTCTTCCTGGTGCATGTGAGTGATGATCTTGCGACACATTTCGTTTTCAAATTCCGCGTTTTGTCCAATCAGTCGGGTTTTGCCCCTCCCGATTTGTGCGCAAATCGGGGCAATTCAGCGCAAAACAGAAAATTCGGAAACCCGCCGGAAATGTGTCCAACGCAATGGACAGATTTACTTACCCTGTCCATTTGCGATCCGCAGGCGCGTTCTCTGCGTGGATTTTCGGTCCGGCGGGATTCTTAAGGCAGTTCCTCCGACTCCACCAGTGGCACTGCTTGCGCTGAAAAGCACTGGAACGCACTGGAATACACCGAGCCGGGCTGAGTGAAGGTAGAGCAAGCTCGCACATTTATTTTTTAAAAATGTGGCGTTTGTTTTCCGATCCGTCGGGTTTTCGTGTTCGGCCACGCCCCGATTTCCGCTGCATGCATCCGCGCATCCGCCCACATCCATCGTCGTGGCGCCAAATCCGCGGGCAATACAGTGAAAAATCTCGCAAATCGGAAATATTCGGTACACGTCGGGAAATCGAATTGGCCCTTAGTAAACCCCCAAATTCCCCATTCTTGTGAAGTGTGAACCAACCTGTAATGTACTACATTAAAGCTAGTGATCTTTATAGACAGTCAATTCCTTGAGCTTATGCTCCGCCCACTAGGCCCTTTGAGTACTTTGTCCCGCCCCAGAGGATCCATTTCTGCATGTAAACTGTCTTTTTTCCAAGGGATTCTTACATTTCCCTAAACCGTAGAAAATAACTACGGATATGTCTGTATAGGGGAATAGCGACCGTATGAATGCTCACGTCTCTCCCGCCAAAGAAAAATATTGCTCCTCTTTACGCTAAAGTAATTTTTTTATCTGTATCATGTAGCACTGGGGGGGGACGTTAGAGCCCGCGTTTTGACGGCAGATAGACCCCTGCAGATATTAGCTTGTGTGGCACACCATATGCCGACAAGCCATAACACTATCCTAAACATCTCACCAAATCCCAGCGGTTCTCTTTTACGCCGTCTCCCGCGCCTTCTTTTATTTTTTATAGGACGAAAATGGCCCTTGTTGTGATGCGGGCAGTCCCGCTGCAGGCTCGGCTGGCACGATGGATATTATGTCGCACACAGAAGGCAGGCGGGAGAGGGCGGAAAGTCCCTGCTAATGCCACATTTTCATTTGCTAGAACGAGATTTTCCATTTTACGTTTCCCACGCAACCCATAGGATTGCCAGGTTTTGACGTTTTTTACTGCGTTCGGTTAGAAATGATCTGTCAATCATTGGTGGGTGCTATACAGATCATGTTTGATACAGTAATGGTGCCCCTTTATCTATTGACATGCTTGCCACAGGACAGGATCCAAACCTCCTTTCAGACACTATACATTAGGCTTTGAATTATACTGGAGGACCTCCCAACTTAGTTGACATTCCTAGTTTTTCAGGGAAAATTAGTAGGCTGCGTCGGAGGGTGAAGTGTCAAGAATTGTGAGTGAGAAGGAGACTAATGGCAAGGAAAGCAAGGGGGTGCGGGCGGCGGTACGGGGTGACTTCCGGACAAAGTCCATTGGGGGGGGAGCGCACCGGATAAGGGAGAGGAAATGGGGCGGGGGTTGGCTATTCGGTGGGGTAGATCAGGTGTGGGTTGTAGGAGCGACGATACCGGGACAGGGATTAGAATGTAGGGAGTTGTAAGTAATATGGGAGACGAGGAGGGGGAGGGGGGATGGTTGTGTAGGCCGAGTGGATAGAGAGAGGGGAGGGGGAGGGGATTGTGAAATGTCTAGATTTGGGGGGAGCTGGAGAGGGGGGGCAAAATTTTGGGCTATATAGGCAGAAGAATCATGAATAAAAAATTGTTTTGAAACGAGGCGTGTGGACGCGAACATACGCATAAAGTGTTTTTTACTTTGTCTTTTTTGCGTTGTGGTGTTACCTTAGTTATGACACTTTTTCTGGCCTACTGTAGCTCTATGGACACTACATCTCTATCGAATTGTGTTGACATTAATCGTTAACCATAGAAGTTTTCGGAGTTGGTATGTATAAGGGCGGGAGAGTATATCTCAATGTGATGATATGTGAGTAAAAAACGAGTTATGGCTTCTGTCCCCCAAAAATGTCAGAGACATGAAGAGATTTTCTGAGGTAAAATTTTGATGAAAGGTAACATGGCAGACAAATTTACCTCCTAACTAGCCACAGACCTAGGATGAGGGGGTTACAGGGCAGAGCTTAACATTCCTATGAGGATGAGGGGTGACACAAGAGCTACAGTCTAATGAGGAATGAGGGGTGACACCAATAGCTTACAGTCCTATGAGGATGAAGGGGTGACAACCGGAGCTTACAGTCTATGAGGATTGAGCGGGTTGACACAAGGAGCTTACAGTCTATGAGGATGAGCGGGTGACAACAAGAGCTTACAGTCCTTGAGGATGAGCGGGTGACACAATCTCTTACGTCTATTAGGAAATGAAGGGGGTGGGACACAAGAGCTTACAGTCCTATGAGGCTGAGGGGGTGACCACAAGAGCTTACAGTCCTAGTGTGGATGAGGGGGTGACACAAGAGCTTACAGTCTATGAGGATGATGGGGTGATTCACAAGAGCTTACAGTCTATGATGATTACGTTGACACAATAGCTTACCGTCTATAGGATGAGCGGGTGACACAGAGCTTACAGTCTCATGATGATGAGCGGGTTGACCACAAGAAGTCTTACAGTCCCTATGAGGATTGAGGGGTGACACAATAGCTACAGTCTATGAGTGATGAGGATGACACAAAGCTTACAGTCCTATGAAGGATCGGGTGGACACAAGAGCTTACCAGTCTAGGAGGATGAGGGGTGACACAAGAGCTTTACAGTCCTATGAGGAATGGGGGGTGACACAAAGCTTAAGTTATGAGGATGAGGGGGACAAAGAGACTTACAGTCTATGAGGATGAGGGGGTACTAGAAGCTTACATTCCTATGAGGCTGAGAGGTTGGTGATACAAGCTAACAGTCTATGTAGTAAATCTATAGTTAGTAGTCCTTACAGTTCTATATGTTACTAAATAATGGGGATATAAAGAGTGCACATATAACCTGCTTCCCCTTTAGTACTATGTGAAAACCCCATTCACTCATTATTTGTGGCGCAGATCATCTGTGTAGCACGCTACTGCTTCAGTTGTCCGTCTATTTATTTTTCGTCTTGTGCGCTGCTTGTATTTTCATTTATACCGATAGGTTCAGTTTCATTCATGCGAGTGAAAAATCAGATTTTTTTGCCTTGTTATAAGGCAGATTTTGTAGTGTTGTGATTTGGCTTTTGCTATCTTATTTGCTGGTCTTCATGATGTATTTCCTCTATATGTAAAGTTCCCCATTTTTTTTGTTTTTGGAACCTCATGTTCACTTAAGGTCTCGGAGCTTGGTTACAACTGTTGTCCCGGCTCATAATATAAAGAGAAACTTATACCAGGGATCCACATCCCCTATGTTACACTGGCAGCCTGCCTTACAATTCGACGAATCCACCATAATCAAACATCATTCAGACGGGATTCACCCATGTGATGATGACGACTGTCCCTCAGCCCTCGGACTCTCCCCCGGTAACTCACACCACAGAATAGTAATAGGAGATTGTTTAATGCTGAGCATGTCATTCACCACATTGTCTTGCTCTGTCTCAGTTTTACAAAGACCTTTAAGAGGTGTCCATCCAGCATGGGTTCACAGAAATGTTTGCAACGTGATGTCAAGGGGTCATCACTGAAATTTTTCTGTGTCTTACCATTTTCTATCAGGCAAATTGGTTGATGTGGCATTTTGCATGGTGTGTACATTAATTTCAGACTAATCTTATCTACTTTTTAGGTTCTATACAACAACGACATATTAACCCTGATTTACTCTTCTGCATACAGTGAGAGTCCTGTTACCCTCGCCCCACACAACAGTGATTGACAGTGAAGTCCTGATTACTCTGCCCACACACAGTGTTGTCACTGAGAGTCCTGAATTCCTCCGCCCAACACGTGATTGACAGTGAGTCGATTACTGCCAACACAGTGATTGTCAGTGAGCTCCGATACCCCCCCACACACAGTGGATGCGCGTGAAGTCTGATTACTCCACCACACACATTGATTGACATGAGATCCTTGAAATTGCACTTCCTGCCCACCCCACTGATGGCAGCTAGAGTCCTGTTACTCCACCCACATACGTGAGTTGGCAGTGAATCCTGCAATTACTCCACCAACACACAGTGATTGACAGTGAGAGTCCTGATTACCCTGCCCACACACATTGATTGGCAGTGAGAGTCCTATTACTCCACTCACCACAGGGTTTACAGTGAGAGTCCGATTATCCACCCACTCAGTGATTGACAGTGGTAGAGTCCTTACCCTGCCCAACACATGTGATTGACAGTGGAGTCCTGATTACTCCTCCCACCACGTGTGAGAGTCCTGATTGACTCCAACCACCCACACACGAACTGATTGGCAGTGATAGTCCTGATTACTCCCCCACACCCAGTGATTGGCAGTGAGAGTTTCGGGATTACTCCACCCCACACACAGTGATTGCAGTGAAGTCCTGATTACTCCCCCACAGACAGTGAGACTCCCTGATTACTCCACCCCACACACGTGATTGGCCAGTGATGAGGTAGTCCTGATACTCCTCCACACCAGTGATTGCAGTGCAAGTTCTGATTACTCCACACCCACACAGTGATTTGACAGTGAGAGTCCTGATTACTCCCTCCCAACACAGTGATAGACAGTGATAGATCCTGATTACTCCTCCCACACACAGTGATGCCAGTGAGAGTCCTGATTACTCCCTCCAACACCGTGATTTGACAGTGAGAGTCCTGATTACTCTGGGCTCAGCACCGGACAACAGTGATTGGCACTGATGTCCTGATTACTCCCCGCCCACACACAGTGATTGTACACTGAAGTCCTGATTACTCGCACCATACACAGTTATGTGACAGTGAGAGCCTCTTCATTACTCCCCCCACACACAGTGAGAGTACTCGGTCGAGACCCTTCAGTCCTAGTCCTCCCCCTCTACTTCAGGATTTATACATTTTGTCTGTCCTTGCATGCCTCCTACTTTCTCCTCTAAACATATATTTCCTACTCCCTTTTACTAACTTTGTATTTTCTTATACCCCTGCTTCACTCTGTGTCCTTATCCGTCCCAATTCATCCTCATTAGGCCGTCTCAACTGGGGCTCAGCGAGGGTTAAGTCCGTGACGTTAATTTCCTATAAAATAAAAAATATATGCAACTGCGACGCTTCATCTCGTAGATTTACATGGGGCTTTTTCTGCCAAGTCTCCACTTACAGAGATCAGTCTGGAAACGATGTCCTTGCCGACAGACTGAAGGTGAATCAGGACAAGGTTTTTTTTTTTTTTTTTTTATCTTAACTGCCTGAAAATTTATAGGTATATATATATATATATATATAATATTAAAGGGAGAAAAAATAAAAAATTTTTTATTTCGGTAGCATGCAAGAAAAAAATTCACGAAGAGTGGGGAGAATGATTTGCGAGTCATAAAATTTAAGTTGTCACTTCTGTAAAATTATGAAATTGCCAAGAACTTTAGGATTTTTTTTTTTTCCTTTTTAATTTCCGGCTATTAATCAGGTCCCAACATCCATCTTTGGCATTCCTGGCATTATCGCTTGACATTCCATCTCCGAAGACGGATGGTAAGCGTCTGTGGTTAAAGCATATCGAGTATTCATCCGTTATGTCCATCTCCTTGGAAGCTTTCCAGGAAAATATTGTTTTTTCTAATAAGGTTTATCCGCATTGCCCTGCCCGCCAGGATTATCCGATGTGATGATGTGCATAGTAAACTGCTCGCATACGGATAATGTCTAGTAGCTTTCTAATACGCGCACGTAATCTATAGGTAATTCAATCAGTCCCACCCGCCCGTGACGAGGGAACATCTACATGAGTACTCTATTTGATTGGTGGCATTATGGAATGTATTTAGCTGGACGTTGCCCGTGTCGTTTTTTGTTGTATCCAAGCCAAGAGTTTTAAGACCAACAAAGTCACATTTGAAATTAATATCGCTCAAAGACCCGCGTCCTTACTAGGCAAGACGTTGGGGGTGGATAATACACTGGTAAATGTTCCTCCGTCAACTTCTCTGCAGCAGACTACTATGGGAGTTTGCGTCGATTACTTTATTCAGTCAGTAGATTGAGGTCATGTAAGGCTGGCCCACCAGAGAACCAACTTTGAGCCCCAAGGATTTCCAATGTTGAACAACGCAATTTGGGGGGCTACTAGGGTCTATTTCGGAAGGACTGATTAGAGTGGATCTCCAAATCCCATTCATCCGCGGTTTGTCTTGATGGTTGCCGGGTCTTCAAGTCCAAGTCGATTGAGGTCAGTAAGGGCGGCCCACCAGAGAGCCAGCGAACTTTGGTGGGGCCGACGGCTCCAAACATATGACTAGTTTCTCGTCAACTTCTCTGCAGCGAACATACTATCGAGTTGCTGTCGAATCTAACTTTTCAAGTCAAATAGATTGAGGGTCTGTACGAGGCCTGCCCACCAGGAACCCGACTTGGAAGCCCCAAGGAGTTCCAACGTTGATCAACGCGCCATTGGGGGCTACGATGGGTCTAATTCGGGAAGGGACGATTAGAGGTGGATCTCCAAATCCCCATTCATCCGGTTTTAGGTGGTGGTGGCCGGCTATTCAAGTCAAGTAGATTGAGGTCATGTAAGGGCTGGCCCACCAGAGAGCCAGACTTTGGTGGGCCGAGGCTCCAAAACAATGATGAGCCCAAGAGTTCCAACGTTGATCAACGCAATTTGGGGGCTACTAGGGTCTAGAGACTGATTAGAGGTGGATCTCCAAATCCCATTCATCCCATTTTAGCTGGTGGTGGCCTGGCTGAAGTCCTAATTAGAAGTATGTTGCCAATTCGCTAATTGCCCAATGTTTAGAGGTTTGCCAGAACTTTGGCAAAAGTGAAGGATATAGAAGTGAGATAGAGTTGTCCACACAACCTCTGGTATGGTATGGCACAACACTAGCTCACCACCAGTACAGTAGACTGCCACCAGCTTTGATACAGCAGGATTATATCAGGTGAAGAACCAATCCGGTAACATATATATATCGGAAACACGGAAGTGGGGAAGCGTAGATCAAGATAAAAGAGGCACACTAGACAAAACGGTACACACAATAGATATATATACAGTTTAACAAAGGACAAATACAAGTGTAGGACTACAAGAACAAACAATTCCGTTACCTTGTGCTGGACTAATTGGGAAAAGAAGTTAATCCACATTGTTGATCATTTCTCCTCTTGATGATGGTCAAAGTTGCCCGAGGCAAAACACTATCTAGGTGGCTCTAGAGAACATCTCAACTTGGATCAGATCCAGAACCTTGGATGGAGTTCTAGCTTCTCAAAGAGAGCTCATAGGACCAGGGTTCTGATTTCATTGGATCCAGATGAATCTCTGGATTACATTGAGACCAGACATAACCTACTTGCTATGCTCCCATTGAGAGTAATGTATATCTCTTTGTCCAGGGATTCTAGAACAAATTGAGACACATGTCTGCCCTTGCCTTGCTGTCCAGACTCCAAATATCGATTCATCAGATCCCGTCCTCAAGATGTGGGTCTGACCTCTGAGACCCACAACTTTCTCATGAAACGGGGTCTGCCGACCCTCCTCCTGTGAATGTAGAATTGGCCATGTATTCGCAGCCACTCTCCATCATGATCTATGGGAAATTTTAGCGGATCCCGTACTCAAAATAGGAGTGGATGCTAGATGTGGAAATGATAAAAGTAATATCCATGAGAAAGCTCCTTTAAGGGAGAGCGCTTGGAAGCTAAATTATTATGTATCTGCTGTTAGGTGCAGGGGTCAAATCAGACCACAGAATCTTAACAATGCTGGTGTGTCACGGGTGCTCCCGTGACCCACATCTCGGATCGCGGGCTCACCCGCGCCCCTCTCTGAGATCCAGCGTCCAACTCACCTGTCCACGCTCCTGTTCCCGGTCTGGCGGTCAGATCCGCGTGTTCCCGCCTCCTAGGGTGTGCGCGCGCCTGCTCCCGAAGATTTTAAGGGCCATTGATTGGTGCTGGCTATTCCCAGGGATTCCTCATAAGCCAGCCTCTTCCTGCACACCATGCCGGATCTTTGTGCTGTATAGCCATTGAGAAAACTTGTCTCTGATGCCCTGCGTTTCCTTTGTGATTTCCTGGTGTGACCCCGGTTCCGTTATTGACTCTGATCCCGTGCTGCCTGCCCTAACCTACCGCTACGTCCCCAACTCTGATCTTGAGCTGCCGTCCTGACCTCCTGCCTGTCCCGCAACAGCAGACAAAGTTGCGCCTGTGGAACGACCTGGTGGTTCCACACCGCTGCAAGTCCAACCCGCTTACGGTCCGTGGAGCTTACGTCATCATCCGCGGAGGTCCACTGTGTCCACTACCCCTGGTGCATGACATGGTGCATGGGCTCCAAAGTCACAAAGTAACCCCCAAAATTGATCCTACTGAAAGTTGTACTAGTGTGTATACACACAGCCGTGTATATAGCACAGGATAAAGTGTGTGAACCAAAATCCTGGCAAAGCCCTTTAAATTATAATAATTGACCTCCTTTAGCGGAGTAATTGGTAATTATGATGAGAAAGGTGTGTAATCGGTCTCACAATATGGTGATTTTAACAAATGACTGTGTATGTACAAGACATCATTAGAAGTAATGTATCCCGTCTATACATAAGCGTAAATAATTAAAGCCATGCTTGAGGCCGTCAACGAGAAGGTCTTCCTCCGGTCAGGTCTTACATCATTGTACTTGACACGTCTGTAAGGAGCACTGGTGGTTCTACGCCTAATAAACGACCTTGTTAATTATGGTCATACACCATTAGTTAGAGGTCTTACTAGGCGGTAGGAGAGCTCACACAATATACACCAAGGTGACCAGGTAAGAGACATCGGTGGACATTGGCTCGGCTGTAAATTTCATTGGGATTGTCAATATGTCCCACACATTTCTTGGAAATGAATGTCTCAAACTAGTGTTAAATTGTCAATGTAAAGCTGGGATTTAATTATGACCCAACATGAGTATAGACAAAAATCAATTGACATAAGTGAGATATTGAACGGGCTGTCAATAGCAGCTGTCTGCTTAACCTGGCTTGTAAGCGGTGGAGCTCAATACAACTGGCCTCAACTTATAACCTTCTTATAAGGATGTTCTGTGCCTTATTAGACCCGGGAATGTATCTGCAACCAATATGTTCAAGGATAAGTTACATGATGTGAACAAATGAAGACCATATTTATGGCCCCCGGGGGATGGCGTCGCGTTGGAAGGTTTATTTCTATTAGGTTTATGACCGGCACAAACACATCCTTCATATTCTCATCTTCTAAATGCTTTTTCTTGATAAATTTGTGCTTGAATTGCACCAATTTGACAAAATTCACTGTTAATTAATTACCATATAGGTACGATGTGAAGGTGACCACCCTGACCGAACACTAAACCTTGAGGGCAACCTAGTGTCATCATTACACATCCCATCTCCGGGGATCCCTTTGGTTACAAGAATTAATAAGCACAGTGGGGGTCATTTACTAAGGGCCCGATCCGCGGTTTCCCGACGTGTTACCCGAATATTTCCGATTTGCGCTGATTTTCCCTGTATTGCCCCGGGATTTTGGAGCACGCGATCGGATTGTGGCGCATTGGTGCCGGCATGCACGCAACGGAAATCGGGGGGCGTGGCCGAACGAAAAACCGACGGATTCGGAAAAACCGCCACATTTGAAAAAAAAAAAGTGTCGCGGGACTTGCACTTACCTTCACCAGTTATAGGCTGGTGAACTTCAGGGCATTCCGGCGGGCCTCGGGGAACTTCGGCGCAGCAGCGCCACCTGGTGGACGTCGGAGGAACTGCCTTAGTGAATCCTGGTCGGACCCGAATCCACCGCAGAGAACGCGCCGCTGGATCGCGAATGGACCGGGTAGGTAAATCTGCCCCAATATGTTGTCATGGGTGTCCCTGCGATCCAAGTCTCGGATCGCCAGCACACCGGTGCCCCTCTCCATGGCGGCACCCTTCCCGGCCCTCACTTACCTCTCCAGGTTTCTGTTTCCATCTGGGCCAGTCTCTGTGGTTCCCAAGGGGTAATAGAAGAAAAAAATTTGAAAATGCAAAAAAGTTATATGGAAAATGTTTCTGAAATGTATTTTACCTTGACAGATTAATAATAATAGAACTCCTAATTTAGTATTTTCGAAGAGCGTTTCCATCTAAAATATATTAAAAATCCGTCCCTGGTGACACCTCCATTTTGTTCTTGTGTTTGTAAAAAGAAATATATTCCATCTGTTCTCTCTTTTATTATTTTTTAATTAATATGTGGCGTCATTGTGAAGAGTTGTCAATGTCCTCTTGTCTGTTGTGTTGAGGGTCCAATCAGGACACCCCTCACCATGAGACAGGGACATCATAAGGGACAGGGACGTCACCTCTGATCCTGGAGCCTCCGGCCTAACTCCCAAATGTTGGAGCAGAGGGACAAAAGATGGAGCATGCATTACCCTCCACTGAAGTTGTTTTCCTTCGCCACACCTTTTACCCCACCCTTATTCCGCCCCCATACTGTATAATTCCCCCCCTTAGGGCCCCCCATTTCCCCCACACATTGTTTTACCCCAGCTGCCTGGCACATTGTGGCCCACCCACCCTATATTGTGCCCACCAACAGCTCCCCTCAAATTGGGCCTTCCCAAGCAACTCCCCTCCAAACTGTGCTCCCCCAACAGCTCCCCTTCATACTGTCCCCCCAGAAGCTCCCCTTCATAATCTTTTCCCCCAGCAGCTCCTCTTTATACTGCGCCCCTCAGTAGTTCCCCTTCATACTGTTTTCCTCCACCAGCTCCCCTTCATACTGCCCCTCCTAGCAGCTCTGACTCCATACATACTGTGCCCCCCAGGCAGCTCTCCTTCATTCTGTGCCCCCCAGAAGCTCCCCTTGTTCTGTTCCCCCAGCAACTCCCCTTATTTTGTGCCCCCCAGCAGCTACTCCTCATATTTTGCCCCACCCCAGCAGCTCCCCTCCATACTGTGCAACTCTGATCAGCTTCCCTTCAGATTGTGGCCCCCTCTGATCCTTTGTTACTGCTTACCAAAAACAAATAAATACAAGATACTTACCTCTCCCGGTTCCGCCACCGCAGCAGCTCTCCTCTCATCTCCTGCTGTGTGTAGCACTGAAGCCGGCAGGTAGGATGACATCATATCATTGTGCCTGCCAACCTCTGCTACACACAGCAGCCACAGTGATATTATCACTACATTCAACTCTTTCAGCGCCCGGAGGACATAACTCCCATCCGGCAGGACAGCGGAACAGAGCCTGAAATCCAGGGCTGTCATGCAAAATTTGGGTGATTGGCAGCTATGCCTTAGGCTTTCACAGGTTGTCTCTTCCCCATATGAACAAGGCAGTAATAAACAATACATTATAGTTGGGGCCTGATGCAGAATTGTGCATTGTGGCTTCATCTATAGCTTCTACCAGGAGAACTACAATTATAACAAAAGGTGGTAGGAGGAATCGGCCAATCCGTAGGTCGTAGATCAGATGCTGACATCAAGAAGGGCGACCTAAATTATTGTTTAGGATGATGTACCCCTCTGTATACAATGTTATGGGACTGAGGAGTATATCCTATGGGATCGGTATGGATAGCTGTACAGGAGATGAGTGAAAACTCTACTTATTTGTAAGTGCTTTTGTTGGTCGAGCAATACATTTTTTATACTAATAACTAAACCCCAGGATAGCTGATCTTTTGTATTAAATTACATACTGGGGCACATTTACTTACTTGGTCCCGTCGCGATCCCGCGGTTCGTTGCCCGACAAGGATTCTGGTCGAGCGCCCGATATCCTGCAGGTGTCGCTGCTGTGCCAAAGTCCGCCAGAGTTCACCTTCTTCTTCCCGGTTCATGTGAGTGCTTGATCTTGCAATACAAATCGTTTTTTTAATTCCGCATTTTTTCAGAATCCGTCAGGTTGTCCGATAGCCACGCCCCCCCATTTCTGTCTGTGAATGCCGATGCGCCACAATCCAATCGCGTGTGCCAAAATCCCGGGGCAATTTGGCGCAAAACGAAAGAGCGGCGTTCAGACCCTTAGTAAATGAGCCCCACTGTTGGCAAATCCCAAAGATTGGTCATTAATATAACAAATTCCCTTTGGGGTCCCAGAAAATCCCTTTAGATTTAGTTGAATTTATTTCTCCGTCAAATACACAGACGTGTCCAAAAACCAGCGATTCACTTTGTAATTTTCCTCCTTCTCTTATCTTTTTAATTTTGGCGAGAGCAGAGGTATCTGTGGGTATTTTTA
Source organism: Engystomops pustulosus (assembly GCA_019512145.1). Classification (NCBI taxonomy): domain Eukaryota; kingdom Metazoa; phylum Chordata; class Amphibia; order Anura; family Leptodactylidae; genus Engystomops; species Engystomops pustulosus. The sequence continues at coordinate 2,651,842 of CM033646.1, read as the reverse complement.
CGGATCCATCTAGAGAAGACAAACATTATCAAATAAGATGAAGCGCAGGAGCTAACAGAACCTTTCTGGCTGGCAGATTGTTAAAAAACGGATGGAAAAATGAAGCGATATGGTTCACAAAGCAGGTGGCAGGTTTTGCAAAGACTGAAGGACGGCGTTCCGAAAATATCAGCGGACTCAGGCGGTAATAGAGCTTTATATCAGAGCGGCAGAAAGCAAAACATTTCAGAATAGATGTCCGGATCAGACAAAGGAGAGCGATAGACCCACATACCCTGAAAGGGACCAAACTATACGCTGGAAATCTTACCGGATCTTGGGAGGAAGAGGAGCAAATTGATGAGATCTTTCTCATGAGCAGAATATATTGGGGCCTTCATTCTTTTTGGGGTTTCATTTTGGGAAAATTGAAAACCTCCACCACTTTGGGGACCTATAAAGAGGACATTTTTACCAATATGGTGGTGGTGATTCAAGGGGTTTCGGGGATCAGTTCTATCGAGTAAGCACACTGCCATGCAACATTTATCGTGCTTGGTTTATCCCCTTCAGCTTCATTCATTTGATCATGGACACATGCCGGATGGACATGGACATCATTGGCCTGCAAAGTTTCAGCAGAATGTAAGCACCATGACTGATTCAGTCAGCTTCAACCTGTGGTGACTCTGACGCTAATATCCAATCCAAGGTATTAAATCCTGTTATATTGATTTAAAGCATGCACAGCAGCTCCAAGGGAGTCCTCAGCGTTAACTGCATAGCAGGACTGGATCATCATCAAAAGACTGAAGGATCCAGCCCAGGCTCTAGCACAACCAGTTAAAACAACCATCCATTGTAACCTACTAGGGTAGCTATTTCGATTGGTGTTAGAAAAGGCTTTGCCACCCATACCGTTGATGGAGATCAAAGGAGACCACTTATGACGCATGCACTTGGAGGCTGCATGCCTCACTTTCCCCGCATAGACATGGCAGCCAAAGACGTGGACTGCCTCGCTATTTAGGCTCGTGGGGTCGTAAGCATATAGCGGTCTGTGTGATTGTATCCACACCACCCGACTTTATCCCCAATGTCTTGTGTGGATCTGTCTTACTCTAATCTCTTAAACTACTCAATTGTGGAACGTCCAAAGGGTACTCAGTAACTCTCTAGGATCACCATCGCTCTCTATTATGTTTGGTATGTAGGGTCATCCAGTTACTCTCTAGGACCACCATCACTCTCTATTATGTTTGGTACATAGGGTCATCCAGTTACTCTCTAGGAGTTTGATATACAGGTTCTTCCAGTTACTCTCGGGGATCACCATCGCTTTCTATTATGTTTGATATACAGGGTCATCCAGTTACTCTCTAGGATCACCATCGCTCTCTATTATGTTTGGTCATCCAGTTACTCTCTAGGATCACCATCGCTCTCTATTATGTTTGGTACATAGGGTCATCCAGTTACTCTCTAGGATCACCATCGCTCTCTATTATGTTTGGTATGTAGGGTCATCCAGTTACTCTCTAGGACCACCATCGCTCTCTATTATGTTTGGTACATAGGGTCATCCAGTTACTCTCTAGGAACCCCCTGGTAATTGGGCTAGGTTTGCAAGAGTTTTCAATCTGAAATGTGAAAGGTTTAATACTGTGTAAAAATATTTTCCTGTGCGTAGTCCCACAGCTTCCTAGATTCTCGAAATGGCGGAATGGGGCATAAACTATCCACTATCTTGGTAATGGCACTAGGCTGCAGGTTTATCTGGATGTAAGTAGGATAATGATGAAGATGCCTTATGAGTTGGTCACCCCACCTTCCCAAGCTCCTTGAATGGTTAAATGGGCGTAACTAATCACATTCCCGTTACTGGGGCTAGGCAGTGCGAGGTTACATCTGGGTGTAAGAGGTTATGGTGGGTAAGTATCCTGTGGTGAGTCGGTTACTCAGCTTTACCAAGCCTCTGAATTGCTAAACTGCAGGAGTTCAATTGTTTTTGAGAAACAAGAGTGTTCGCAGGCACTCTGTTTCTTGGAAAGCTGGGTGATGGTTTAAAATACTGCATGGTATAACTCCTACTCAGCCTTGCTAAGATACTGATAGGCCAAACGAAATTTCTAGTCAAGGGCATGGTCCTGGAGATTTAAAGATACTTTATGAGCCTATCAGTTTTACTGGGAAGCTTGGGTGTAACAGCCAATAATGCTGTTGTAGCAGTCTTTGTTCTTATCCCACTTTCCCATGCCTATACAGTCTGCTTATGACCCACTCACCTATTTGTGTACTAATTTATATAAAAACGGATGGTTGTTTTTTGGACAAAACGCGCCACGCTTCTCATCCACAGCTGTGTAGGTATTGCAAAGTAATCTGATTGCATTCATTAAGCCCCGTGCTGTGATTAAACCAAAAAACAACCTGTATTATCAGTTACCTAGGGAATACAGGCTGGGTGGACGAACCATAACTGATGGTGGTGGCGATGAGCTATGTGTCATTAGCGAATATCTTCCCTGTCGTAACGGTAGTGACAACTTTATGGACCCTGGCCGAAGTGTAAGCATGACTAAATCTGATCACAAAATCATATCTTATAGGGACACGCAAAGAACTATTCAGAAACCGGCATTTCAGCTTAGAAAGCTGGTGCCGACATCTAGTATTGATTAGTTGTATCTTACTTTCCCTATATCCTGAAGTAGATTGATGGGTCTGACTGTGTAGGGATGCATCCAAACTTCAGAGTGCAGGATTCATGGAAAGCTTGTGCCTTTATACAGCTTTTGGGAAAACTTTCTAGTGTTTTCCATTTCAGTAAAGAAAGCCTTGGCAACCGTGTTACGTGTATTCCAAGCTGACCACCCCAGGGTGCGGAGGATGGATGCGCGGTCTCTGGTCTGAGATTTGGGTCACTTTTGTCACATGGGTCCTCATATCGTATATCCAGATTTCGGAGTAAATCTGACCTCCCCTCCCAGCTGCCCAGCACAGAAGCTCCTTCCTTCTCCATCCCTCTGATTCCTATAACATTTGGCTTGTTTAGTCTAAATGGGGCACAGTTGGGGATTGTAAGATGATTCCCCCTTAGATGGGTCCCCAGGCACTGCCACCATCTCGCAGAGCGACTTTGTATCCCCTCTTCTTTGAAGTGTCTCTTACATACAATTGAGCTCTCCTATAGGGGGGCAGCGCCTGCTCCTAGGAACAGTGTGTGGCTTGGGATTATTTTACTTGGCGTTGTGTCCGGCGAACCAGATTTTTATTAACTGTTTGAGAAATGTGTAGTCCAACGTTGTGATGCCAGTGTCGGTACATCTTGGGAAACCTATCTAGAAGGTAACAGCCTTCCTGAGACCCGACCTCTAAGACAGTGATGGTCCACAAGATCAGCAGAAGTATGTGGTACTTCATACCTTTTATATATTTGTTAGTAGCAGCAGAACGGTTATGGTATAGATTTATATTCCAGTATGTACTATCAAGTTGTTTCCCTCACACTGCTGTGCCCCTGTGCTCTCTGCTAGCTAGTCCTTAGGTATCATACCCTGCAGAGATGTTAAATCATACATTTGTATGTTTTTTTTTGGAGCAGCAGGACTGTGAAATATGGATTTATATTTCCAGGAATGTACTTGGGGCCGCATCCTCACCTGCTGTGCTCTAATTTTTCTGCAGGCAGGTTTAGGTATAGTCTCTGGAAGATGTCTAATCATACCGCAAGTATGTTAGTTAAATCAGGACTGTGATTTATGATTATATTCCGAGATTGGAATTGGGTATATCCCCCCTCACTGCTGTGCTCTGTGCCTCTGCAGCCAGTGTTGGTGTTGTCCCTGCAGAGATAAGTAATCATCCTTCTTGTGTATTGTCGTAAGCGCAGCAGGACTTAATATATGGATTTACTTTCCAGATTGGAATGGGTGGGGTATATCCCCACACGGCTGTGCTCTGTGCTCTCTGCAGCCAGTTTTTGTGTTGTCCCCCTGCAGAGATATGTAATCATACTTTGTGTGTATTGTTGGAGCAGCAGCATTGACTGTGATATAGGATTTATATTCCTGCACTGTACTAGAGATGCTTCCTCACCTGCTGTGCTCCATCTCTCTTCTGCAGCCAGTGTTACATATTATCCTGGGAGAATGGTGTAATCGTACCTTTGATCGTGCTGGTCAGATCCCTACATCATATATAAAATCCCTATCTTGATAAGAACAAAATAATTCAGTTACAACAGACGAACAAACAAGGATCAAATGTTTATCTTATATAAACTGGCCACTAGGGGGCACTGTTCTATGTGCCTGTTATATGCCTAATTGAATGGTAATGTATCATTTTATAGAACATAGAGAGAGCGTTCAGTCCCGTTGTTTATCACAGCCTTATTACACATATATGGAATGTCCATTATCATATATTTAACATACATATATGAAATAGCTAATGACTTTCCCATATGACTGAGAGGGGCGAATCAATTAAACGTGACGGCGTGTACGTTCCCCCCCCCAGCGGGAATTAATCATCCCCGTCATCTTATAGCACTTTGAGTTACAAGCTCCTGTATGGCAGATTTCGGGGGAAGATGTTTTGCCCATTGGACAGTCCCGATGGAGCGTGTGGGTTACGAAATCAAGCAATTTCGATTTTATCAATTAAACTTCCATTATACCCGCGCTCGCCGCCCGCCGCCGCCCCTCCACGATTACAGAACTCCGAGTACCATTCCGCGCCACTTTAGAAAAAAAAAATCAAATATGGTCCTCCGTAAGCTGTTCCTGGGATTTCCCCTCTATCGGCTGCACGGAGAATGGGATTCGGTGGCGGTTTTAAATTTATTCATACCGCAAACGGCCTTGCACAAATACATCAAGGTGCTGTTAGGGCGAGCACACGCCGCCTCATGTACGCCGCAGCGCAATCCGCAGATTAGTTCCCGCCAAGGAATTTGCGTTTAGTTAACGACCGACAATTAGTACTGCGAAAGGCTCGATCTGGTGCGAATGTCTGGTTATTAAGTGAATATTATTACATCGAGCTTAACGGATCGCTCCTGTGTTTTTCCCCCGAATGGCGGGTTTATTTACACGGTTTAACGCCGCTGCTTCTGAGGAAAATCACATTTTGGCCCATAATAACAGCAGCTATGTATATTACAGAGATCTCACCGCCAACCTCTCCCCCCCCCAACCCCCGGGGGCAAGAAGGCCGATTATATTTCACTGACCTTGGTCAACCTTGATATACACCTGCACCGTTGTAATCGCTCTCGGAATTCGCTAACTATACCCTTAGGGGTTAAAAATGGACGCTTGATCTTCTTTAAACACTCCTTTGATCAGAGGGGGTAGAGATCAGCCCCAGAAGCAATTAAGGGGTTAAGTGAAGAGGACACTTGAAGGGAGAGGTGGGGGGGTCACACTACTTTGGAATGGGATTTTTGGGAGCCTATTGAATCAGGCCTTTCAACAGCTGACAGGATGGAGGATGTAAAACATTCTTTGGGAATCACAGCGATGGAGGGGAAGGCGGGGAGACAAAGAATCATTATCGGAATTACCCCGTTACATGACCCCAATTAAAAGGGGGGGGGTTATCTACAGCTTCGTGAACAGTATCTACTATATATCATTGTATATGATACATTGGGGCAGATTATTATCTGGTCCTGTCGCAATCCCCGCGGTGCGTTTGTCCGACGAGATTCGGGTCTTCCGGCGATTCCTAAGATCGTGTGCCCGAATCCTGCATGTGTCGCTTCTGCCGGAGTCCGCCGGAGTTCACCCTTCTTCCCCTGGTGCATGTAAGTGCTTGATCTGCGACACATTTCCTTTTTAAAATTCCGCGATGTATCCGAATCCGTCGGGTTTGTCCGACGGCCCTCACCCAATTTCTGTCGCATGCAAGCCGGCGCCGAGCTGCCACAATCCGTTTTGCGTCGCCAAAGACCGGGCAATTCGCGCAAAAGGAAATATTCGAAACCCGTGAGAATCGCGGTCCCGGACCCTTAGTAATTTAGCCCCCTCTAATGTTCTTAGTAAGTGGATGGAAAAGTGGGGCCCCCTCCTTTCTGTACAAGTAACAATATGACAAAAACCAGGACAACGTGTTATTATCAACAAGAGCCTAAACGTCAGAGAGATAAATGAGGTGAAGTCCCAACTTTGGGAGGACTTACCCCCACATTGCAATGCTTAAAATCTAAAGCACTATATAACTTACGCAAGATATGATTACATATCTGTCCAAGGCAATACTTTTCACTTGTATTGAATTAAAGAGAACAGCTGTGAGGAAGCATCTCCAGTGCAACATCCAGAACCTACAACCCTGGATAAAAAATCCATATTTTCACGTCCTGCTGCTACTAACCAAACAGGTTTTTATACACATCATATACCTTACACTGTCCTGCAGAGGAAAGAAGTCCACAGCAGTGTGAGGACATGCCCCCAGAAGCTACACATCCTGGAATATAAAGTTCATCTTTCACAGTCCTGCTGCTACTGACAACATACATAAAAATATGATTTCACATCTCTCCAGGGACATAACTCACACTTGCTGCAGGGGGTTGAGAGCACAGCATTGTGAGGATGTGGCCCCCAGAAGCTACAATACTGGAATATAAATCCATTTTCACAGTCCTGCTGCTACTAACAACATACATAAGAATGATTACCCCATCTCTCCCGGTACAATACCTAACCCAACCTCATGCATAATGTTGTTTTATACTTTCATATGATTTTTATTGTAGTATTGCAATTATTTTTTAGAAATCTTGTGTTTTTATGGATTCCCCAGACTATATTATCTGTTTTATGTGCTGCATCACACGTGGCACATAAAAACGTGGCACAGACAGATATAGCGAGACGCCTCTGAGACATAGAGGGTAACTTACACACTGCCAAGGAACACTCCTCTCGGGCCAGCCGCAGGTTACCTGCCAGGATAACACAATTTCCCAAATTCTTGCAAAACTCACGAGGAAATTAGGACGGTATCCTTTTCTTGTTCTTAGAGCAGGGTACAAATGTTGGTGACCTCAGGGTATGTGGAAGTGGTGCCATTGTGATATAACTTTATTAATCTTTCACTGTATAGGAATATTTTTTTTTCTCTGCCATGCAATACCTAAAGTCCCACCACAATGTTTGAGGGTACATTTTTTCATAGGCATCAGCAATAACGCCCCCCCCCCCCCCCACCCCTGTAATGATATGCTCTATCAGTTGAAAAGGTTCAGAGATTGGGCCACACTTTACTTACCCGTCCCGTTGACCGCTGATCGACATTCCGACAGGACTTCAGAGGTGCTGCGATTCACTAAGATCGTGGCGTCCAATTCCTGCATGTGTCCGCTTCCCCGCTCAGGGTCCGATGGAGGTTCCCCTTCTTCTTCCTGGTGCATGTGAGTGATGATCTTGCGACACATTTCGTTTTCAAATTCCGCGTTTTGTCCAATCAGTCGGGTTTTGCCCCTCCCGATTTGTGCGCAAATCGGGGCAATTCAGCGCAAAACAGAAAATTCGGAAACCCGCCGGAAATGTGTCCAACGCAATGGACAGATTTACTTACCCTGTCCATTTGCGATCCGCAGGCGCGTTCTCTGCGTGGATTTTCGGTCCGGCGGGATTCTTAAGGCAGTTCCTCCGACTCCACCAGTGGCACTGCTTGCGCTGAAAAGCACTGGAACGCACTGGAATACACCGAGCCGGGCTGAGTGAAGGTAGAGCAACGCTCGCACATTTATTTTTTAAAAATGTGGCGTTTGTTTTCCGATCCGTCGGGTTTTCGTGTTCGGCCACGCCCCGATTTCCGCTGCATGCATCCGCGCATCCGCCCACATCCATCGTCGTGGCGCCAAATCCGCGGGCAATACAGTGAAAAATCTCGCAAATCGGAAATATTCGGTACACGTCGGGAAATCGAATTGGCCCTTAGTAAACCCCCAAATTCCCCATTCTTGTGAAGTGTGAACCAACCTGTAATGTACTACATTAAAGCTAGTGATCTTTATAGACAGTCAATTCCTTGAGCTTATGCTCCGCCCACTAGGCCCTTTGAGTACTTTGTCCCGCCCCAGAGGATCCATTCTGCATGTAAACTGTCTTTTTTCCAAGGGATTCTTACATTTCCCTAAACCGTAGAAAATAACTACGGATATGTCTGTATAGGGGAATAGCGACCGCATGAATGCTCACGTCTCTCCCGCCAAAGAAAAATATTGCTCCTCTTTACGCTAAAGTAATTTTTTTATCTGTATCATGTAGCACTGGGGGGGGACGTTAGAGCCCGCGTTTTGACGGCAGATAGACCCCTGCAGATATTAGCTTGTGTGGCACACCATATGCCGACAAGCCATAACACTATCCTAAACATCTCACCAAATCCCAGCGGTTCTCTTTTACGCCGTCTCCCGCGCCTTCTTTTATTTTTTATAGGACGAAAATGGCCCTTGTTGTGATGCGGGCAGTCCCGCTGCAGGCTCGGCTGGCACGATGGATATTATGTCGCACACAGAAGGCAGGCGGGAGAGGGCGGAAAATCCCTGCTAATGCCACATTTTCATTTGCTAGAACGAGATTTTCCATTTTACGTTTCCCACGCAACCCATAGGATTGCCAGGTTTTGACGTTTTTTACTGCGTTCGGTTAGAAATGATCTGGCAATCATTGGTGGGTGCTATACAGATCATGTTTGATACAGTAATGGTGCCCCTTTATCTATTGACATGCTTGCCACAGGACAGGATCCAAACCTCCTTTCAGACACTATACATTAGGCTTTGATTATACTAGGGGATCCGTCCCCAACTTAGTTGACATTCCTAGTTTTTCAGGGAAAATTAGTAGGCTGCGTCGGAGGGTGAAGTGTCAAGAATTGTGAGTGAGAAGGAGACTAATGGCAAGGAAAGCAAGGGGGTGCGGGCGGCGGTACGGGGTGACTTCCGGACAAAGTCCATTGGGGGGGGAGCGCACCGGATAAGGGAGAGGAAATGGGGCGGGGGTTGGCTATTCGGTGGGGTAGATCAGGTGTGGGTTGTAGGAGCGACGATACCGGGACAGGGATTAGAATGTAGGGAGTTGTAAGTAATATGGGAGACGAGGAGGGGGAGGGGGGATGGTTGTGTAGGCCGAGTGGATAGAGAGAGGGGAGGGGGAGGGGATTGTGAAATGTCTAGATTTGGGGGGAGCTGGAGAGGGGGGGCAAAATTTTGGGCTATATAGGCAGAAGAATCATGAATAAAAAATTGTTTTGAAACGAGGCGTGTGGACGCGAACATACGCATAAAGTGTTTTTTACTTTGTCTTTTTTGCGTTGTGGTGTTACCTTAGTTATGACACTTTTTCTGGCCTACTGTAGCTCTATGGACACTACATCTCTATCGAATTGTGTTGACATTAATCGTTAACCATAGAAGTTTTCGGAGTTGGTATGTATAAGGGCGGGAGAGTATATCTCAATGTGATGATATGTGAGTAAAAAACGAGTTATGGCTTCTGTCCCCCAAAAATGTCAGAGACATGAAGAGATTTTCTGAGGTAAAATTTTGATGAAAGGTAACATGGCAGACAAATTTACCTCCTAACTAGCCACAGACCTAGGATGAGGGGGTTACAGGGCAGAGCTTAACATTCCTATGAGGATGAGGGGTGACACAAGAGCTACAGTCTAATGAGGAATGAGGGGTGACACCAATAGCTTACAGTCCTATGAGGATGAAGGGGTGACAACCGGAGCTTACAGTCTATGAGGATTGAGCGGGTTGACACAAGGAGCTTACAGTCTATGAGGATGAGCGGGTGACAACAAGAGCTTACAGTCCTTGAGGATGAGCGGGTGACACAATCTCTTACGTCTATTAGGAAATGAAGGGGGTGGGACACAAGAGCTTACAGTCCTATGAGGCTGAGGGGGTGACCACAAGAGCTTACAGTCCTAGTGTGGATGAGGGGGTGACACAAGAGCTTACAGTCTATGAGGATGATGGGGTGATTCACAAGAGCTTACAGTCTATGATGATTACGTTGACACAATAGCTTACCGTCTATAGGATGAGCGGGTGACACAGAGCTTACAGTCTCATGATGATGAGCGGGTTGACCACAAGAAGTCTTACAGTCCCTATGAGGATTGAGGGGTGACACAATAGCTACAGTCTATGAGTGATGAGGATGACACAAAGCTTACAGTCCTATGAAGGATCGGGTGGACACAAGAGCTTACCAGTCTAGGAGGATGAGGGGTGACACAAGAGCTTTACAGTCCTATGAGGAATGGGGGGTGACACAAGAGCTTAAGTTATGAGGATGATGGGGGACACAAGAGACTTACGTCTATGAGGGATGAGGGGGGAATACAGAAGCTTACAGTCCTATGAGGTGAGAGGTTGGTGATACAAGCTACAGTCCTATGTAGTAATCTATAGTTAGTAGTCTTACAGTCTATATGTTCTAGAATAATGGGGATATAAGAGGTGCACAAAAACCTGACTTCCCCTTTAGTACTATGTGAAATACCCCATTCACTCATTATTTGTGGGCGCAGATCATCTGTGTAGCACCTATGCTTCAGTGTCCGTTCTATTTATTTTTTCGTCTTGTGCGCTGTCTTGATTTTATTTATACCGATAGTGTTCCGTTTCATTCATGCGCGTGAAAAATCAGATTTTTTGCCTTGTTTAAGGCAGAATTTTGTATGTTGGATTTGGCTATTTGCTATACTTATTTGTGCTGTCTTCATGACTGTTTATTTCCTCTATATGTAAAGTTCCCATTTTTTTGTTTTTGGAAACTCATGTTCCACTTAACGGTCTCGGAGACTTGTACAACTTGTTGTCTCCGGCTATAATATAACGAGAAACTTATACCAGGGACACACTCCCTATGTTACACTGGCAGCCTGTCTTACAATTGACGAATCCACCTGAATCAACATCATTCAGACGGGCATTCACCCAGTGTGATGACTGACGACCTGTTCGCTCAGCCTCGACTCTGTCCCGGGTAACTACACCACAGAATAGTAATATGGAGATTTTTCAATGCTGAGCATGTATTCACCAACATGTGTCTGCTCTGTCTCATTTTACAGAGACCTTTAAGAGGTGTCGCATACAGACTGGGTTCACAGGAAAGGTTGCAACGTGCTATGTCCAAGGGGTTTTCATCACGTGAAACTTTTTGTGGTCTTACCATTTTTCTATCAGAGCAAATTGGCTTGCATGTTGGATTGCATGGTGTGTACATCTAATTCAGACCTATCTATCTACTTTGTGGTTTACACCAAAACTGACTATTAACCCTGATTTACTCGTCTGCCATACACAGTGAGAGTCCGCTGTACCCGATCGCCCCCACACAGTGATTGACACAGTGAGTCCTGATTACTCTGCCCACACAAGTTGCTTGTCACTGAGAGTCCTGTAATTCTCCGCCCACACACGGGTGGACAGTGAAGTCATTCTGATACAGTGATGTAGTGAACTCAGAACCCTCCACACAGTGATTCCGTGAGCCTATTACTCACTACAACGTTGTTGCCATGGCCTCCCTCGCCCACAAGTGTCAGGGTCGAACCTAACAGTTCCAGCAGCGATTGCCCGCCCACCTGTATTGGCAGGTAGAGTCCTGTTACTCCCCCCATAACAGTGAGGGCCGTGAAATCCCGATTACTCACCAACCATACATGTGATTGACCAGTGAGCAGTCCCTGATGTACCCTGCCACACACACAGTGATTGGCAGGAGAGTCCTGATTACTCACTCACCACAGTGTGTCAGTGAGAGTCGATTATCCACAACCACTCAGTGATTTGACGTGGAGAGTTCCTTACCTGCCAGACCACATGTGATGACAGTGCGGCGTCCTATTATCCTCCACAGCACGTGTGAGATCCTGATTTACTCCCACCCACACACACTGATTGGCTCAGTGATAGTCCTGATTATCTCCCTCCACACAAGTGATTGGCAGTGGAGTTTCGGGATACTCCACCCCCACACAGTGATGACAGTGAGTAGCCCTGTATGTGCTCCGCCACAGACGTGCAGACTCATGATCTCACCCACCCCACACACAGTGATTGGCCTAGTGGCAGTGAGTAGTCCTGATACTGGCCCTCACACAGTGATTGTGCAGTGCGAGTTCTGAATTACTCCACACCACACATGATTTGACTAGTGAGGTCCTGTTACTCTCCTCCACACACAGTCGGTAGACGTGATAGAAATTGATTACTCTCCCCAACACAGTAGATGCCAGTGCAGATCCTGATTCACTACCACTCCCAGCACACAGTTGATTTGACAGTAGAGTCTGATATCTGCCACACCACACAGTGATTGGCACATGAAGGCACCATGATTACTCCCCGCCCACACACAGTGATTGTCACTGCGAAGTCCTGATTACTCGCCACCATACACAGTGTATGTCGACAGTGAGAGCCCTGTCTTACTGCCCCCACACGACAGTGGAGTACTCGGTCGAGACACCTTCAGGCTAGTCCTCCCATCTACTTCAGGATTATACCATTGTCTGTCCTTGACATGCCTCTACATTCCTCTCTAAACATATATTTCCTATCCCTTTATAAACTATGATTTGATTTTCTTTAACTCCCTGGCGAAGCCTCTTTGTTCCTTTAATCCGTTTCCCCAATTCTCCTCTAGGCCGCTCAGGACTGGCGGCTCAGCGAGGGCGGTTAAGTCCGTGACGTTAATTGTCCTATCAAAATAAAAATATATGCAACTGCGACGCTTCATCTCGTAGCTTACATGGGGCTTTTTCTGCCAAGTCCTCCGCTTTCAAGATCCGTCCTGGAAACGATGTCCTTGCCGACAGGACTGCAAGGTTGAATCAGGAAAGGTTAAAGTTTTTTTTTTTTTTTTTATCTTAACTGCCTGAAATTTTATAGGTGATATATATATATATAGTATATAATAATTAAAGGGAGAAAAAATAAAAAAATTTTTATTTCGGTAGCAATGCAGAAAAACAATTCACGAAGAGTGGGGAGGAAAACTGATTTGGGTCATAAAATTTAAGTTTGCTCACTTCTGTAAATTATGAAATTCCAAGAACCTTTAGATTTTTTTTTTTTTCCTATTTTTTTAATTCGGTCTATTAACACCCAACATCACATCCTTTGGCTTCTCTGGCATTTAGTTGACCATTCCTTCGAGACGGATTGGTAAGCTCTGTGGTTAAAGCAATATCGAGGTATCATCCGTATTCATCTCCTGGAAGCTTTCCAGGAAAATTATTGTTTTTGTTAATAAAGGGTTATCGCGAATGCCCTGCCCGCCGGATTTCCGATGTGATGTATGTGCATAGTAAACTGCCTGCAATACTGGATAATGTCAGTAGCTTCTAATACGCGAGTAATCTATAGTAATCAATCAAGTCCACCCGCCGGTGCGGTGACGAGGGAACATCTCATGTAGTACTTCTTATTTGAATTGGTGGCTTGGATCGGAATGTATTTAGCTGGCGTTGCCCGTGTCGTTTTTTATTTGTTGTATCCAAGCCAAGATTTTGAGGTACCAACAAAGTCACATTTTTGGTAAATAATATATCGCTCAAAGAGTTCGCGTCCTTTACGTAGGCAAGACGTTGCTGAGGGTGGATAATACACTGGATTTAGAAATGTTCCTCGTCAACTCTACTGCAGCAGGACTACTATGGGAGTGCGTGATCTTACTTTATTCAGTCAACGTAGATTGAGGTCATGTAAGTGGCCCACCAGAGAAACCAACTTTGAGCCCCAAGGTTTCCAATGGTTGAACAACGCAATTTGGGGGGCTACTAGGGTCTATTTTCGGAAGCCTATTAGAGTGGGATCTCAATCCCATTCATCCGGTTTTCTCTTGTTTTGGCCGGCTCTTCAAGTCCAAGTAGATTGAGGTCATGTAAGGGCTGTGCCCACCCAGAGAGCCCGACTTTTGGTCCAGAGAGCCAGACTTTGGTGGGCCGAGGCTCCAAAACAATGATGAGTTCTCGTCAACTTCTCTGCAGCAGACTACTATGCGAGTTGCGTCGAATCTACTTTATTCAAGTCAAATAGATTGAGGTCATGTAAGGCCTGGCCCACCAGAGAACCAGACTTTGAGCCCAAGAGTTCCAACGTTGATCAACGCAATTTGGGGGCTACGAGGGTCTATTTCGGAAGGACTGATTACGGTGCCCCCCCAGAAGCTCCCCTGTTCTGTTCCCCAGCAACTCCCCTTATTTGTGCCCCCCAGCAGCTTACTCCTCATATTTTGCCCCACCCCAGCCGGCTCCCCTCCTAGGGAAACTCCTGATCAGCTCTTCCCTTCAGATGATGGCCCCCCCCTGAGCAGCTACCCTTCACACTGTGGACCCCTCTGATCCTTGTTATCTGACTTAGTCCAAAAAAAAATTAAACACCAAGAACTTACCTCTCCCGGTTCCGCTGCAGCAGCCTCCTCCTCTTATTCCTGCTGTGTGTAGCACTGAAGCGTCAGGTAGGATGATATCATAGCATTGTGCACCTGCCAACCTCGCTCAAACAGCCAGCCACAGTGATATTATCTCTAACTTAAGTCTTTCCGCACCGGAGACATAACTCCATCGGCGGGGACAGCGGAACAGAGCCTGAACCAGGGTCTGCACTGCATAAATTGGGTGGATGGCATGCTATGATTAGGATTTCAAGGTGTACTATTCCCATATGAACAAGGCATAATAAACAATCCATGATAGTTGGGGCCTGCTGCGATTTGGCATTATGGATTAATCTATAGCTTTACCAGGCGAACTACAATATAACCAATAAGGGTGTAGGAGGAACGGGCTAATCCCTAGTCGTAGATCGAGAAGATAGCAGGAAACATCAGATCCTGACATCAAGGAGGGCGACCTAAAATTTGTTTAGGATTATTGTACCCTCTTGTATACCACTGTTATGGCATAGAAAAAATTGGGCCCACCACAATGTGAAGCAGGTCTATCCTATGCGATAGGTAGGATATGAGTGAAAAACTCTACTTATTGTAGTGCTTTGTAGGTCCAGCCAATACATTTGTTTATACTTGAGTAACTAAAGCCCACGGATGATAGCTGATCTTGGTATTAAATAAATTACTAGGGCACATTTATTACTTGGTACCGTCGCCGAACCAGCGGTCGTTGTCGACAAGGATCTGGTCGAAGCGCCGATATCCTGCATGTGTCGCTGCATGCGACCCGAAGTCCGCGGAGTGTCACATTCTTCTTCCCGGTTTTCATGTGAGTGATGATCTTGCAATACAAATCGGTTTTTTACTGCCGCATTTTCAGAATCGTCAGGTTGTCGGATAGCCACGCCCCCCCCATTTCTGTCCTTGACTGCCGATGCGCAACAAGTCCGATCGCGCTGTGCCAAAAATCCCGGGCAATTTGGGCAAACGAGAAGCGCGGCGTCAGACCTAGTAAATGAGCCCTCACTGTTGGAAATCCCAAAGATGGTCATTAGATATAAAATTCCCTTTGGGTACCAGAAAATCCCTATAGATTTAATTGAATTTATTTCTCGGTAAAATAATACACAGACGTGTCAGAAAACCAGCGATTTCACTTTGTAATTTTCTCCCAGCATCGTAAATTTTTTTTTTTCTCTCGATCTTTTTTAATTTGGCGGATGCGAGAGACAAAGGTTATCGTGGTTTTTTACGGATCATCTAGAGAAGACCAACATCTAAAATAAGATTGAAGCGGCGAAGCAACAGAACTTTGGCTGGCAGCTTGTTAAAAAACGGAGGGAAAAAAAAAGAGCGATATGGTTAACAAAGCAGGTGGCAGGTTTGCAAAGACTGAAGGAAGGCGTCGAAAATATAGCTGACCAGGCGGTAATAGGCTATATCAGTCGGCAGAAAGCAAACATTTCAGAAATAGATGTCGGATCCAGACAAATGGATAGCGGTATAGACCCAATACCGAACGGAGCACACTATACGCTGGAAATCTTACCGGATCTGGTGGATGGGAAGAGGAGCAATTGATGAGATCTTTCTCATGAGCAGATATATTGGGGCCGTAATCTTTTGGGGGTTTCATTTTGGGAAAAATTGAAAACCTTCAACCACTTGGGGGAACTATAAGAGGAATTTTTACCAATATTGGTGGTGGTTGTCAAGGGGTTTGAGGGATCAGCCTATCGAGTAAGCACACTGCATGCAACATTTATCGTGCTGGTTTATCACATTTAAGATTATTCCAAGTTGATCATGGAACATGCCGGATGGACATGGACACATGGCCTGACAAAGTTTCAGCAGAATGGTAAAGCACCAGTGACGATTCGGTCAGCTCAACTGTCGGTTAGACTCTGACTCTAAATCCAAGTCCAAAGGAATTAATTTAAATCCTGTTATATTGATTTAAAGCAGGATGCACAGCAGCTCCAAGGGAGTCCTCACCATAAGGTCGGACTGGACCATCAAAAGACTGAAGGATCCAGCCCAGGCTCTAGCACAACCCAAGTAAAACAACCCAATATGTAACCCACTAGGGTCTATTTCCTATTAGTTGTTAGAGGCTTTGCCCCAGTACCGTGATGGAATCAAGGAGCCCCATTATGACGCTGCATTGTAGGCTGCATGGAGCTCATTTCCCCTGTATACGACATGGGCCAAAGACGTGGACTGCCCCTCCTTTTACTCTATGGGGTCGTAGTCATATGCGGTTTGTGATGGTCATCCACCAACTCAGGATTTATCCTCCAATTGTATGTGTGGATCTGTCTACTCTCAATGCTTTAAACTCTCAAAGTTTTAGTCCAAAGGGTACTCAGTAACTCTCTCGGACCACATCGCTCTCTATTATATTGGTACATAGGGTCATCCAGTACTCCTAGGACCACCATCCTCTCTATTATATTGGTACATAGGGTCATCCAGTTACTCTCTTGGACAGGTGATGGCAAAACGTTGGAGACAGAGGTCCCCAAGCTACAACCAAATCCACCGTCTATGTCACAACATGACAATTTAAGCGGCAACTTATTGCTTCTTGCGTAGCCCCACAGGTTTTAATCGTATTTGTCTCCTGAATTCACTCATTACAATTAGAAAGGATGGGGAGAAATGTTGGATTGTAGCTTCACTCCGGTCCCCTGTAGCAGCGAGAATCAGGGGACCCAGAGCCGAATCCTCCAAGACAATCAATCTATTATCCACACCTTCTCCCCTCCTCCTATAGATATGGCAGCCAAGGATGTGCTTTACAAAAAGCGCTCAGCATGGCCACGTCTGGGCGTGTGACACAGAAGATGCCTAGTGGTAAATATGTTTGGGGTGACAGGCCTGGGTTTGCCCACAGGGAAAGGGCTTGAGTGCCCCCTCTGGCACTCCGTGCCATAGGTTCGCCAACACTGCTCTAGGACCACCCACTCTCCATAGGTTTATATTACAAGGTCATCAATTACTTCTGCAATCACCATCGCCTCTATTACCTATATCTTCCATTTATTCTCTAACATTAATCGTTGTTATGATGTTTATATGGGCCACACCAGCTCTTGGTGGACCGTACAAAGGATAGTCATACAGCCAAGACATCTCACGAATATATACTGTACCCTATTGATATATCATAGCTAACCTCGCAGTTTGAAACAGTTGTCCTAGAAGAAACCCCAGGCGTATTGTCTACACACTGATATTTATTAGAACTTTTTGTAGCAAATCGTCACTTTCATTAATTCACAGGTATCAGTTAAGATGATTTTGGCTAAAAAGAAAGTTGTGACCTCACTTTGGGCAGTAGATGACCTACGTCGACCATGAAGCTGAAGATGAGGGGGGGGGAAGGAGGACTGGACTTCAACAATAGAATAAAGCCAAGGTTCTTAGTTCCAGTCCCCGAGGCCTTTCCCGAGGACTTTCCTTTTGGAATTTCTGAGACTGTGACAAAAAATCTCTAATCAAGGGGATGAATCTTTGTGAAAGTGTCGGAAAACACTAAGAACCTAGGAGTTAGTGAGTATAGGAGAGTTTTACACCTGGAGAGTTACAATGGATTAGTGACAAGAATTCCACCATCTACAAGGATCTCCCAGGGACCAAATTTGCTGTTTAGTGTTCTCCGTTCAACCAGGGGTCCGAGGGCGTTGGAATCCCCATCATACATATATTACACTAACCAAGAACTTTCTATTAGAGGGTTAACAGCCCTTTAAGACTGGGCTGAAGATACTTTTGACCAGCCACATACAGATTGCAGTCTTCTTGTTGCCAGTCTCTACTTAAATATTGGATGTTTGTAGCCCCGAATGTCTCCGGCTTGTTGCGTAGCAACACATGTTTCGTTTAGGGAGCAGTGCATTGAACAATTAGTCACACCGGATACCCATTGACATGTCGGGAAAAGGCACAATCTATCCACACAGCACAACCAGTAACCTACACATCTCCAGATTTGTCTTATACTGTCTAGGTTTTGTACTCACCTTATGGAAACCCTTCCACTGTTCTACGGCACTAAAAACTACCAGCCTTTCATGTAGGTTGTGAATACTTACTAGATTCTCTCTTTTATGTTTAAACCAAACTAATATGAGCCAAGAAAGAGTCCCTTTTTGCATGGGTGAGTTACCTAGAGGAGCATCACTTAAATGCCAAATATGGGGTGCTGTGGCAGCTGGCACCATGTTTCTGATTGTTCAGTGTAAAGAGAGAATCTCATCTATCAAAAATGTTGTCTCCATTCTACAGAAACCAGAGATGCAGGGAGTTGCATCTTTATGCACTTAGGAAACACCAAGCTTAGGAGGTAGCCACCTGGACCATTCAACCGGATATATCAGGAGACTCCAGCCTCCGGGGTGCAGGTGATGGGAACTACTTTTATGCTAGCTCCCAGCTGGTGTAAGATTGCACCATGTACCCTGCGCTTGAACGGAACAGGCTATGGGCTAGTGTGCAGATTGTGGGGAGAGGAACACCCCGTTTGCTGGCCACTTTCACTCACCTCCACACCCACTTGGTGGAAAATAGCACAATTCCAGTCCATATGCAGGAATTTCACCTATTTCAGGGGCTGGACCCACATAAACCTGCACAAAAGCCCTGAGATGTGCCCTGAGTTTTTTTTAAATAGAGCTCACAATCATATGTTTTATAGATGAGAGGCTAATCTTAACAAAAGGCCACCAGCAACGTGGAAGCTTGCTGAACAAGTTTGGAAGTGGGGATTATGGGCAGTCAGACTTTAAGATCCCGAATCCGGAGGAAGGAAGTCTTACAGAATGCGGGCAGATTACTTAGTGCACCCACGGTTCATGGTCGCGATTCAGCGACGCGATTCTTCCGATTGAGGATTTCAGGTCTACCGGCGTGTCACTAAAGGTAGTTCGCCAGTCCGATGTCACCAGGTGCCGATTGATGCGCTGAAGTCGATTCGGAGTTCACGGAGTTACGATCCGTCCTCGAGTGCAGGTAAGCGCAGGTCCGAATCAATGAATCTGCAACCCCTGCCGACTATGACAGTCCAGCATATAGTACACAAGCCTCTGTATTAGTAATGGCCACATTGGGGGTCATTACTAAGGGCCATGAATGCGTTACCTGGTTGGGTTCACGCAAATTTTAGTTTTACGCGCAGATTTTCCCTGTATTGCCCCCGGATTTTGGACGCATGAATAGGAACGGCATGCACTCCAACGGACATCACAGGGGGCTGTGGGCGAACGAAAAACCACGGATCGGAGAAAACCCGAATTAAAAAAAAAAAAATTGTCGCGGGCGGGGGACACACGCTTACATTCACCAAGTCTTAGGATCGATGGCAATACGGCGGGACCTCGGGTGGACAGTTCAGCGCAAGCAGAGCACGGTGGACATCGGAGGAACATACCTTAGTGAATAGCGGAAGGAAGACCCGATCCACCGCAGAGAACGCGCCCGCTGATGCGAATGGGCCAGGAGGTAAGTCAATCGATGCCCCAATGTCTTTTCCTATGGGGTTACAGATACATAAGTAAGAAGCCGGGTGGCAGCGTCTGCAGTAATTTTACGCTTTCTGGCCATCGAAATATCTGTCCATTCTTTTGCAGACATTACCATATTATCGTCCATATCTCATAGAGACTCAATTATTCCATCATGCGAGCGCCGTGATTCATGCGACCCCGGGGTGACCATTTTTTTTTTTTAATATGAATAAAAACCCCACCGTTAATAATGTTTGCATGATGCAGATAAACAAGAATCGCCCGTATTACCGCCTGCCAGCAAATTCCCGTCTCCTTGATAGATTCCCCATCCGACTAAATTAAAAGAATGGACAAAAGGGTGATAACTCCAGTTTAATGACAAAAAAGTGGAAAATAATGCAGCAGGGACTCAATAATCGAATGACAGAAGGCAGGATTAATGGCTAACGCGATTCAGGGGAGAGACGGAGCGGGCGGGTATTGTGTCGGCTGAATTAAAGGTAGGCAAGTCAGTGGGGGGGGGGGGGAGCAGCGTGGCGCCGACTTCAATGGGTAGAGGTATGAGGAGGCGAGCGAGCGAGATAGTGGTGCCAGGACACTGATAAATTCCAAGACAATGCGGAACGCACTAGTAAAATGCTGCAAGGTCTTCATTTATATCGGGAAGTATTTCATGTACTTCAGGACGCTTATCGTACAGTACAGCGGGGGAAATACATCTAAAAGTGAGATACCGCCAGCAAAGGGCATGCTGCGCAGCTGTCTGGCGGAGGGATAACAGGCGGCGGGTCTGCGGGAATTACTTGTCTCCATCCTGCACTTGTTGCTCCTGGCACAGACTTGTTATCTTACTGTTGCCCAAACCTTATGTAGCGGGTCTTTGGAGTTGAACAGTGAGTATTATTTCATGTCGTCAGAAGCTTTTGTGTTACCCATAGTCACTCGTAGACTTGGGCATATGCCAATTTTTTCCATTTTGTTAATGGAGTGTGAACTGTGGCAGCCGTGAGGTGAGTTGAGCCTCTTGCCTCAGGCGGCGTCTCCTGCAGCAAGATGGGGGGGGCAGCATCAGGGGTGCAGTCACCTGCTACAAAGCAGGACCTCATTATTACAAATAGTGTCTCTACACATCTGATGTCAGCATGAGTGTAAGATATTATAAGGAGAAGCCACTTACTAAAAAAAATGACCTAACATATTACTCGTGGATGGGGCAGAGGGGGAGCTGGACTATAGCTCGACTCAGAGAGGCAGCAGAGAGTTTAGGTTCATCCCTGGTGGAGTATAGCTCCCGTGTAGTGGAGGAGTATTTAACAAATGTCAAAATGGTTTTCACTATGGATTGTGAACCCTCAGCACGTCATTTATTGCTGTGGGGTCCAGTCTGCCTTCCAACCTATGCATATGCTAAGTCATGACTGTGCAGTTGGGATGATATTAAAACCACATCAAGCTCACTGAGGTTTCAGATTATATAGAAGTCTGTGAAGAGGGGAGGGGGAACAGTGAGTCACAGCAACTAGGTCTCAATCCACCATCAGAGAAGGATCATTACATAAAGGTCTATGAAACTGGAGAAGGAGCTACAGCAGCTAAGTTTCCACTTACAATTGGAGAAGGATCATTACTTATAGCTCTATAGAGAGAGGAGGGGGGGGGAGTCAACAAGCACTTGGTCTCCGCCTCACCCATCAGAAAATAATCATTAGTACAAAAGAGTCTATGGGATAGGGAGGGGGAAAAGTGGGTACACCAGCAGTGGGTATCCTTCCCCCCAATCAACAGGGATCATTACATAGTAGCTCTATGGAAGGAAGGGGAAGAGCAGGATCCACAAGCAGTGTGGGTTATATCCGTTCCCTTCAGAGAGGAATCATTACATAGAGGTTATGAGAGAGGGAGGGCAGTCAGTGGCCACAAGCCGCTAGGTCTCACTCACACCATCAGAGAGGAATAATTACATAGAGGTCTATGGAGAGGGGAGGGCAGCAGTGGGTCACAGCAGCTAGGTCTCCATCCACCATCAGAGAAGGATCAATACATAAAAGTCTATGCACAGGGGAGGGGGAACAGTGAGTCACACACAGCAACTCTGCAACATCACAAATAGACACTGCAGATGAGAATATTGTTACAGTACAAATTGATATAAGTCAACAATGGTCAACACAGACTGATATCGCAACGATTTATTGAAATATAGGAGCGCACACTTGGTTCGTAATTTATAAACATTTTTTAAACCTTCATAAATTGAGACTCTAGTTGACAGTGTCTTCGAATTTATGGAAAATTTTATATCAAGAACGATTAAGTTTTATCGTAAAGTGTTGCGTATATGGCTACAAAGCAAAGGACCTGTAAGGGTCGGGCCCCCAGCTCCCCGCTGCACACCGACTCAAGTAGCAGGGAGGTAACTTACGGTGTGCTGTTGGAGTCCAGTATTGTGTGTTATGGGTTTTCTTTATGCTAACGCCTTTTATTAGTTTGAATCTTGGATAGCTCTTGTGTGCTGGAGGTCAAAGCTGTCTCGTGACAACCCTGGACCGAAAAATATCCCTGCACTTGGTAGGGGCTAGGTGGAGGGCCGGGACCGCCTCAGTCTCGGCAAGAATATGTAGGAAACATTGCGAGGTTGTCAACAAGAAGGAGTACAACAAATCCAAACACGATTCCTGGAGGCAATAGAAGTTATGTCTGCGTAGGACTAGCAGTGACAAGAGTTGGGAGACCTAACTGCACCTAGCCCACCACTGCCCTCCACTAGACCCTATGTAATGCTGTACCTACCTCTGTAGATGATCAGGATCCTTGTCAGGTAAGATATGGTGGGAGATAGTATGAAGAGGACTTCTTGTGGGTGAGAAGAAAGATGGCACTTCCCTCGATAAGAGTAGTTACGAAGTTCATGTATCACCTTGAATGATTGAATATGCAAAGTTTTGTTAAAGGAAAAATCATGTCCATCAAATTCTCCTGATAAACCTGCATCCTTGATAAACCACTGCACATGCTTTACATATTCAGAGGGGTCCAGTGCTACAGGGAGTTTTCAGGAGGAAGGGGAGAAAAGTGTACAGCTTGGGAAGCTCACGGCATAGAGGGGCTTTGGTAATGCCCCTCACACAAGCCCCTCTGGGCACCATTAGCCAAATCTAAAAAAAATAGATTTTAGAGAAGGGGGCCATTGATAAACAGAATTTAAGATGACTAACTTCCTTACTAAATCCACTTTTATAATTATGCTATGAGCCCGAAAGTCTCTGGGATGGTTCAGAACCCCTCTGTGCTTAACATTACATGATGTTACACTGTCAGGAGCATTCCCCTGGCAGGAATTACATGAAGCAGAGGGGGACTGGAGTGAACTTGGGGGCAAGGTAGACAGATCAGGGATGGAGCAGGGTAGACAGTGTAAGTGCCTGTGAAGCTACAGCACAGAGGGACTCTGGTAACACCCCCAGAGACTTTCTGGCTCATGAGCATAATTGTAAAATTTGCTTTTAGAAGGAAAGACACCATGGATAACACATATAAGAAGATAACCACAGTCCCAGTGCCCGGATCTATGTATAGTGTCCCTGGTTTATCAGGATGGATTTTGATGGCAGATTTCCTTTGAAAAATGATTGACTATTTAATTGAAAAGTGGTTCATCTGAAAAATTTTGAAAAAACTCCACTGATATGGTTTTAACCGTACCCCAGCAGAACACCCCTAAAACACTGGAAAGTAGGGGGCCGTGACCTCTATAGGATGCATATAATGCACTCATGGGAATTAATGTAAAGGATTCCTCTAGTAAATGAGCGCAGGTCGCTGCGTCGTACACATGTCGCGCACATGATCCAGTGTTCAGCCAGATCCGTTCTTCAGCTCACGCTCAGAATTTATTTCATCCCTTTAACTATCACAAAGAACATTTCCGTGGTTTGTAGGAAAATCCGGGTAACACATGGCTTTCTGCGGCAGGCGGCTCTTTTTCTAATTATAGGGCGATCCGCTCGCCTTAGGGTCTTGTTATTTTATTCTAAACAGATTGTAAGGGGGGGGGGGCTAGACAGCAGAGCTTGCAGTCTAGAAATAATGGGTTTATGGGCTCCAGTGTAAGATTTCCATGGGGCCGCTCCATGTGCCGTTGTGACCGTCCTCATGTCATCCCATTGTGTGCGCTGCACCTGCATCCGTGTCCATTGTGTGACTCTGCAGTGATGACTCCATAATTGTCCCCTCATTGCCGTGTCACCTTGTCCTGGCCCGGGAGACACAGTAACTGCACCCTACATGCTGCTATCATCACAGGACACTGATCAAGGGTGACAGGGAAAATGCTGCATCACAGACTGTTATACTAATGGCCAGATTGCTGGCAGGGGGCATTTTAAAAGGGCAAATGCTACCAGGCTTCCAGGGAAGTCATAGATGCTTTATCAGTGCTGACACATTTATCCACTGTCCAAAGATAGTAAAATATGGAGTCACCTTGTCCATGTGTGTTTTTTAAAATGTAATTTCGAATTTTTAAAAATGACTATTTATGTAAGTATTTTTTTATCCTTGTATTTACCCCTTACATACTAGAAGTGTACAGCATAAGACATCAAATGCCATCTCAATCGTTCAATTTCCCTATCTATTTGTTGTAAATCCTATGATGTGTCAGCACGACATCACATGGGCTGCATGACATTGTACCATCTCTGCCTGCTGGGAGGACAGTGTGATTATTCCTATAGTTTGGATGGACCTTGCTTAGTCATTTCCACCCTCCAGAGTTCCAGGGACCCCAATTCTCTAGAAAAAATAGATCCAAGCAGTGAGATAAGCATACCCCTTTAAAAGAAATCTACCATCAAAATCCATCACGATAAATCAGGAACACTTATTCATAGATCCAGGCACCAGGACTGTGGTAATCTTCTTATATCTGTAATCCATGGCCTTCTTCCTTCTAAAATCAACTTGTATAATTATGCTCATGAGCCAGAAGGTCTCTGGAGGTGTTACCAGAGCCCCTCCATGCCGAGCTTCACAGGATGTTACACTGTCTATCCCTCCCCCCGCTCCCTCAGCACTTCCCTCCTCCCTCTGCCTCATGTAATCTCATTCTATGTTTGTACTTTTATAATTAATAATATAATATGTTTGTAATTTTATAATTATGAACCTTAAGGGCTCCTGGAGATGTTAACAGAGCCCCTCTTGTATGCACCTTCACATGCAGGTGCAAACGCTAAGGAAGAAGGTGGAGAGGAGACATGGTAACAGCTTGTAAAGCTACTGTACGGGGGAGGGGGGGGGTGCTATGGTAACGTCCTTCTGGCTCATTAGCATAATTATAACCGTTGATTTTAGAAGGAAGGAGGCCATGGATAACACATATAAGAATATTAACCACAGTCACAGTGCCTGGATCTATGTATAGTGTCCCTGGTTTATCAGGATGGATTGTGATGGTAGATTTCCTTTACATATGTCTACAACCATCTGCTTTGCATAGACTTTGATACAGATGTTACCCTTCATCCGTCCGTCCGTCACGCTTCCATTATTTATATCGCTTTCGTCAATACTATAGCAGTAACAATTAAAGACATTATCAAAAATTCCATCGGAATTCTCAGTGTATCCATTTGATTCCGTTACATTGTAATAGTAACAGGCGTCATGAGGGTGCGGGGAACAGACCTGGGATACAGTGTAACATATACTGAGAATATCTGATGTATCTGCCCAGGGGTAGAGCATTAGACTGTGAGCGGCTGCTGACCACAGGCAAGGTCTCCTGTGCTTCATCCTTGCCTTAGGGGGTGGAGGTCGGAGGGGGGAGGGTGCAGCACACACTGTCCACCCTAATAAATCTCCCTGACTTTGGGTAAGACAGAGCGGGGCCTGTGAATGTCTCAGCACAGGCCGTCCCCGTCATTGACAAGATGTTGTTTTTTCCATGTTTTGGGCATGAAACCGGGAATTGTGCGTTACCTTCTCAATGGAGGTACACATGGGATGCCCGCCGCTGCCCGTGCCAGCGCTCAATGGCTCCCTCTCAAGATCAAGCCGAAAAATTCCTTCAGCTACTTTGTTGCTCTTGGAAAATCCAGCTCAGATCCTGGTGGGGAGCGAGGAATAGGGAGCGCTCATTTATTACCTTGTGCGAGCAGAACAATCCTTCATCTGTTTTCATCTCTGCGCCTGATTTAGCCGCGTGTTTTATACCGTATTTAATATGAATGTAAATCTCACACTTCAAGACACATCAAGAGGCTAATAATAATTTGTGACTACTGAAGTACCTCCATCCCGCGCCAGCGGCGAGTCAGATTAGGTAGAAAATCGGCCACTAAAGAAAAGAAATAACGGGGACGGGATGAAATGATTCATCTCTGATCTGCTGGAGGCTTAGAATGGGGGGATGAGGCGAATTACGAGGAACAGATTCACCCAGAATGACCCTCATATGTGTGTAGCAGGTAATGGCGGATACAAGCCCCAGTACATTGGGTTACAAAATAAGGATTAGGCTGTGTCATCTGCATTTCGCAGTAGGCTGCCGCAGGTAAAAGGCGCACCAGAATAATTGTGTGCCGCAGATACTTTACCGATTTTATGGGGTTAGGCTTTATATAGCTGGGATTGTTGTGCGTTGCCATCCATATAGGATCAACTATATCCAACGTAGGGGGCTACAGAAAAGAGTCACTATAAGTAGGTGGCTACAGAAAAGGGGGCATCATAAGTAATGGGCTACAGAAAAGGGGGCATTATAAATAGGGGGCTACAGTAAATGGGGCATTATAAGTAGGGGTCTACAGAAAAGGGA
>CM033646.1:2567526-2615777 GCA_019512145.1 Engystomops pustulosus | reverse complement strand
TTGTGACATCACATGACCTGGGATAACCAGCTGTGCACGGTGTGACTCACATTGAACACGGGATTCAACAGCTGGCACCTGTGTGAACATCACATGACCAGGGATATAACCAGCTGTTGCACCTGTGTGACATCAAGACCAGGGATATAAACCAGCTGTGCACCGTGTGACATCACATGACCAGGGATATAAACAAGCTGTGCAACTGTGTGACATCACATGACAGGGATATAACCAGCTGTGCACCTGTGTGACATCACATGACCAGGATATAACCAGCTGTGCACGTGTGACATCACATGACCAGGGATGGATTAACCAAGTGTGAGACTGTGTGACATCACCATGACCTGGACCCGTTTTTTCCAGAGCAAGTATAATAATGAAACAATCCTGCACAATGCACAGGTATCAGAAAGTTTAGCGCAGAAGTGGTAAGGGCTACAACAAACAAGAAACGTTCCTGAGTACAGGGAACGCCTCTTTAATGTTCCAGACGTTGCTCCTTTGTAACATTTTTCATGCCCCCTGGAGACATCTGAGCCTTTAGACTCCCTTTCATATAATTTTGCAATGATCAGAATCCCTCTCATTATCCTGGGAGCGATCCAAGTCTATGCCTGGAAAACGTTCCAAGTATTCAGACATAGTTTCATCGTAAAGTCATCGCCCGGGCCGAGGATTTCATTCGCATGTGGAATGTTCCCACAACTAGCGGGAGACAATCTGATAATAAGATTACGTTAGGGAATTGCTATTTTAGCAATTATCTCCGATCTAAGGTAATTGTTGGACTGTATGCAGCCGTGTGCCTGGGCGATCTCAGCCTCCACATGGCCTCTCATCCGGGCTCCTCGGACCCTGCAGGCTCACGTGGACCCTTTTACATTCAATATCTAACCTTTAGAAATGAGGCTCGCGGGCCGGCACTCGCAGGTTACCAGGTCACTGAAAGCTTTTGATAAGTCAAAGCCTTTTCATCGGCAGACAATAGCAGAACAAAAGACGCGTCCCTTCAGAGTATTAGGCGCTGCGGAGGAATGCGGATTGTGTGCCAGGCAGAAAATGGGATTGGAGGGAAATAAGTGTACAGGGATATAGCGGTATAGAACAACCGTGCAATGTAATAATACCGATATACCATCCCCCAGGAACACATGACTGTCATTGTGCCTTATGTCTAGCTCTATGATACATCTGGGTGTTAGTTGTAA
This sequence comes from Engystomops pustulosus, assembly GCA_019512145.1. Lineage (NCBI taxonomy): Eukaryota > Metazoa > Chordata > Amphibia > Anura > Leptodactylidae > Engystomops > Engystomops pustulosus. Next base: position 2,614,563 of record CM033646.1, on the reverse strand, counting down.
CAAATGTTGCCAAAGATTTGCCAGAAAATCCATTGCGTTGACTTTGTGCATTCACATCTGTATCAAACCAAGCAACGGACCATGGGCGATAATGTCCGAAACGAAGCCCAATATGGTCTATGGGAACTATATATGGATTTATATGTGCAGCCGTGTTCTTAAATGGGTTTTACAGGACTTGCGTCTGTTCCATAGCATTTCTGGAGGGGCCGCAAGTGTTGGTGGTCACGAACCCCTTGCATCCAGACAGGGGTGAACCCAAACTTTCTGCTGCCTGAGGCAAGCTATTAAGCGGCACCCCCTTTGCAGGTTATTTATTTAGTAACTGGGTTCCCCATGCAGTGTCTCACATCCAAGCGGACATATGCTGTTATATTTTTAAGTGTCGGGTGCTTCTTTTATTAGGTAACTGACCCCCATCTTGCTGCAGGGGGTGCTGCCTGAGGCAAGAGGCTCAACTCACCTCATGGCTGGTGTCCCCGTGCATCCAGGCTAATCCCTTGTTTATCTCTCGTTGTGGCCACTAATTTGAATGGTCCCATAAATCCTGGCACTCTCAACACTGCCAAGGGTGATGTCCATCCCAACATAGGAACCAGAAGCTGCAGCTTGGCTGGGACACTTTTGACGTCCAATTTTCAAAAATGTTTCACTGAACTTCAGGGCCTATGAGGTGGCTCTGCTTGAGGCCAGATGCTCAACTCGCCTTAAAACTGGTGCACCCCTGCATCCAGGCCAACCACTTTTCATTCTTGTTGTGGCCTCTGATTGGAGGCATAGGGTCCCATGACCCCTGACACTCCCAACACTGCCAAGAGGGACAGCCACCACAACAGCAGAAGCCGGAGCAGGGTAGGCAAAATTTTGATGTGCAATTTGCAAAAAAATGTTCCTGATCTTCAAGGCCTATAATCTATGAGGTGGCGCTGATTGAGGCAAGAGGCTCAACTCATCTCATAGCTGGTGCACCCCTACGTCCTGGCCAATCACTTGGATGCCTAGGGTCCCATGAGCCCTGGTACTCCCATGACCCCTGCTAAGATTGACGGCCACCTCAACATCAGAACCGGAAGCCGGATCAGGATATGCACACTTTTGACTTTCAATTTGCAACAATTTTTCACTGATCTTCATGGACTATCAACTGTGAGTGATCGATGATATGTTCTAGTTCTTAGTGGATGGGACCCTTTAAAATTACCCGTCTGAATAGTGACTTGTATTCATTTTATTATAGCTATGATGTAATGTAGGTCCATGGACTTCTCTGCTTTATCGCGGATCTCAGTTTTGTAAGTTGACACCAGAATGTAGTCACTTACACAGAGCTTAGATCAGGTTTTCATACAGTCACACTACGCTAAACGTCACGACCCCCCGCTGTGCGCTACCTGATTACCGTATCAATATTCCTATTAATTTGTATGGTGAGATAACTAGCGCGATCTTTAAAGTCAGTTCCGTCTGCGTCTATGTTGCAAAACTTAAACAAAATGTATCAACTCTTCTAACACTCCTGTGACAAGGTTCACACCCACTTGTTAAAAGTTCATTTTTGTGCTAATAAATCCTATTTTTGGGGAGAGATTGATGAAGCAGATCAAGCGTCGGAGTGGCCCATCAGAGAATCAGGAGATCCTCCGGTGGGTGGAGGTTTTGGTAAATTTGGAGGCTGATATGGTTTCCAGCACAGATGAAGGGTGGCTCAATGCTGAGTGCACGGCTTGATATAGTCCTTCCCTATAGATGCGGTGACCCCTGCCGGATGATGCTTTTCCTGCTCCTTTGAGTCAACTCTAGTCTTGCTTGTTGACTCGACTAATAATTTTCTCCACTTTTTGGAGCACATTGGCACAACTTAGTCCTTGCCATGAATTAAGCGGGCTCAAAAAGTGTCTAAAATTTGTCCGATTTTTGCTGCCACTTCTCCCTTATGCATTGCCAAAATTAGAAAGTTGGCGTCCCTTGTATCTCCTGGACAGAGGTGTGCTGCCACTCCATTCATTTCAAAGGGGAGTGATGACTACTGATAATTTGGCAGACACATAGACACTGATGTAGCTGCACTTGTTACCATTGCCCCAATTAAATGCAGGACCCATTGCTGTCATTAGCGGAGGACTTGTCCAACAAGTTCCACAAAGGAGGTCTGGTCTGACCATAAATGGATATATTAAAGGAAATCTTCCATCAAAATCCATCATGATAATAAACACTTACTAAATATATGTCCAGGCCCTGTGACTGTGGTAATCTCCTTATATGTGTTATCCATCACCTCCTTCTGTGTAAAATCAACTATTATAATTATGCTAATGAGCCAAAAGGGCTTGGGGGGCTTTTCCAGAGACCCTTCATGCTGTAGCTTCAGTGGCTGTTACACTGTCTAATCCCCCTTCTCCCGCAAAGAAAGCAGGGAAGTGCTCCTGCACAGTGAGGAGCTCTAGTAACACCCCCATAAGCCCTTCAGTCTCATTAGCATAGTTAAGAGGATAGGAGTACCATGGATCAACTTAATATGCTAATATAACAGCCTGTTATACTGTCTCCCCCCTACTCCCCCAGCAATTCACCCTCCTTCATGTAATCTCACACATTGGGAGGGGGGGAAGGGATCCTGTACAGTGTAAGCCTGTGAAGCTACAGCACAGAAGGGCTCTGGTAACACCCCCAAAGCCACACAGGTTCATTAGAATAATTTCACAAGTTGATTTTATAAGGAAGGAGGCCATGGATAATGAATACAAGAAGATTCCCACAGTCACAGGTCACGTCTCCGGCTCATTAGCATATTGAATATAAGTCTATCTTTCTACAATAACGTTACTCAGGACAGTAATGCTGAGAAAACGACCGACCAGTAAGTAAGTGTGCGGCAACACGGAGACGCTGGGTATGTGCGGAATGTTTTTCTCCATTCGTCATCTTCAAAGAACTTTTTGTATCGAATGAGAGCGTAGAATTCGGGGGACACGCGAACTTCCATGGACCGTTCCGGCAGCCATGTGACTACTATTTGTAGTGTTGTCTTTGAGCAGACACGCAGCAGCAATACCGTGCATCTATAGAGGAGGGTTGTCCACAGATTTGTTCCACACAAAGTATGTGACCCCCTCTTATGGTTCACTAAGCGCACAGAATGGCGCAGGCTTTCTTATAGTATACAGCCTTCACCCACAGATGAGACCCACTTCATCAAAATACTTGGCGAGCGGTGAGAACTTTGTACCAGATGCCCCCCCATGGCGTTCGGTAACAGGTGGTGCTTAGCATAGCCTCTCTTCTCCTCGCAAGGAAGCAGGGAAACAGTCGGAAGGTACCAGATGAATCTAGTCTGTATAAAAACTTATTATGTAACCAAAAGGAAGGTCCTTGTAGGTGAAGTGTCCTGCATCATAAGTATGGCTTCCATTATAAGATCTATATCAAGAGAAATCTTACTTTTCCAATTTATGTAGATAAACGTCCAGGTGCACTATGGGTGTGAGCAAGGTCGGCTCCAGGATTCAGTAGGCCCCTGGGTGACACAGCCTCAGTGGGCCCCTTTGCAGTGAACTCACGTGTCGGCATTAAAAGTTCTGAAACTAAAACAGTCTCCTGTTCCCTAAAATATTCCCTAGTTTATCATCCCAAACATACCCTTCATAGTTATTTTTATATAAAGCCCCACTGACCCCCATGGATTCCTTATGTACAGCCATATGTGGCCCCCCCCAAAGCAGCACTGGGCCCCGACACTTGCCCAGCTATGCCCAGTGCCGGCGCCGACCCTGGGTGTGAGCATGCATACAGGTGCACCCTCTTTTTTCTAGTTTTATCCAGGGAGCTGGGCATTGTCAATCAAGGATGAGTCCTGGGTGGTAAAACTGAACAAAAAAGGGTGCACTGATCCCTGCAGCCACCAAAATGCCTATTTGCCTGTAAATAAATATTTTTCGTGAATGAGATGCCTACATAACGTCCATTTAGAAACGGCCTCACAATTAGGCTAAATTCACACTGCCGTGAGCCCGCCGCACCGTAGTACGGCGGGCACATTGCAGCGTGGGGAGAGGAGGAGGAGGTGAGCGCCGCTCACCCCCGCCCCTCTCCATAGGAATTAATGGCGCACGGACATGTCCTATCTTTCCCCGGGCTACGGAGCGGTACGGTGCCGCACGTGTGCAGCACCGTACCGCTCCCGTACAGGGCCGTGAGCCCATACAAGTGTATGGGGGACGTATATCGGCCGTATATACGTCGGCCGTATATACGTCCCCCATACTGTAGTGTGAATGTAGCCTTAATCTCCACCCCTTTCATGAAACAAGGGTGCACCTGCCATGAGGCAATTTGAGCTTCTCGCCTTAGGCAGCATCAACTGGAGGAAGGTGGAGGACACAGTCAGCAAAAATCACAAATAGTTTTTCATCTCACCAGATCAATAACATACAATGAAGCAGCACTCTTCAAGAAAAGTGTTTTTTATTCCACCAATGTTCAGACAGGCAACGTATCACCCTCTGAGTGAAGGCAGCAGATGTCAGCATGGTGGTGAGACACTGCATGAAGAACCCACTTACTAATGGGTTAGAGGGGTCAGAGATTTATAGTTTGCCCCAGGCAGCAGTGAGTTTAGATTTACCCCTGTTCACGACCCAGAAACTTGGAAGTTTAAAGTGCTCCCTCCTGCAGCGTCAAGAGGCTCATATACAGAATTATACCAAAACCTTGACGTTCCACCCTCGATTTATCAGAAAATATCTCTCCGCAAACAGGACCGTTATTTTTGTCTTTCCAAAAATTAGATTCCTACAAGATTTTACCGCCTCCATTAAAGCAGATTCATTGGGAGATTTCCAGAATGAAGCCTTCCCTTTAACAACCAACTGAGCGGTAAAGCGTTCCAAAGCTGCAGCCCTGACAATGAGAGAAGCCAAGAATATCCGTGCGATTTCCATATCTCTGTGTGACATTGGAGGGCACGGGGGTCCGTCAGGGGAAGGCTCATGCAAGCTTCGCCTGGAGGGATGTAGATGGTTGTGGTGGTGGAGGCGGTTGGGGGGGCATTAATTTGGGAGATGCCTTCAGGTGCTGGGTGATAGCAGGGCGCTTCCGTCATGTGCCGCAGGAAAGGCGAAAGCTACTTTAATGTTCTGACCAGGCGCACAGTCTGCTTAATCCGGTTAACACCCGCCAAGCCCAATCCGATTAACGGCTCACAATCTGATCAGTGCGACTGTCATTTGATAGACGGCAAATCAGCTCTTCCTTGCCATATGTCCGGAAGCTCCCGGGATTAACACTTTGCTTGCCAGAAAGCCCTAATGGACTTTTTTACCATAAAATGGAGAAACGTTTTCACAAAAAACAAAAAAAAAAAAGTCTTTGTTCATCCTGATGGGACTTGGTGGTAGGAGAGGAGAACAGGTGGTGCCGCGCATACAGAAGACCCGGGCCTATGGACGCTCTGGTGTACAACTAGCCTGGGGGGGATAAGCTGTAGCGCTGATAAGCAGAGAATCATCCTGACGGCTACGCTTGTTGATACTAATCAGAAACTTCCCGCACCCCGTGGACACTTGTTGCCATGTGTTGTTGCTATGTTTATTGGCCAGATTGTTACAAATAATTATAGAAGCGTTTGATTCGGCGCTGTTGAGATTCTCGCACACATCCTGCGGTTGGACTCTGCTCCGGCTATAGGCGATGCCATCGCTATTATATATATTTGGCCCTCTATTCGCCTTGCGTTGATCACGCTTCATAGTTCTCAGTGGGGAGGCATCAGGTCTCTGACGGATGGGCTTCAATAACAGAGGCCATTCCTGTAGTGGACTTTGGCAGAGGCAGATGGTTGGAGGGCGACGGATCAGCGGGGCGTTGCGTGAAGGTTGGCATTGACAGGAGATGAAACAGGACTGAGAGGAGAAGGAGCTGAGTCAGGCCGAGCGCCGATCAACATTCCTCCTCTGCTTTATTAAGGGCTTAACAGCTGGACGCAGTCCGTCTTCACATTTCTAACCTTCCCTACAACCTCTAACAGTATTTTCCCATTGGTCTCCTCCGAAAACTTGCTGCAAGTACATAGACAATCCGGCAGATGAATCACAATGAAACGTTCCAGGCTCACTATAGATAGAGAGCCTCTTACCATGACTGGACACCTAGGGCTATGTCCATATTTGCTTTGTTATTTAACACATTTTATACATTTTTAATTTGAATGTGCCCAGTCCTTGCCCTTCCTTTCTATGGGGTGTCCATAAATAGCCATCTATAGTTGGGAGGTGCAGCATTGCTCAGTTGGGGGAACAGGAGCCCCATTTTGTCGGGCTCCCAGTCGTGTAACTATATAGCTGGCAGTGGTCACGGTGGTGAACAACACTTTGTCTCCTTCCATGTTTCAACCTTTGAGATTTATGACACAAGCTGCCAAACCTATTTTACGCATTTGCTAGGATATCATAAAATGTTTAATGTGAGAAGTAGCAGTGGGTCTGTCTATCGTCAAGTAACTGAGGCTACAGAGAAATTTGCAGAAGAAAGGGTTACAGTGTTCTCCTACTACTACTCCACTCTCACTACCTGGGGCTTAATCAGATCTCACTGTGTATAGCTGGTATACATGCAGTGTTTAGCGGGACAGTCCCAGATTTCAGGCTCTGTCCTGCAGTCTGAGGTGGGGGAGGTTTGACCTGGGCTGAGTTGAATACAATGATGATATAGAGGAGGAGGAAGCAAAGAAAAGGAGATGGGAGGTCTTAAGATTTGGAAGAGGGGACCAAAATGTGAGGGGATATAAGAGGGGGGCATTATACAAAGTAGGGGGTATTTTACAGTGTGGTGCACCATAGACAAGGGGGGAATATATTATGGGGGGCTACTAAGGGGACTGCATGAGGGTGGGTATTATACTGTTTAGGAATGATAGGGGGTATGGTAAGGGGCGGGGCAAAGGGTGAGGCCTCTATATAGAGGTGTCCATCATAAACAAGGCCGTGCCTCTATATCTCAGCTGCCATTATGTAGGCAACTACCTTACATAGAGCTGAGCTTCTGTATCTAAGCGGCCATGTTAGAATCATTGTTATCATGGGCAAACTCCCTGCTGCCTGAGGAGATCTATAAATCACTGCCCCCTCCGACCCATCCAACAGTAATAAATCATGTTATACCACGCGGTGTGTCACACCCGTGCTGACATCTGGTGGGAAGAGTCGCCATTTGTAATTGTCAGGGCCTGCTGACTGCGCCCCTGATGCTGCAGTTGATGCTGCCTGAGGCGAGAGGCTCCACTTGCTCCATGGCTGGTGCACCCTTGATTGTTATGATGTTTTCACAAAGCATATAGATTTTTTGGGGGGTGAGGAGGAAGAGTCGGTGCCTCTATTTTTGTTAAATCTGCCCACATGACGAGACATCTCCTGTATATAGCGCCATAAATCTATATACAGTTTGTGCACATCTCCATCTCTCTGTGCTGTAATTCAGCTTCACTGCAGAAGTTTTCAGGAACATTTTGTTTATTCCGCTCACATTTATATGCACAGAGAAACTTCGTCTCCCGCGTTGAAGATCTCACCCACAGATCAATTTTCCGTTCGTTTTGTCTTGTGATGACAGCGCGTCGGGTGTGGGCGGACCCTGCGGTTCCTGAATTTTACGAGTCTGCGATGTTACTGGCACAAGGTTTGTATACCCCGTCATTGTCTGTCTCTGTCAAACTGTAAAATTATCTCCCTGTTGTAGAGAAACAAGCGTGGAAATGAGCATCCCACATAACTGGGGGTTTAGTCTTTGATGCAAGCAAGTATTTGAAGTACTCACGTTTTTTCTTTTCAATGGAGACAGGGGGCAACGTGTAACTCATTACAATACGGTCATTAGATTCTGTATACCGGAGCAACCTGAATATAGCAGATTTTTAAGGATTTAGTAGATTTTTATTAAGATATTGGGGCAGATTTACTTACCCGGTCCTGTCGCGATCCCGCGGTGCGTTGTCCGACGAGGATTCTGGTTTGCCGCGATTCACTAAGATCGTGCGCCCGAGTTCCTGCATCCGCCGCTTCTGCGCCGAGGTCCGACGGAGTTCACCTTCTTCTTCCCGGTGCTTGTAACTGCGTGTCTTGCGACACAATTCTAAATATTAAATCTTGTGCGTTGTCCGACGGCCACACCCTCCGATTTCTGTTGCGTGCAAGCTGGCGCCGATGCACCAAAATCCGATCGTGTGCGCCAAAATCCCGGTGCAATTCGGCGCAAAGCGGAAAGCCCCAATGAGTTTATTATCCAAGATTGATTTGGGGTGTGTCCTTACACTGCTGTGCTCTGAGCTGTATGAAGTGTTAGGTCTTGAGAGATGTGTGATCAGACCTTTGTGAATGTTGTTAGTAACAGCAGGGCTGTGAAATATGTGATTTATATTCCAGGATTGTAGTTTCACAAAGTGAACTGGAGGAATGTCCTCACACTGCTGTGCTGTTAGCTCTGTGCTCTCCGCAGGCAGTGTTAGGTATTGTCTTTGGAGAGATGTGTTATCAAACCTTTGTATATTTTGTTAGTTACCGCAAGATTGTGAAATATTTTTTTATATTCCAGGATTGTAGCTTCTCCAAGTGCACTAGGGCCATACCCTCACACTGCTGTGCTTTTAGCCCTGTGTACTAAACTGTAATCAGTGTATTGTCCCTGGAGAATGTGTAATCATTCCTTTGTGTATGTTGCTAGTAGCTTCCAGATTGTGAAATATTGATTTCCCTTAAAGGAATCCTCACGTCCCCTGTTTCTTTTTCTAACTTTTATTCCCCTAATATGTTAATTTTCCAAAGAGGCTACTGGGGCGTGGAGTAGCCGGAGCTGAGGCTACACGGCATGCCTACTCCACGCCCCAGCAGCCTCTTTGATCTTGCTACCAGATATCTTTGGCGCACAGCTACGAGGAGGTGCTCGCCCTTGTCCGCAAAGCTGGAGTTCTGTGCATGCGCAGTAGCTCCGGCTTTGGAGCAGTGATCTTGCGGCCGTGGGCCTGTGTTCTGCGCATGCGAAGATATCTGGTAGGAGGATCAAAGAGGCTACTGGGGTGTAGAGTACCCGCGCCATACAGCCTCAGCACTGGCTTCTCCACGCCCCAGTAGCCTCTTTAGAAAATTAGCATATTAGGGGAATAAAAGTTATAAAAAGATACAGGGGACGTGAGGATTAGCCCTCAAAAGGGCTATCCTCACGAACAATAGAGGCACCTACCACCCAATCTACCTTAATCCCCCTTCCTCATCCAATCCCTTCCCTTCCTTGGTTGATCTTGATGGACAAGTGTCTTTTTATTTCAACCGTATAAACTTAGTAACTGTTTAAAATTTGTATCCTATTCCAGGTTTATAGCTTCTCCCCAGTGCACTGAGGCTGTTTCCTCACACTGCTGTGCTTTAGGTTTTGTAATGGAGAGAGCTAAGTGCACAGCAGTGTGAGGACATGCCAGTGCACTATAATACTGGAATGTAAATCAGTATTTCACAAATCTGCTGCTAGTCTGAGGACACTCACTCATATATAAATCCATATATTACACACAGTCCCGCTGCTACTTACAACTTCCACAAAGGTATAATTACACATCACTTCAGTGAGAATACCTTACACTGGCTGCAGAGAGCACAGAGCACAGCAGTGTGGGGACACCCCTCCCCCAAGTACAATCCTGGAATATAAATCCATATTTCACAGTCCTGCTCCTACTAACAACATACACAGAGGTCTAATTACACATCTCTCCAGGGACAATGCTGCAGTCTAGGAGGGGGTCAATGTCGTTGACAAATCTCCTTTAAATCTACTCTGCCCCCTGGCATTGAAAGGGTGGATGAAGGACCATTGATGCTGCAACCGGTGACATCCTGTAATGTGATTGGCCGTGGGAGGGCAGTTTATTTAGAAAGCTGTTTTACCAAGCAGCGCCAATCGCCTGTCAGGGAGTATCTGGCGCTCGCCTGACTTACCCTCTAGATAAATGACTCGTTTAATTCCCTGCCATTATTCTGATACCTCCTTTTATTATGTCCTCCCTGGAGCTGCCTCTAATTAATATTGACGGTGGGATTATGGGGAGGGGGTTTAGAGAGCTTGGATGCTGCCGCTCCTATTGTCGGCAGTACACAATGTCCCAGTCACCTGATTCCGGCAGGATTAACCCCTTATAGAACAACAGCCGAGAGGGTTTTTGCTTGTACCATTTTGCTATCGTCAAATTTCTGCTCATGGATGTAGGTGTAACCATTGACACCAACATCTGGAAATGGGGCAGAGTATTGGCAGGAATTGTCGTAGCCAATACAAATATTTTAGAATATTCCCCATATCCCATTATCACTGCCAGGACCTTACAATCTGGACTTTATGGTGGGAATGGATTGGATTGCATAAGACAGAACCCACTATTGAAGAAAAACCAAACCCCAATATTTGGACCTAAGACCATGCCTTAGATTAGACTCATAATACAGAACCTAGTTTTTACCCAAAACCAGATTCATGATATACACAAGTCTAGACCATACCCTAGACTAGATCTCATAGATCAGAACCCAAACCAGACCCCAGTATTAGACTTTAGACCATGCCCCAGGTCAGACCATATATTACAGACCCTAGATCAAGCCAAATATTAGAATTCATGCCATGCCCTATGACATATAGATATAATACAGACCCCAGACCCACTATTACACTTTAGACCATGCCCTTGGCCAGATAATACAGATTCCAGTGTTGATCCCAAACCAAACACTTGTATTCAACCTTAAAACTCTACCACAGACTAGAGGTGTTAATACAGACCCCAGTGTTGACCTAAACTCGGTAACTTTGATTCTGATCCCAGACCAGTCCCAATATTGAACTTCAGACCATGCCCTATGCCATACAAATATAATACAGAACCCGGACCAGATCCACTATTAAACTTCAGAATATGCCCTGGGCCAGATCGAATAATGCAGAACCCAGGGTCGATCCTGAACCAAACTCTTGTATTCAAACTTAAAACCTTACTATAGACCAGACGCGTCAATACAGACCCCAGTGTCGACCTCAATGTTGGCTCGAAACTTGAGACAATACTCTTGACCAGACCAAAAGTAGAGACCCCCGGACCGGGCATCAGTATTCACACAACATAATACATCATGACCATAACCAGCTCAATACACCCAATGGAGAAGTAGAGCATCAAGTAGAGGATTTCCCGGTTATTGTTATTCATTTCCTATATAATGATATTGATGATGTATCTCATGAACATTCCATCAGTGTGAATACTGGATGTTACCCATGAATGGTTCTTGCAGAATTGTTACTTTTGTCACAATTGTGTCAAAAACTAGAAACAAGGTTCCATTAGTGTTGGTTAATGCCGTACGCACCCCTCTCCATTCCTATAGTCGTACATACTATTAATATTCATGTAACACGTAGCTAGACTTCCAATGCTGCCACACATGAAGAGAGGCAATCTACCTGACCGTTCCATAGCTGCCGAGTAGGAACACAGCGATGGAGCAGCGCCACGCCATATTGTCATAATATGTTTATGAGGCCAGAGTCACACAGCGAGGATCTGCAGTATTTTGGGCTTCTGTAGCTCCTGCAGTCCCATTAACACAGTTTGCAAAGAACAAGCTGCAGTATATTTGCTCATCCCTGCAAAACTGTAGAGTCAATGTTCAATACTCATTCGTACAGAAGTTGTTCCAGGACTATATCTGAGAAAGTCTACTTAAAGGGAGTCTACTTCCTCCTCTGAATGGGATAATCTGCTGGAGGAGGAGGTGCTCCAATTTCAGTGACAGCTACCTGGAATCCAAGATTTGCGGTTCCATTTGACTGGAAGCGTGATTGCTCCAGCTGTCACATGCTCAATAATGTCCAGTTGAAATACTGAAGAGCCCGTGCTACAATTCGATGGCCTCTGGATTAGTGACGTTAGTTTCTTTCTTTACTTAAAGGGGTTCTCTGGAGGTGGAAAAACATGGCTGCAGTCTTCCAAAAACAGCGCCACACCTGACCATGGTTACTGCCAGTACTGCAGCTCAGCTGTATAGAAATGAATGGAGTTTAGTTGCAATACCACACACTACCCAGGTGAGGCGCTGTTTTTGGAAGACTGCAGCCATGTTTTTCCACCTCCAGAGAACCCCTTTAAGCTATCATTAAGGGATTTTAACAGAAACCCCTGATACTTAGGATGCAGCTTCCAATGAAGTAGAAGGTTCACAACTAGAGATGAGCGTAGGTTCGTTTTTTGGGTGTGTTCCTCCTGACCCGGACATATTTCCGAGCAGCCGTTCCGGCAAATTAAACACCCCAAACAACTAGCCATGGCTATGATTGGCCAGGGTGTCCCCCGAGCCAATCCTAAATGTGTCCCCCTTGCCAATCCTAGCCATGGCTAGTTGATAGAATCAGTAAATTGCTAAATTGGCTGCTCTGTAACAATATTTCCGGGTGCCCAAATGCCAAACCCGAAACCTACACTTCAGTCCGCTTATGTTCTCCAATCTCCATGCCTCTAAGTAAATTATCACGAGACTGGCTTTGGATGGCTCACTGTATTCTGTTATAAGGTAACATAAATACCTTATTGATACCACTGGGGCTGACTCCTGGCTGTCTAGTATACATTATGGATACATTTCCGTCCACCTCTCACCTATTTCCCATTCCTTTTATCTCCTGTGTAGACCGTTGTCTTCTTCTTACAGCCTCTTACTCCTCTCTGATGGTCCTGCACCCCCTCACACCACGCTCCATGCTCCGTGTTCCTTGCCTTCTGTAGTCGTGACCTCGAGACCTGTTTGCACCTCTGCTCGGAGGCCTCGCTTTGTGTCAGCGCATCCTCATCAAAGCTCTAATCTCTTCACCCCATACTTCACATGGAAACACAGGCTTCACATCCCAACCATCTCTTTCTCTCTGTTCCCACCTTCTATAAAACCTCAGACCAGCTTTGATCTTCCGACTTCCCTTCCATTCAGAAGAGATTAATGTCACTCCAGGCATTTTCCGATTGCATTACCACTTTAGCCTCTGTCACCTCTATTGGGATGAGACTCGATGATTCACCCGGTCTATATGAAGGATCCTGAGTTCTTTCCCCTTGAACCTGTTGACTTCCAGTCTCTGGTCCTGATACGTCTATGGGAGACAAAGCTCCTTCATTTTGCTTTGTTCTCATTAGTGACAGAGTAATTGTTTAGTGGAGCGTAGGCTTTTGGGTCATGGCGACCCTCCTCTTTGTTCCTCCTCCCTCTTTATCACCTCAATACCTTCTCCATTAATGAAAATTTGGGTCAAATAAGCTACAGCAGACAATTATTAACAAATATGGTGGAGAGGAGTGTTTGGAAATACTAAATTCGGTCAAACCATCTACCACAGGTTTGGTCCATCGTATCAATTGCTGATGGATCTTATAATCCACACAACTCCTTGAGATGCCACCTAGTGGAAGAGCCCAAAACCAAGCCAGACCAATGATTAACATCCAACTTATAGAAGGGACCTTACAACTTTCATCCAGCTCCAAAGCCTTCTACCTTCTGTGATACTAACCAAACATAGCCAATATATGATACCAAAGCAATGGCGTCTGGTGCCACTTACTCTCGTCTCTGCCCTGCGCTATCTATCCCACAAAAAGCCCTGCACTAGAAAATGAGACAACCATTCAAGATTCGCTTTCTGAAACATTGGGGCACATTTACTTACCCGGTCCATTCACGTTCCAGCGGCGGCTTCTCTGACGAGCGTTCGGGTCTTCTGGCGATTCATCAAGGTCCTGCGCCCGATGTCCACCAGGTGGCGTTGCTGCGCCGAGGTCTGCCGAGATGCCCCGGAGTTCATCGTCTTCAACGTGGTGCATGTGAGTATGGGCCGTGCGACCATTTTTTCTTTTTTAAATGCGGCGGTTTTTCCGAATCCGTTGGGTTACCGTTCGGCCACGCCCCCTGATTTCCGTCGCGTGCATCCCAGCGGCGATGCGCCACAATCCGATCGCGTGCGCCAAAATCCCGGGGCAATTCAGGGAAAATCGGCGCAAATCTGAAATATTCGGGTAACACGTCGGGAAAACGCGAATTGGGCCCTTAGTAAATGACCCCCAATGTTAAAATTTTTGTAAGACTTAATTTAGGTCCGACTCTATTAAAACCGAATCGACGTCGCTTTGATTGTCCTGGAAATTGGTATAAACCCCCTCTAATTCTCATTTTGTTAGTTTATTCAAAGTGTTTTAACTACCGGGATTATGGTTTGTACAAGATTTGTCTGAATTGAATCCGAAAATATATCCTGATTCGATTTGGTGCCTGAAAATTGTGCTGTGTCTTTGACTTTGATTAATAGATTCGCTCTACTCAACACAGGACCATAGACTCTTCCAAGCATTTATCCCTCTTTAGCTGCCCTCCCCTGTGCCCATATCATGTAGTCCATTTCCCCCATGACTTGTAATCTGGGTACACCATCCTACGGCAGCTGGAGGATTCCTTTTACCATGTTATTTTCGTCAAGCCTTCATTGGTTCCAAAACTTGGGACTACAGATCATGACCCGACAACAAAACTTTTAAGCTAATTTAAAGCCTTCAGCCATCAAAATGCTACTCATAGAGGTCGTTACCCCAAATTAGCCCCATTGAGAGTTCCGTAACCTGACTTTTTATATGTCTTCAAGAACATGTCTATCAACAAGAGGTTAAAACAAATATTTCTTTATGTAGCCGAGAATAGACAAACCAAGGTTCCTCTTGTCTTCTACCGCCATATGGCTCCTGCCATACTCAGCCCGGTATTTATAATGTGTCTGTCCCCCCCACAGGTGCCATATTGCCCGGGGTGGCAAATGATGGCTGTTGCTCTAGTGGAATTACTTCTGCCACTTGCAGAGAGTTGAATGTCAGGGTCCCTCCCGAGACACCCGGCTCCTGCTCCATTCACAGTATGCGTTCCCAGCAGACCCTCCAAGTGTCACCGCCGACAGATGCCTGCTAGTAATGACTATTGATTACCCTAATTATGTCACTGGGACAGCGCAGGCTGGAAATCCACATGGGCTCCCGCCGCTAGATTCTGCTGGATGCTGGGAGGAAATGTGTGGAATTAATAAAGGTGGCGTCCCTCTAACCCTGGGCGAGATTGCCTGCTGCTGACTTACTCTCCCTGTCACTGCCGCACGGCTACGGATGTCACCGGGAACATTTACTCCACTAAACAAATTCACCGTAATAAGAACTTTACCCATTTCATTGTGTCTCTGGATGAAATAGCAAATGAGTGATGTACTAGCTGCCAACGGTATGGCGTCTGCCCTCGGATCCGCTTGTGCTGCCTGGATAGAGTGAAACCCATCCTGACCACAAGAACAGGAGATGTAAAGGCAATTTTAGGGATTTTTTAATATGCAGTGATGTGGATTCTGGATACACAGTAATGTTCCAGAAAATGCCTGCTACATCCTTCTCTCTGCTTTGCCTGCGCACAGGATGAGGGTCTGTGGACCCCCTTTCCAGAGTTCGGTGTAAGTCATAGAGGTAAAACCACATCTTCTTTGAGAACAGTAGTCCACTGATTTTTATCTGGTAATTGGGTTAAACTGAGAGGTGGATGGACATAAGTGTTGCAGAAGGAATGGCGCGCATGCGCAATGCTCCCTATTTCAGTGTTGCATAAGTTTCACATACCAAAGGATGGGCATGCGCAGCACTCCCCATTTCAGTGTTGCATAAGGAATGGCGCAGCACTCTTCATTCAAGTCTCACGTAGGTTTTACATAAGAAATGGTGATACACTCCCCATTTAAGTCACATGTAGGTTTTGGATAAGAAATGTTGCACAATGTTGTAAGGTTTGAATAAAGAATAACACACATGGGTAGCACTTTCCATTTGAGTCTTGCATAAGAAATGACACGCATGTGCTGCACTCTTGCATATGTTTTGCATGAGGAATGGCGCGCATGCGCAATCACCTCTTAATTCAGCGGAAGAAAGCCGGTGTCAGGAGAGATGGGCCCCATGGAACTGGATTTCAAGATCTGATCTCTACACGTCAGGCTTGATTATTCGGGGTTCAAGAGTCGGACCTCCAGTGATTGGATCAATATTATCTGATCCATTATATTTTCATTGAAAAGCCCCCATAAATTATGCAACATGGTCTATGCTACAGCGGAAAGGTAAGTTGTGTTTCATCTTTGAGTGCAAACTTAAGGAGACCCATAAAAGAAGATCATCTTTATGGCTGTAACATAGGGTCATCATCATAAGAGCTAAAATAGCATAAAAAGCGATAAGACAAATATATCCTGTCCCAAAAGTCTACGATAGGAATAATCTGACCTCACAAGACACTTGTGCTTCATACAGAGAGTGCATACACAGAGTATACAGAGCAGCCCTGGATATAGATCTATCTGTATATAATCTAGTACTTCGCCTACATCCACAGCTGTGTCAGATGCGGCTCTCCTCATACGTAGCCTCATACTTAATAAATAGGACAATTTAAATACAATAAAAGGCCATTACTAGCGCGCTCCGTAATCAGGTCACGCTGAGAGCGGTAGTGCGCCGTCTACACTGCGCTGAGCACAATCTGAATTGATGTTCTCTCCTGCAGCCAAATGTCTTCCCAAAATTGTCCTCACATTGCGAAAACGATGGATAGCGACAAGTAACTATACAAAGAGGAAGTCGTATGTTTATTAGGGCCAGATACAACCCCAGACGAGGCGAGAAGTGATCACCGCTTCCACAGTCACAAATTATGGATTTTTTTCTAATGCATTTTAAAACAAAGTAACAAAATCTATCACTGGCTTCCTGCTCATTCCTTATGGTTCATTATAGGTGGACATTTTCGCCCCGTGAAATGTCATATTTTCCAAGGATGACACTGTACAGGGACCCAGACCCTCATCATCATAGTGATCTACTATACTGCGAGTCCCTACATCCTCATTTGTGTCCCCTAACATAAGTGTGATTACAGTACTGGACCATAGTCCTACAAGGAGACTCCAAGGAGAGATCAGGGTAGGAAGAAGGGGTCCAGGCTTTGGTACTCCGAGAGCTAGAGACTAGTGATGAGCAGATGCGTTCAGGTTCGTTGAGTTTGGGCCAAATCTCAATCTAAAGTTTGGTTCAGGTACCCGAACACCCGCGATTGTTCCTGGCACTTTGTCGGCGGCATTTAGAAGTACAGGTCCGCTCTACGACTGATTCCCTAGGATTGTCACTCACCATCCACGTCTTTGCTTGTTGCATTTAAAGGGTTAACACCGGTGATCTGTGCCAGCACCATCACCAGTTGCGGGTTGGGTTCGGTACCCAAACATTTGTTTATGGTTTGTCCAAACTCAGCAAAACCGAACCGGTCCATTCATCACTAGTCTATAACTTTTGTAGCGGTGGTGTGGGGGAGCCTGGACTCCCAAATTTATGGATGCGGTTTGGGTCCACTCATCATAAAGCTTCACAAAGTCTTAAAGGTGGTGGAGGTGACTAAAGGTTCTGCAGCTCATCTCACATGCTCCGGCAGATCCGGAGAAATTCACTGAGGTCCGGTTTACAAAAAGGACAGGGTGTTTTAAACTCATCCTCATGTTGGATGGTGGCAACCAGATTTTATTAGGGGGGGTGGCATGTGTGGTCCGGAATCTATAGAATCTGGGGGACAACCATAAGCATGGACTTATTGATTGTCAGGTAACTGGTGATTGGTGATGGACTAGCATTGCTTCCTCCATACCCCGCGCCCCTCCTGGCCTCCGTCCCTCCATGTTGTACCCTGCTGGGTAAATATTACTATCTTGTAATCCTGCCGCACCTGTCAGTTGTCGGCTTCACAAGGAATGTTTTATCAATCCTCGGCGGAGTCGTCTTTCATCTACACTTGTGTGTGGGTTTTTCTCTCATAGTTCCCCTTTTCCTTCAAATGTTCAATGAATGATTAAGGTTATGTATTAAACCAGGGCTACAATTTCGGCTTTTTGTTGGATCCAGGTGTCCGGCTCCAGGCTTTGATGTGTAGCACGGGCAGCGGTTCAAAAAATATATTTAGTGAAATGAAAGTACTTCACTTACAGAGATATGAAGTAGACGCTGGCACACTAATGGCGGCTATTCACAGGCCTGTACACAAACATAAAAATCTAAAATCTGCGGCTCGGCTTTCCTAAGGGACTATTATCCAGGATTACTTCCTTTAGATTTGGAAAGTTGGGTGGCAAACAGTATGGATGCCGCGTGTGGTCATTACCGGGAATGCAGATGTACTTATTCATACGTCTACATTTAATGCTCCTTGTAACCCTGGGGAATTTTTACAAAATTATTATTGCACTGTAACAAATTATTATTTTATCAAATAATTTATTTTCTTTGCACAAAAAAAAAAAAGTGTATCTCCTGTTTGTTTTCTTCCGAGTGGTTAGAAACACTCATTAAGGCTGAATTCCTACCCGATTGGCCATAAATCAGCCTCAATGAGAGTCTTTTACCTATTTGGTCAGGGTAGTGAATTGAGGTTATGTCTCGGACACTGGGAAGCCTCGATGTGAATATGAAACTGGAAGGTGCGCTGGTAGAGTCCATGTTTAGCACTGGATCATCTGTTGTGTCCTGAACTCGTGAATTTCTCTAACTATTCTCTGTCTGATTGCTGCCTGCCCTGAACTCTGACAGTCTTTGACTATTCTCTGTCTGACTGCTGCCTGCCCTGAACTCTGACAGTCTTTGACTATTCTCTGTCTGACTGCTGCCTGCCCTGAACTCAGGCTGTCTCTAACTATTCTCTCTCTGACTGCTTCCTGCCCTGAACTCGGACTGTCTCTGACTATTCTCTGTCTGACTACTGCCTGCCCTGAACTCAGGCTGTCTCTAACTATTCTCTGCCTAACTGTTGCCTGCCCTGAGCTCTGACAGTCTCTGACTTTTCTCTGTCTGACTGCTGCCTGCCCTGAGCTCTGACAGTCTCTGACTTTTCTCTGTCTGACTGCTGCCTGCTCTGAATTGGATTTTCTCTGACTATTCTCAGCCTGACTGCTGCCTGCCCTGAACTCGGACTGTCTCTGACTATTCTTTGCCTGACTACTGCCTGCCCTGAACTCAGCCTGTGTCTGACTATTCTCTGCCTGACTGCTGCCTGCCCTGGACTCCAACTGTCTCTGACTATTCTCTGTCTGACTGCTGCCTGCCCTGAACTCAGCCTGTGTCTGACTATTCTCTGTCTGACTGCTGCCTGCCCTGAACTCTGACAGTCTCTGACTATTCTGTGTCTAAAGCCCGGTGTCGTAGTCAAAGCAAAGTCCAGATCCCTACATAATGGTTAAAGAGTGAAAACCAGTGGAGACACTTTGGATTAGCCAAAAGTCAAACTTTTTAAGTGACACAGGGGGGTCCTCGCTGCTTGTTACAAATGCTGTAACCCTTACACAAAAGAATATCAGAATGTAAGTTATCTGAAAAAACATCACAAATGTTTGTGTTCTATTTTGCAATCATTTATTGAAAACAGATACAATAAAGGCATTTTACAGGAATGTTACTAAAATCGCTGCCCCCATCTGCTTCTTCATCAGAGAAGCCCTTGACACATGAATGCATTGGGTTTTTTTGTTAGTCCTGCACTGAGATGTGATTGTGCCAAGAGTAATTGAGATATTAACTGTTGTGTAATAATAATACCGCCATTGTGAGGTATAGAGCCGCCATACTTTGCATGGTGAAAAGAGACTGACATGGTTAAGGCTTATTATTCTGTTAAATTCTCCTGTTTTCCGGATCGGGTGATTACTGGAGCTGTGCGGCTCTGCGGTAGCCGTGAAGATGTTGGCATTAAACCCTTCACCTCTAACACAATGACAGAGACTGCAGCGCTCGCTGACTTTGATCGGCATTCCCTGTAATAAAGAAGCGTTATTATTTTCATTATCTGTGTCATTATGACAATTTCAGACAATTATGGTCGGCAGCTGGAGAGAGGGGGGGGCAGGGGTAGGAGGCACGGAGTGAGGGATAAGGGATAAAGGTGGAGGGAAGGGAAGGAGATAGTGGATAATGTATACGAATGCCTCCAAAATCCATCCATAAGTGAAACGCTTCATTAAGATGCTTGGATTAAGTGTCCAAGACATAGCTAAGATGTTGTAAGAGTGGAGTCAACGGAGCTATCGCCCCGGTACCCCCCATATAAAGCTCAACTAAGTGTCCGTCTTATTTCATTGTAATGAGATAAGTAGCCACATGGGACAGGTGGGAGCAGAAGAAGATATTGGTGGTCAAGTAGGCAGAAAAATGTATAATTTGAAGTTTCGCAGCACGCTGTAAAGCAATTTTTCCATGTCTGGTTTATGTCTGCTGCAGTGACCTCTAGTGGCTCATATGTAAACAACATTGGGGCACATTTACTAAGGGTCCATGGATCGCGATTCCGTTGTGTTTTTCAGAATATTTCCGTTTAGCACCGAATTGCCCCGTGTTTTTGGTGCTCGCGATCGGATTGTGGCGCATCGGCTTGCACGCAACAGAAACCAACGGATTCGGAAAAACTGTGGAATTTAAAAAACTAAATGTGTCGCAAGATCACGCACTCACATGCACCAGGAACAAGAAGGTGAACTCCAGCGGATCTCGGCGGGGGAAGCAACACATGCAGGATATGGGGCCCACGATCTTAGTGAATCGTGTCAGACCCGAATCCTCGCCGGACAACGCACTGCGGGATCGTGACGGGACCGGGTAAGTAAATGTAACCCAATGTGTTAAAGGGTAAAGTGATGGCAGACCCATTCAGGTTCTGGTTTTCTGAGTACGGCCTGAACCTCTAACAAAAGTTTGGTACGGGTAACCGCTGATATGACTGTGTTAACCATATAAATGCTTCACAGGCCGTTACATTGTGCAGTAGCACTTAACCACTCCCACTTTGTAAAATTAAATCAGGTGGAGGGTAAAAAGTTCTTTAATATTATTATAAAATTACATCAGTGATGTTGCAGCACATGTTTAAAGCAGTTTGGCGCAGCACTGATTGCCACCACGGCTCCCCAGGCCAATGGTGTTACATTTATTAGTAACAAGACGTTTACTGCTGAACTCTAGATTTCCTTTATTACATGGAAATAGGTTGGCAAGACAACCGTTTTTAGAAGATATATTTATAAGTTAAAGTTTCGCAGCATGCTGTAAAGCAGTGTGGTTGTTTATGGCTTATACCTGCTGCAGTGACCTCTAGAGGCTGTTCAGGAAACTGCAATGTTTATCCATGTCAATATCTTTACCAAGTTAAAGTTCTTATTCATTGGAAGTTGACTATTGCTTATATCTTTGTAACCAATAGCAGCTCCTTTTTTTTACCCCAGCAGTCACATGACCCATGATTAATATATAATGTGATCCATTGACCTGCAGTAAGATTGATGCAAACAACCAAAGACCGGAGGACACATAGAAAGTTGTATCTACGAGGCTTTTGCATTAACATGGTATAATGCTGTGCCCATTGGTCGGTGAAGAATTCAAGGTCGGAGTCGGTGCCCTCCCGCAGCGCACGTCATGTAATGTACCAGCCATGGGCAAGGATAACAGACAGATGAATGTGAGACGTATTCTCTCGCTTTCCTGCTGTGGGAGTTATTAATATTTTCCGTCAGGTTAATTAATAATGAGGGGATATGATGATGTGGCCGGCGGTGCAGGACACCTACATGCTGCAGGGGGGCGCCGAGGAGCCACAAGTCACCGTCCTCCTATCTAAGTCCATAGTGTAGTTATTGACAGAATCACTCCAGTGAGAAAATCCATCCAAAGCCAGTCTTATTCCTGCCAGCTGATTTGTCAAGTGGAGGGATTTGTTGGATTGTGGATAACTCTGTCTCTTAGGACTGTTTTGGATTTGCAGGGATTTCTTCAATACTTGACACTGGAGGTGGAGAAGGTGAAATGTAGCGTGTTGTCCTGCGGGGTGCGTGTGTATATCCATATCTTGTACATTATGCATCGCACCCATATAGCGGAGGTTACTATGGTACAGGCATACATCGTGGGCTAAAGCGGGAAAGATATCAGACTTGTAGTGCTACTCGAGTCCCCCGACATACCCCCTACCCCACCCCGAGCTCCTGGGTCACACAGGAGTGCCTGGGGTCATTGGACTAAATGCAAATATTAGCAAATTCCCAAAACAAAGTTTACTCAGTAGTATCCAAAGTCCAGCCCCGGTCTCTCACTGTTTCTGTAATGCTGCATTGTAGGTAATTAGTCCTGTTACAGTTCGTTTGGCAGGGAGTCCTTGCTTCATATTTCTCTATGATACAAGGACTCCGGGTTTGGTCTGTGGGATTGGACCACCACACAGGTTTATTTCCATGGCGGATCACACGGGTGTGCAGGTGGCCTCACCCTATTATGGGGTCCTGTTCATATCCGCTGACTAGTCTTTCCCTCTGACTGTTTCTGTTGATGGGTGTCAGTCAGTAGTCTGATAGTCCTTGCCTATGACTGTTTCAGGTTTTAGGAGTCCTGTCAGTATCTCTGTTATGGGGGTCCTGTCAGTATCCTGCTGCCTGGCCCTTGTCTCTGTTATGGGGGTCCTGTCAGTTTCCTTCTGCCTGGCCCTTGTCTCTGTTATGGGGGTCCTGTCATTTTTCCTTCGCCTTGTCCTTGTCTCTGTGTATGGGGTCCTGTCATTTTCCCTCTGCCTGGCCCTTGTCTCTGTTATGGGGGTCCTTGTCATTTCCTTCTTGCCTGGCCCTTGTCTCTGTTATGTGGGTCCGTGTCAGTTTCCTTCTGTCCTGCTCCCTTGGTCTCTGTTAGGGGGTCCTGCTGTCATTTCCTTCTGCCTGGTCCCTTGTCTCTGTCTATGGGGGTCCTGTCAGTTTCCTTCTGCCTGGTCCTGTCTCTGTTATGGGGGTCCCTGTCAGTTTCCTTCTGGCCTGGTCCCTTGTCTCTGTTATGGGGGTCCTGTCAGTTTCCTTCTGCTCTGGCTCCCTTGTCCTCTGTTATGGGGGTCCTGTCAGTTTCCTTCTGCCTGGCCCTTGTCTCTGTTATGGGGTCCTGTCAGTTTTCCTTCTGCTGGCCCTTGTCTCTGTTATGGTGGTCCCTGGTCAGTTTCCTTCTGCCTGGCCCCTTGTCTCTGTTATGTGGTGTCCTGTCAGTTCCCTCTGCCTGTCCCTTGTCTCTGTTATGGGGGTCCTGTCAGTATCCCTGCTGCCTAGTCCTTACCTCTGTATGGGGGTCCTGTCAGTATCCTGCTGCCTGTCCTTGTCTCTGTTATTGGGGGTCCTGTCAGTATCCTGCGGCCTAGTCCTTGTCCTCTGTTATGGGGGTCCTGTCAGTATCCTGCTGCCCTGTCCTTGTCCTCTGTATGGGGGTCCTGTCAGTACCTGCTGCCTAGTCCTTGTCTCTGTTATGGGGGTCCTGTCAGTATCCTGCTGCCTGCCTGGCCCTTGTCTCTGTTATTGGGGTCCTGTCGTATCCTGCTGCCTGGCCCTTGTCTCCTGTTATGGGGGTCCTGTCAGTTATCCTGCTGCCTGCCCTTGTCTCTTGTTATGTGGGCCTGTCAGTTTCCTTCTAGCCTGTCCCTTGTCTCTGTTATGGGGGTCCTTGTCAGTATCCTCTGCCTGGCTCCTTGTCTCTTTCTGGGGGTCCTGTCAGTTATCCTCTGTCCTGCCCTTGTCTCTGTTATGGGGGTCCTGCTAGTCCTAGTCCTTCCTCTGTTATGGGGTCCTGTCAGTATCCTGCTGCCTAGTCCTTGTCTCTGTTTATGGGGGTCCGTCAGTATCCTGCTGCCTTGCCCTTGTCTCTGTTATGGGGGTCCTGTCATTATCCTTCTGCCTGCCCTTGTCTCTGTTAGGTGGGGTCCTGTCAGTATCCTGCTCCTGTCCCTTGTCTCTGTTATGGGGGTCCTGTCAGTATCCTTCTGCTGTTCCCTTGTCCTCTGTATGGGGTCCTGGTCAGTTATCCTTCCTGCCTGCCCTTGTTCTCGTTATGGGGGTCCTGTCAGTTCTTTCTGCCTGGCCCTTGTCTCTGTTATGGGGGTCCTGTCAGTATCCCTGCCTAGTCCTTCCCTGTTTGGGGGTCCTGTTATCGGTCCTGTCAGTTTATCCTGCTGCCTGTCCCTTGTCTCTGTTATGGGGGTCCCGTCAGTTTTCCTTCTGCCTGCCCTTGTCTCTGTTATGGGGGTCCTGTCAGTATCCTGCTTTCTGGCCCTTGTCTCTGTTATTGGGTCCTGTCAGTATCCTGCTGCCTGGCCCTTGTCTCTGTTATGGGGTTCCTGTCAGTTCCTGCTGCCTGGCCCTTGTCTCTGTTATGGGGTCCCTGTCAGTTTCCTGCTGCCTGGCCCTTGTCTCTGTTATGGGGGTCCCTGCAGTATCCGCTCCTGTCCCTTGTCTTTGTTTGGGGTCCTCATATCCTGCTGCCTGGCCCTTGTCTCTGTTATGGGGGTCCTGTCATTTTCCTTCTGCCTGCCCTTGTCTCTGTTATGGGGGTCCTGTCAGTTTCCTGCTGCCTGCCCTTGTCCTCTGTTTTTATGGGGGTCCTGTCAGTATCCTGCTGCCTGGCCCTTGTTCTGTTATGGGGGTCCTGTCAGTATCCGCTGCCTAGTCCTTACTCTGTTATGGGGGTCCTGTCATTTCCTGCTGCCTGTCTTGTCTCTGTTATGGGGGTCCTGTCAGTTTTCCTTCTGCCTGGTCCTTGTCTCTGTTATGGGGGTCCTGTCATTTCCTTCTGCCTGGCCCTTGTCTCTGTTTGGGGGTCCTGTCGTATCCTGCTGCCTGTCCCTTGTCTCTGTTATGGGGGTCCTGTCAGTTTTCCTTCTGGCCTGGCCTTTCTCTGTTATGGGGGTCCTGTCAGTTTCCCTTCTGCCTGGCCTTGTCTCTGTTTGGGGGTCCTGTAGTATCCTTCTGCCCTGTCCTTGTCTCTGTTATGGGGTCCTTGCAGTATCCTGCTGCCTGGTCCCTTGTCTCTGTTATGGGGGTCCCTGTCAGTTCCTTCTGCCTGGTCTTTGTCTCTTGTATGGGGTCCCTTCAGTTTCCTTCTGCCTGGTCCTTGTCTCTGTTATGGGGTCCGTCAGTATCCTGCTGCCTGTCCCCTTGTCTCTGTTATGGGGTCCTGTCAGTTTCCTTCTGCCTGGTCCTTGTCTCTGTTATGGGGTCCTGTCAGTATCCTGCTGTCCTGCCCCTTGTCTCTGTTATGGGTGGTCCGTCAGTTATCCTGCTGCCGTCCTTTCTCTGTTATGGGGTCCTGTCAGTTTCCTCTCCTTCTGGCCGGTCCTTGTCTCTGTTTAGGGGGTCCTGTCAGTTATCCTTCTGCCTGCCCTTGTCTCTGTTTATGGGGTCCTTGCCAGTTTCCTTCTTCCTAGTCCTATACTGTTATGGGGTCCTGGTCAGTTTATCCCTTCTGCCTGGTCCTTGTCTCTGTTTGGGGGTCCTGTCAGTTTCCTTCTGCCTGGTCCTTGTCTCTGTTATGGGGTCCTGTCAGTATCCTGCTGCCTATCCCTTAGCCTGCTGTTATGGGGTCCTGTCATTATCCTACTGCGCCTGGTCCCTTGTCTCTGTTATTGGGGGTCCTAGTCAGTTTTCCTCTGCCTGGTCCCTTGTCTCTGTTATGGGTCCTGTCGTTTCCTTCTGCCTGGTCCTTTCTCTGTTATGGGGTGTCCTTGTCAGTTTCTTCTGCCTTGGCCTTGTCTCTGTTATGGGGTCCTGTCAGTTTCCTTCTGCCTGGCCCTTGTCTCTGTTATGGGGTCCTGTCTCCTGCTGCTAGTCCTACCTTCTGTTATGGGGTCCCTGTCAGTTTTTCCTTCTGCCTGGATGTTTTGTCCTCTGTTATGTGGGTCCTGTCAGTTTCTTGCCTGCCTGGCCTTGTCTCTGTTATGGGGGTCCTGGTCGTTCCTTCTGCCTGGCCCTTGTCTCGTTATGGGGTCCTGTCAGTACCCTGCTGCCTGTCCCTTGTCTCTGTTATGGGGGTCCTGTCAGTTTCCTTGTGCCTGGCCTTGTCTCTGTTATGGGGTCCTGTCAGTTATCCTTCTGCCTGGTCCTTGTCTCTGTTATGGGGTCCTGTCAGTTTTTCCTTCTCGCCTGTCCTTGTCTCTGTTATGGGGTCCTGTCAGTATCCCTGCTGCCTAGTCCCTTGTCTCTTTGATGGGGGTCCCTGTCAGTCTCCTTCCTGTCCTGGTCCTTGTCCTCTGTTATGGGGGCCTGTCGTTTCCTTCTGCCTGGCCCTTGTCTCTGTTATGGGGGGCCTGGTCAGTAATCCTCTGCTGCGGCCCTTGTCTCTGTAATGGGGGTCCTGTCGTTTCCCCTTCTGCCTGGTCCCTTGTCTCTGTTATGGGGTCCTGTCAGTTTCCTTCTGCCTGGCCCTTTGTCTCTTGTTATGGGGTCCTGTCAGTATTTCCTTCTGCCTTGGGCCCTTGTCTCGTTATGGGGTGTCCTGTCAGTATCACTTCTGACCTGGTCCCTTGTCTCTGTATGGGGGTCCTGTCAGTATCCTTCTGCCTGGTTGGTTTCTTGTCTCTGTTATGGGGGTCCTTCATTTTCCTGCTTTCCTGGCCCTTGTCTCTGTATGGGGGTCCTGTCAATATCCCTGCTGCCCTGGCCCTTGTCTCTGTTATGGGGTCCTGTCAGTTTCCTTCACCTGTCCCTTGTCTCTGTTATGGGGGGTCCTGTCAGTTCCTTGCTTTTCGGCCCTTGGCCGTCTCTGTTATGGGGGTCCTGTCAGTTTCCTTCTGCCTTGGCCCTTGTCTCTGTTATGAGGGGTCCTGTCAGTTTTCCTGCTACCTTTCCCGTGCTCTGTTTGGGGGTCCTGTCGTATCCTTCTGCTGGCCCATTGTCTCTGTTATGGGGTCCTGTCGTATCCTTCTGCTGCTGGTCCTTGTCTCTGTTATGGGGGTCCTGTCAGTTTCCTTCTGCCTTGTCCTTGTCTCTTCTAGGGGGGTCCTGTCAGTATCCTTCTGCCTGGCCCTTGTCTCTGTTATGGGGGTCATGTGTCATTATCCTTCTTCCTGGCTCCCTTTTCTCTGTTCTGGGGTCCTGTCAGTTTCCTGCTGCCTGTCCTTGTCTCTGTTATGGGGGTCCTGTCAAGTATCCTGCTGCCCTTCCCTGTCTCTGTTATGGGGGTCCTGCATTTTTTCCTTCTGCCTGGTCCTTGTCTCCTGTGATGGGGGTCCTGTCAGTTTCCCTTCTGCCTGGCCCTTGTCTCTGTTTATGGGGGTCCTGTCATTTTCCTTCTGCCTGGCCCTGGGTCCCCGTTATGGGGGTCCCTGTCAGTATCCTTCGCTGCCCTTGTCTCTGTTCTGGGGGTCCGTCAGTATCCGTCTGCCTGATCTTGTCTCTGTTATGGGGTCCTGTCAATTTCCTGGCTTTCTTGCCCTTGTCCTCTGTTATGGGGGTCCCTGTCACATATCCTGCTGCCTGGCCCTTGTCTCTGTTATGGGGGTCCTGTCAGTTTCCTGCTCCTGTCCCTTGTCTCTGTGTTATGGGGGTCCTGTCAGTATCTTGGCTTGCCTGGCCCTTGTCTCTGTTATGGGGGTCCTGTCATTTTCCTTTCTGCTGGCCCTTGTCTCTGTTTGGGGGTCCTGTCAGTTCCTGCTACCTGTCCCTTGTCTCTGTTATGGGGGTCCTGTCAGTTTCCTTCTGCCTGGCCTTGTCTCTGTTATGGGGTCCTGTCAGTATCCTTCTTCTGCCTGGCCCTTGTCTCTGTTTGTGGGGGTCCGTCAGTATCCTTCGCCTGGCCCTTGTCTCTGTATGGGGGTCCTGTCAGTATCCTTCTGCCATGCCCTGGTTCTGTTTATGGGGGTCCTGTCAGCATCCTTCTGCCTGGTCTTGTCCTCTGTTATGGGTCATGTCAGTTTTCCTTCTGCCTTGTCCTTGTCTCTGTTATGGGGGTCCTGTCAGTATCCTCTGCCTGCCCTTGTCTCGTTATGGGGGTCCTGTCAGTATCCTTCTGCCTGTCCTTGTCTCTGTATGGGTTCCTGTCAGTTTTTCCTTCTGCCTGGCCTTGTCTCTGTTATGGGGTCCTGTCAGTATCCTGCTGCCTTCCTTGTCTCTGTTATGGGGGTCCTGTTCAGTTTCCTGCTACCTGTCCCTTGTCAGCTGTTTATGGGGGTCCTGTCAGTTTCCTTCTGCCTGGCCCTTGTCTCTGTTATGGGGGTCCTGTCAGTATCCTTCTGCCTGGCCTTGTCTCTGTTATGGGGTCCTGTCAGTATCCTTCTGCCTGGCCCTTGTCTCTGTTATGGGGGGCCTTCAGTTTCCTTCTGCCTGGCCCCTTGTCTCTGTTATGGGGGTCCTGTCAGTATCCCCTGCTGCCTATTCCTTACCTCTGTTTGGGGGTCCTGTCAGTATCCTTCTGCCTGGCCCTGTCTTGTTTAGGGGTCCTGTCAGTATCCTGCTGCCTGGCCTTGTCTCTGTTATGGGGGTCTTCATTATCCTGCTGCCTGGCCCTTGTTCTCTGTTATGGGGGTCCTGTCAGTATCCTGCGCCGGCCCTTGTCTCTGTTATGGGGGTCCTGTCAGTTTCCTGTCTGCCTCCGGTCCCTTGTCTCTGTTATGGGGTCCTGGCAGTACCTGCTTCCTAGTCCTTGTCTCTGTTATGGGGGTCCTGTCAGTATCCTGCTGCCTGGCCCTTGTCTCTGTTATGGGGGTCCTGTCAGTATCCTGCTGCCTGGCCCTTGTCTCTGTTATGGGGGTCCTGTCAGTATCCTGCTGCCTGGCCCTTGTCTCTGTTATGGGGGTCCTGTCAGTTTCCTTCTGCCTGGCCCTTGTCTCTGTTATGGGGTCCTGTCAGTATCCTGTCTGCCTGGCCTTGTCTCTGTTATGGGGGTCCTGTCAGTTCCTGCTGCTGTCCCTTGTCTCTGTATGGGGGTCCTGTCAGTTTTCTTCTGCCTGCCTGTCGCTGTTATGGGGGTCCTGTCAGTATCCTGCTGCCTGCCTTGTCTCTGTTATGGGGGTCCTGTCAGTATCCTTCTGCCTGGCTTGTCTGTTATGGGGGTCCTGTCAGTTTCCTTCTGCCTGCCCTTGTCTCTGTTATGGGGGTCCTGTCAGTATCCTGCTGCCTAGTCTTACCCTGTTATGGGGGTCCTGTCAGTATCCTTGCCTGCCCTTGTCTCTGTATGGGGTCCTGTCAGTATCCTGCTTGCCTGGCCCTTGTCTCTGTTATGGGGGTCTTGCAGTATCCTGCTGCCTGGCCTTGTCTCTGTTAGGGGGTCCTGTCAGTATCCTGCTGCCTGGCCCTTGTCTCTGTATGGGGGTCCTTGCAGTTACCTGCTGCTGGCCCTTGTCTCTGTTATGGGGGTCTTGCAGTATCCTGCTGCCTGGCCCTTGTCTCTGTTATGGGGGGTCCTGTCAGTATCCTGCTGCCCAGCCCTTGTCTCTGTTTGGGGTCCTGTCAGTATCTGCTGCCGGCCCTTGTCTCTGTTATGGGGGTCCTGTCAGTATCCTGCTTCCTGGCCCTTGTCTCTGTTATGGGGGTCTGTCAGTATCCTGCTGCCTGGCCCTTGTCTCTGTTATGGGGGTCCTGTCAGTATCCTGCTGCCTGGCCCTTGTCTCTGTTATGGGGGTCTGTGCAGTATCCTGCCTTCTGGCCCTTGTCTCTGTTATGGGGGTCTGTAGTACCTGCTTCCTGGCCCTTGTCTGTTATGGGGGTCCTGTAAGTATCCTGCTTTCTGGCCCTTGTCTCGTTATGGGGGTCCTTGCGTATCCTGTGCCTTCCTGTCTCTGTTATGGGGGTCCTGTCAGTATCCTGCTGCCTGTCCCTTGTCTCTGTATGGGGGTCCTGTCAGTCCTTCTGCCTGGCCCTGTCTCTGTTATGGGGGTCCTGTAAGTACCTCTGCCTGTCCTTGTCTCTGTATGGGGGTCTTGCTAATCCTGCTGCCTTGCCATCGTCCTTTCCTTGTTGTCTCGCCAAAAGAAAAAAGATCCTGCACTCAGAGGTTCGATTTCTTCTCCAAATTTTTTCTTTAAAAACACACTCACATAGACAAAATGTAACAAACTGATCACCGCGTTTCGACAATGAGTAGATCAAGACTAAGGCTCATTGGCAAATCGCGTCGATCAGTTTGTTGCGTTACATTTTATCTATACAAGTGTATTTTTAAAGAAAAAATTTGGAGAAGAAATCGAACCTCCGAGTGCCGGATCTATTTTCTTTTTGGCGTGTTACTTGTGCCCCTTGGAGTCCGGGGAGAGTGCCGTGCATCGGGTTGTATCGTTATATGAGACAAGGGAGCTGGACAACCCCTCTTTTTTGGACCCTTGTGTCTGTTATGGGGGTCCTGTTAGTTTCCATCTTCCTACACGTTGCCTGTCAGCGTCTTGCTGATTGGTTTCTTCCTTTTAGATCTGAAGGACAGAGACACATATTCACATATTCATGTTGGATTCTCCAAGAAAGATGGTGGTGGGGTCCATAGATTAGTGTGTAGATCAAAGTATATACTGTACCACCTACTAACAATGCAGGGGCTCACCCGGGCGCAGGGACCCCCTGGGAGATCCACCTGCTTCACTATGAACTAGCTTCTGCCTGCTGATTCATATACAAGAAACCTATTCCCTTTGTATAAGAACATGAAGAAAAATAAAGCCGCTACAGTAACACCCAGTCCAGGAAAATAATCTAATTGTGATACATTCATTAATCTTCCCGGCTATGAATCCCTTCCGGCCTCCAATTAATAGATTCCTTACCCTTTATCTGGAGCAATTGGCATAAATTAAGAGGGAACCCAAGTCCTAATCTAATCTAGTCCCCCGCCGAGCCCCTGACATGCCGGGCACAGCTTCTAGATGTCACAAGAACCAGGCGTGAAATTTTATTTTCTCTGCTCATCGACTTTCTGAAGCTCTTGTCTCCCTGGAGTGGGTCGCCACCTCTCTCCCCCAAATCCTTTCTGTATACAAAGTATACACCGCGTGTTGCTTGCCATATGATGTCTCCACGACTCGTGGCTCTGTGATGTGTAGAGGTTTGGTGTATTGTAACTACTGAATAATTACTGATATTATGTGCACTTTGCCTGACAGATGGATACATTTTCCAGAGTGAATTACTAAATATACGGCAAAATTCTTATAATCTGGCACCCGGTAGTGTAAAAAAAAACAGATGGTTTGACATTTATAAAGGTCGGCACGAACCTGTAGACTCACTCCAAAGAACAATATGATGTTCTTCCAGCGTAGGATCGTTTGTCACATATCATCCTTTTCGCTTTCCTTAAAATCTTGGAGTTGGGTTTGTCGTACATCAAACATGGGGCTCATTTACTAAGGGCTCGAATGCCGCACTTTCGTCAGCTTTCCTGAATATTTCCGTTTTGCGCTGAATTGCACGCGATTGTGGCGCATCAGCACCGGCTTTCACGCGACAGAAATCATCGGACAACCCGACAGATTCAGAAAAACCGCAGAATTAAGAAAAACGACTTGTGTAGCAAGATCACGCACTTACATGCACCGGGAAGAAGAAGGTGAACTCCGGCGGACCACGGCGCAGCAGCGACACCTGCTGGATATTGGCGCACGACCTTAGTGAATCCCGGCAGAACCCGAATCCTCATCGGACAATGTGCCGCGGGATCACGACTGGACCGGGTAAGTAAATCTGCCCCATTATATTGTATGTTGGATGAAGACGAGATATAGAAGTTTCTATATATCACGGCTGAGACATTGGGGGTCAATGATATGCATATAGGCTATTATGACACTGGAAGACGGTAATGAAGGCAAACATGAAGAGCCTCTCCTATTAAGTACAGATTATAAGTGGAGTATAGGATGCAAGGGCTAACAAGCTTCTGAAGGAGAGTTAACAATGGCTACATTTAAGTCCACACATAGAAAACATGTATCATTGATGCGTATTCATGTATCAAGAGGAGCCGGCGCTAAGGGCTATATAGAAACGTAGTAACTCAATGCTCGGAGCTGAGATTGTACTGTCCTTGGATGGAGATATGGGGGGGGGACTGCTGCTGCTCTTGGGTAGTACGTGCAAGATCTCGGGACTCGTAAGAAGAGAACTCTACTAAATAAGACTGCGAGGATTTGGTCTTATTGCAAATTTAGCAGCTTCAAGGGATTGTTTCGTTAATTTTGTTGGATGCAGCTGGAACTGATGTGAAATAACAAACAATTCTTAAATCTACCATTTGCTTTTATGCATTGTGAACCAAACATACCTTAATAATGCTGTAGCAACACTGATGCAGAAACTTATCTTGTTTAATCCCTGAACTGAGGGATTAAGTTCAGGTCATGATTATCATGATCATGATAATCTGTTGCTCCTGTGGCCGCCCCCGTGCTTTCCTCTTACCCTAATTATACACTGCTCCAGTCTTGTCCTTCCCAGCATAAGCTGAGAATATGTCATCACTGTGTTGTCCCTGACAGGCAGAAGTAATCAATCGCTGCACCATCCCCCAGCTTCTGTGTTTGAGTCATCCAGCTCAGGTTGATTAGTCCTGTCTAAACAGTTCAGGCAGCTCTTCTGTGTACGACAGCCACCCTGCACCCAGATTTCCCAAGGTCCTGAATTTTATTATTGTTTTTTGAGCAAAATCACTGAAAAAACAGGGATCAAACAAGATATGTTTCTGCATCAGTGTCGCTACAGCATTCTCAAAGTATGTTTGGTTTAGAATGCAGAAAAACAAATGGTAGATTTCCTTTAAAGGAAACCTACTATGAGGAATCAGAAGTAGAGCTCATGGTAGATTCCTCCTGTACTTTAATAATCGTGAAACCTTAGCTAAAATGTTAAAAATGTATTTTAGCAATATGTAAATTAACTGGGGCATGTACTATACTAGGCAGTCCCCCGGTTATGTACAAGATAGGTTCCATAGGTTGAATTTGTATGCAAGTTGAAACTGTATATTTTATCACTGTAGATCCAGACATTTTTTGCTGTAATTGTACCAAATATTATGAATAAAGCTTCATTACAGACACTTTACAGCTGATTATTGCAGGGCCACCAGAGAGGTCACCAGAGGTCACAGGGGGCAGAGGGGTCCGTCTGTAACTAGGGGTCGTCGGTAAGTCGGATGTCCTTAAGTAGGAGACCGCCTGTACTTAGCTCCCAGTGCCTTTATCCAGTGGATAGAGGGTAACAATCAAACTTGGTAAAGCCCCTTTAAGTCAGTTCTTTAATATGGATATTGACAGCAGCGGGAGAGAATCGTGTTAGTAAAGGAGCACATATCAATATGGAGAAGCGGTCACCTTCCTTCCATGGATCTGAGCCGCTTCCAGACATTGACATTCTGTTATTATTCTTCTATCTGGAGCCTTTACAGTCTTATACGAGGCTCAGACTGTAAGATTTTTCTTCTGCTTTGCATTTACTGAAAAAAGTCCGAACTGTCTAATGATTTCTGGTACAAATGAGATTATAATTGAGCCGGAATCGATTTAATTTGGAAGAAAATGTCCAGTTTTGATTATAAGAATTGCTTTATGACGGCTCGTCGTTCTATGCCTTCATTTACATTGAATTATTTACAGTACACAGAATAACTCGGACCTCTGGTATCCATCACCAGTCCTGAATGTCGTCCTGAATAGGTTTCATCCATTGCTCCATTGATGGATTTACTCCTTATGACTATGTCCTTTCCGGAAATAAATTATTGGGGCTTATCTACTAAGGGTCCACGGATCGCGTTTCTTCCCAACATTTTTGGGATTTGCGCTGTGACTGGGATTTCGAAGGGGATTGTGCTGCACGCAATCGGATTTTGGCGCTGCTGTACAGGCTTTCACGCAACAGAAATGGGGGGGGGGGGGGGCGTCAGACGATCCGACTGAGACTTGGATTCAATATTACCAGGAAGAAGAAGGTGAACTCTATCTGATCTGAGCGGGGAAGCGACACATGCGGGATATCGGGCGCACAATCGTAGTGAATCGCGGCATAGTGCATTATCTTCGGACAATGCACTTTAGGGAACTCAGAGAGACCGAGTAAGTGAATGTGCCCCATTGTCTTGACCTCCATGATCCATCCATAATATAAGGGATCATTTTATTGCACAGAAGCTGGAGTAGCACTTATTCACTAAACTTTCTGAAAGTTGAACCAAGGTTTGAACTTTACTGTATATCAGTGGTGGCGAACCTATGGCACTGGTGCCAGAGATGGCACTTGGAGGCCTCTCTGTGGGCACACTTGCTGTCTCCCAGGCACAGAGTTTGCCAGACATGGCATCTTCCTGCAATCTAAGGCAGTCCAAGTAGTGCCCTGCTATTTAACAGAGACCCTTCCTGTGCTGTTTGGTCCTGTCCGAAGAGTGAAAAGGTGTGGACAGGGTCGGATTGGAGCTTAAAGATTTTAGTAGCAATAAGTTTGTTACTGCCTATATTGCCGTGTTGGCACTTTGGGAAAAGCTAGTGGTTTTTTGGTCTCATTTTGGGGACTCGATCTCTAAAAGGTTCGCCATCACTGCTGTATATCATAGACTTCCTAGTCATAGGCTAGTTGACTAGGGGGTCTCAAGTTACCAACACCAAACTATTATTGGTGTTTCTCCAATGATTCTGACACAGTTGTCATTTTTCATCTAGTCTCAACCATTTCCCAGCAATCCGTTCTTATTAATATTTTCCATTAGGCTATCTATGTCAAGTAGGCGGTCCAAAGCTCGGGCTGACAGTGTGGCGCTGCCTACCTAAAACCAAAGTAGCGTATTGTGTGCACTGATTGGTTAACTGCGCTAGAATTGATAAAGCAGCAGCTCATGGGAGTTGGTGAGACGTCCCCTTTAAGAAAAGGAATTCCTAGACCAACTCCTTGGGGCCCGTGGTAAGGGTGGGGAAAAAAGACAGCATACCCTGTCAGAAGTTCTGGAGGGTCACTGGACCTGATTTGGGCAATCAGTGGCCTTCATAGACTGCAGGGCATGGCTTACTCTGACCATGGGTTGTTGCTTTCTTTGTTGTCTCACGGTTTGAGGAGACCTCTTATTGACCCACTCAGACCCACGTGAAACACTGGCATAATGTTCCTTCTGCTGCTTTCAATCTGTGGTTTCAGGACCTTTGAAGGATCTTGAAAGGTCCTGAAATGGCTCTTTTGGATATTTGTATTGAGAACAGGAACATATGTACAAGGATTTCATGGGTGAAGGTCCTTCTCAGTATAAAATTTGGTGGGTGATTTGGGTGGCCATGGGCCCCCTAGAAGACTTGGGTCCCTGGGCTACAGCCCAAACCGGCTATTATAATCCATTACAGACCCTACCCAAAGAGATGTAGTAGTACCGCACCATATACCTCGGTATGGTTGAAGATATTTAGAGGTGATGATTATTTCACCCCAGTCTTATGTTCCCTCGCAGTCTCGTGATTCATTATTATTCATTAATTACTTCTGTAGGGGATTAACGTGTTTAGCATGATTTTCACAAGCTCTGCAGAGCGTCGCTCCCCAGGCTCACCCTGCTTTCCTATAGAGGATATGAGCTGCTAGCAGGTGATGCGTTCACGTGATTAACACCTAAATTGTACATTGCGCCTCTGATGATTGGGGCTGCAGGACTAACTCGGAAAAGTGACAGAAGGAAATGAGTTCCATGAAGCCTCAATGCACACATTAAGAATAGACTTTCCTCCCGAAATCTTATTTCCGACGCTTTGTACATCCTTTCCGCCAATCTACACTACAAGCCGCTGCGTAATCTCTATTTATCAGACACCGCACTAATTAACAATGTTTGTTGTGCCACCGAGTGGTGTTTATTTACCCGCACACCTGATGTGAGAGACCCCCGAGGGATCGTAGACCCCCTCCCTTCCTCTCCGTATGGTGGAACTTCTATTTACCTGGAATGAAAGATCAACTTTGCTAAAGTTTAGACTCATTGTAATAAAATATCCGAGCACCGCTGTAGACGCGCCACATCCTCTGCCATAACAGCTGCCTTGCCGAGTCTACGTACAATCCTCTCGCTCTCTGGCTCCTCATCCATCATCTACCATTGACTTCTTAAAGGGAACATGTCGCCACGTTTTTTCACAAATTCAGCTAGTGACAGAGAGCCCCATTAACTAAATGCCACTCTTCTTTTAGCTAAAAATTTGTTCCCTTACAAACCCCATAAAATCAACTTTGTTGTCTTACCTGGCACACAGCCAGATCGATCAGTTACAGGGAACTTGGCCGAGTCAAGCGGTCCCTCCAATCCTCACTTTTTCTCCTCCCCATGCTTCCTTCTCACCATTCAGCACTTCATGTCATGTGACCAAGGTGTTGTCATCTAAGGTCCTTTACCCATTAACAATTCCAAAATACTACTACATGTATATATCTGATCACATGAAAACACAGCAGCGTAGATGGACTTCTACTCCTCCCCATCCTCTGTGTAGGCTTCTGTGGATTCATGTGATCAGATACATAGTGGTGTAGAGTTTGCCATTGTTAGAAGGAGGCATAGAGTACGGGGAGGAGTAGAAGTGAGGATGGGAGGGGCCAAGCAGGACACACCCACTCTAACTCACTGCTGGATCTGGCTGCATGGCAGATAAGATAAGAAAGCTTATTTTATGGGGATGTTAGGGTAGCAATTTTTAGATAAAAGAAGATGGCATTTAGTTAATAGGGCTCTATGTGAACCTGACAGTAGCTGTATTTGTGAAAAATCTGGTGACAGGTTCCCTTTTCCCTTTTGACCTTTGGCTTGTTCTTTGACTACATATCCAATCTATAATCCTCTATGTACAACCTCAGCTTGATACTGACTACAGATACATACTGCCTACCCTGACCCACTGCCTGCTTCCTGACAAAACTTGCTTGTCGCCTGCCCTGACCCTGGACTGGCCTTATCTCATGTCTGATCCCTCAGTTCTGCTTTTTACACCAGAACCATCAAAAGAATTAGCAGTGGTTTAACGTTTCCACAAGTGTAGACCAGGGATGAAAGAGTGAACACCAGAGAGGTGCAAGGATATTGCCCCAAGTGTTGGCCCAAATAGTAGTGTGGATTCACACCTACCGATTGTTGCAGACTCCCTATTTGTCCCGATCCGTGATCCTCCTTGACCCTGCATTGCCTGATTTAGAAGCCTTGACACTCATTCACCTCAACTTTTTATACTATCACTTCTTCGGCATCTGGGTAGTGCTGAACATGAATAACCAAATATTGGTTTATGGGGGGAACCGATGAAGGATTCTTTATACTAACAACGCTGATTTTTCGGGAATAGAAAGTGGTGAGTAGAGAAGAGCGGACCCGATGGTCGGGTTCGGCCTCCTGACCCGGACAAATTGACACCCCTAGCAACTAGCATTGGCTATGATTGGTCAGGGGGGGTCTTACGGCCCCTAGACTGGCAACAATTAAAGGAAGTAACGTGTTCCCATCACGTTACAAGATGTATGATACCATTTTGGGGCCATAAGATGCTAATTCCCCATATTTTTTGCACCGCTCCCTATCACTGCTAAGAAATTATTTGTAAAAAAAAAACTTCTCCTCCCCAGTGATTCCTAGAAAAATGTGATTCTTCATGAAAAAAAGAGATTTTGGCAATTTTTACCGCAAGTTCAGCATCGGGCAAGTGTTTTAGCAAAGTAATTTTCTCTGGCA
Source organism: Engystomops pustulosus (assembly GCA_019512145.1). Lineage (NCBI taxonomy): Eukaryota > Metazoa > Chordata > Amphibia > Anura > Leptodactylidae > Engystomops > Engystomops pustulosus. The sequence continues at coordinate 2,576,930 of CM033646.1, read as the reverse complement.
CCGTCCCTCGGCACCGGAGCAATCTAAAGGCGACTAAGTGAAACCACAGTTAGATTTGGATTCTGACAATAGAGGAGGTTCTTGGGAAAAACAATACAACTCAAGATACATTCTAGAACTTTCAAAGACTTTTCCATTCTATGTTCATGACTTTTGGTCTTAAAGGGGTTGGCCACTTTTGTCTTCCATTAGACATGCCTCTGCATGCACCTGTGTCTTTTCCTACTTTGATAGCTCCATCCTTTCCCTGTTCTCTATGTATATATATACACAGCTTCCTCTCTCTCACTGCTTCAGCCCGTCCTCATGGTGTCTCGCACTGTATCTTTCTTTTCAATGTCCATCCTCACTGACAGAGACAGGAAGAGGGGAGGGAGCAGGATGAGTCATAACTCTTCTGCTGCAGCTCCTCCTATTCATCAGAGCTCAGACATGTAAACAAAGAAGCGTGGAGAGTCTGCACACAGCACAATAATAAGTAGCAAGACTGCTGAACATTCATGGATTATCCGCAAGGGAGTAATTTATGTAAAAGAGTTGCCAACCCCTTTAAGAAACTCAAGGATTTCCAAGTGCTGACCTGTACTGCATTGTTGTTGCTAAGCATTTGACCGGTCAAACTTCCACTTGGATGTCCGTAAAAGTTACCGTAGCTATTCACCGTCCGTCTAGCCCCAGGGTAAACCACATAATGACAGCTAATTCTAGGACAACAACTGATACGCAGCCTTTCTGACTGACTTCACCTTCCGGCCTCGGGATATGCCTGGAAACAGTCACAGTCTGTCCAGAGCTTCATGGCAAAGCATAATATATGGAAAATATTTCTAGACACAGCAGAAAACCCGTCTAGCAGTGGATAAATATAATCCTGTACAATGGGTGGGACACTTGCCATTTGCCCTCATCTCTATTTTTAGGCAGTGGTTATTATAGGGTGGGGTGTATGACCATAGACGGTCACACTTGTAGGCGTCTCGGAAGCTAAAGCTAGTCGTTTAGATAATTACACGTTCGTTACTATATGACAATTCAGTCTTCTATGATCTCAGGCACAAGGTCTTCTTCAGGACACTCCGCGTAGTCTCCATTATAAGGAAGACTTGCCCTCTATGGACGGAGACCGGATTAAGACCATTCAGGCAATTAGGCAGGGATAGAATTCAGTTCCTTAAGGAATTTGATCCATTCCCACATGACGTTACAAGTGGAATCTATATCATATGTTATTTCATGTCACATTCCAAAAAGTTTAGAAAGTTTTCATCCAGTTTAGCCTCTTGGTGCACCAGAGGCGGAGCTCTGTCTTCTGGTGCTCCTTTGTTATTCAGCACTACTGCGTACCCTGACATACCCTACAGAACATGTATTATTAAGAAAATTGGTGGTCCAAATGGTGCAGCCCCGCCCTCGGTGCACTAAAAAAAGCTCATTTGCATATAGTATGACAAATGTTGTCAAAAGTAACAAAAACAAGGAAGCTCCAGCATTTAACTCACCGTGGGGGCAGATCCCCACTTTAATGATTTGTCTAAGATTATAATTATGTAACCCCAGATCGGTCAGTTTACTATCCCCCCATGTGTAAAGGAAGCATACTAGCTACTAAGTGAACTAGAAGAATGGGCTGGACACATAATTATGAGTCCATTGTATTCACGAGGTCATGTATTTCTGCTATTTGTAATTTTGAGAAGTTTGTATTGATGTATTCTTTCTCTCCATAATTTTGAGTCTGGTCTATTCATGTCTCCTCTCTTTCTTTCACCACAATTGTGAGTCTAGTGTATTCATGAGGGCGTGCATTCTTTCATTCTATAATTATGAGTCTAGTGTATTCATGAGGTAACATATTCATTCTCTCCATAATTTTGAGTCTAATGTATTGATGAAGAATTGTGAGTCTAGTGTATTTATAATCCATAATTATGAGTCCCCTGTATTCATGAGGGCATGTATTATTCCTCTCAATAGTTTTGAACCTTGTGTACTCAAGACATGTATCCTCTCTATCTGCACAATTGTGAGTCTATTGTATTCATGATGGCTAGTGATGGGAAGTTTGGTTCTTTTTAATATGTTTACTATTTTGTCACTAAACCCTCTCTATACCACCATTAAAAAAGGGGTGTGGATTCTTAATTAGGGGAGGAGTCTATTACAAAGGGACGGGGTTAACTGAGCCATCAGCTCACTGCTGAGAGCTGACTCCCATCATTTACTAAACAGAGTTGGCTTGTTTGTAGGCATGCATTTTTTCTCCAATATTATGAGTCTAGTGTATTCATGAGCACATATAATCTTTCTCTCCATATTCCTAGTGTATTTTTCAGGGCAGCACTTTCTACATCTTTTTCCCATTAGGACAGTGATGACCAATCTTCTCTGTCACCGCTGAGACGTGCAGCAGGGGGAGGCGGCCTATCCTCATGAATACACTAGGCTCACAAGCATTGCATCCAGTTTATTCTTTCATATAGGTATTACTTACTTGGTTTCCTTGGTTGATGGGTTCTGCTTTATTTCTGTTATTTATATATATATAAACATTTTCATTAAAATCTCTGTTTCAACATATTATATACAGCACATTCCAATAGAAGGCCATGGTGTGTCACACTCTACGCGTACAGTAGGTACTATATTGCAGGCTACTCTTCTAGCCGTGCCTTGGCATTGTTCGCATAGAATTAGAGCACCGCTGGACATTGCACGAATTAACTCCTCGAACGCCAGAACCATCCAAGATGCCGCTGACCTTCTCCACGAGCCAGAGATAGAAGTGAATGAGATGCGGATTTGACCTCATCTACATGGCATTCAGAGTAATTAGAAATCTCTCTCTTTGCTGGGGAAAAAAAAACTGTATCTGATTAAAAGTCAAAATCTGCATTTAAATGGTAAATTCTTCCTACATGGAGGAGACGGAGGAGCCGAGGGCTGGCAGGGCTGGGACCTTGCATTCTCCCTGCCTATTACACTTCTTAGCACTGAATTATTATGCAAATGTGATTCCAACTCTCATTAAAAAGGAGAGATCCGTCTAGAGTAGGGATGGTAAAGTAGACCCAGGCGTCGTCTTATAGCCTCCTGCTCAGTGAACACCACTCTCACCAGCCTCAAAAAGTCTCCCTGTCATGCAGTGTCGGACTGGGGTTCCCTTGGGCCAACAGAGAAAATGAATCTGTCTGGGGGGGCCCACTTTTCACTATACCCCAGGAAATAGACAGTCTCTATATTTGGTTGATTTTTGCTGGGCCTCTGGGGTTCAATATTTTGTTAAGTCAGGGCCCACCGGAGGATCCTCTGGGACTCTGGTGGGCCAGTCCGTCACTGCTGTCATGTGACCACCGGTCTCCTATGTCATGGATCTTTGATATTCATTAATTTGGACCCAGTTGACTATCTGAATGCTATGGGGATAGTACCCAAAGGAACAAATAATTTAATTTGTTGCTGCTAAATTACCATTTATACTGTTGCTTAAAGGGGCTGTCCAGAAGATATATTTTTTTGACATTTATTAATTGGACCTTACACCTAAAACAAACATGTATTTATTATATGTACAGAAAATGGGCCACTCTGCAGATCCATCATGTTGTCAGGCGATAAACATAGGTCATTTACTCCAGCCCAATGTTTGCATCTATGTCAATAGCCCCATCCCATACTGTGGGATTCCACATTGTATTCCACACATTAGAAGGTGGGCCGAGCCACAAAGCATCCTGGGCTTATCTATGTGACATCTTCAGGGCAAGTTATGGTCATATAATCAAACTGTCATCACTAAGTCTTCAAAACGGCTCTAAAAGTATTACATATTTGCTCCAAATGGGAAGTCTGTTTGATATGTGCCAACAAGAAAATTTAGGGTGAATTTCAGTAAACTCCTTCAAAGCTAATCGGTCGCCAAGAATGACGTTTTTAGCTTTTGAAAGTTCCAATAACCTCTGCTATGCATATTTTGAAAATGCCTTTATCAGCATTCTGAATCATTTCAGCACTGTATAAAACTTTATTTCACATTACCTGGTTCCCTGCCAGAAGCATGTGGTGAGTCCTGGTGGAGGGGGGTGGTAACAGGCTGTGTGCATCTGTGTCTCCTCATACATTCTTCCTCTCCCCTACACCACCCCCCTCCCTCCCGGCTTCCAGCTGAATGAGTGTAGAGGAGAGGAGATTGACACAGGCACACACAGGCTGCAGCTGCCCCCTCCCCAGGACTCACACACCCTGCTGTTCTTCCTGGACCAAGCGACTATGACAAGCCTAGTCTAGGGAAATCCAAGAAATTAGGTCAGGCCCCGGTGTAAAGCCAGATTACAGAGGAGGTTGGATAGACCATCAGGCTCATTAGAATAATTATAAAAGTTGACTTTAGAAGGAAATAAGCTATGGATAATAATGAAGATTAGAACAGTCACGGGGGCTGGATCTAGGAGTAAGTTTCCCTGGTTTATCAGGCTTGGTTTGGATGGTAAATTTCTTCATGGAGTATAAGGAACATATTTTGACTACCCACTCACGGGCTCAAGGAAAAAGTTCTTATGAAGCCAACGCTCCTTTTCTACCATAATCAGGCCCCCAATTGGTTACCATGTATGATGACCTTTCATTTATTACAGTGGTCTTGGAAGCCTTGTCATGATGATCGGCCAAAGTGGTGACATGATCTCCGGAGCTGCGCCCACGTTGATCTGAAATGGTTCTGATCTTTGAGGTTCTCTGTAATTCAACAAGATATTTTCGTCTCCATTGACCGAAACGTAGTTGGGCACTGGAGACCCTATGGGGCTCATTTACTTACCCGGTCCATTCGCGATCCAGCGGCGTGTTCTCCGACGAGGATTGGGGTCTTCCGGCGATTCACTAAGGTCGTGCGCTCGATATCCACCAGGTGTCGCTGCTGCGCCGAGGTCCGCCGGAGTTCACCATCCTCTTCCTGGTGCATTTAAGTGTGGGTCAAGCGACACTTTTTTTTTTTTTAATTGTGCAATTTTTCCGAATCCGTCGGGTTTTTTGACGGCCACGTCCCCCGATTTCCGTCGCATGGAAGCCGGCGCTGATGCAACACAATCCGATCGCGTGCGGCAAAAAAACGAAGCAATTCGGTGCAAAACGGAAACACTTGGAAGACCCGACGGAAAAACATGATTCGGACCCTTAGTAAATGTGCCCCTATACGTTACACATCCACTTTAGTCGACGAATGAGTTAATAGAAATACACACATTATCAATTTTCCTTGTAGAAATACATCAGGGCCCCCTCCCATGGCGGCTCTGTTTACTCCTCACCTTTTAAGGAAGCGGAAATCATCTCCCTGCGATCTAGTGAAAAAGATCAGCGGAGCACAAAGCGAGACGTCCTTATTTACTGAGCCGGGGCCGTAATGAGATGCTGGGGAGTTGTGTTTGGAGATAAGTGAACTTTAATGGTTTTCAATAGTCATTAACCAAAGTCAGCGCGATCCGGCCACGGAGACAAGGCACCGTCCTTCTGGATCATTTTTCCTTTGGTATCCGATGCTTCTTCTCCGCTGCTTCTGGCCCGACACACTGTGCAATTATATTAACATGCAACGCGTGATACTATAAAGCGACGTGTGCACGCGCACTTATTGGTTTTCTCTTGTTTACTACAGTCTTATTGAGCCGCTTCCAACTAACAAGCAGGTTGTTTAAATGTATGGATCATCTAATTTTTAATAGGTTTGTGGGCACCGAGAGACACATTTTATAGCGAAAAAACGGCAACAAAATAACAGAATTTTTTTATTTTTATTGCACGGACAATGGGAAATTATTCTTTGGAGTACAACTGGTAAGAATTACAATATTGAACAATTGTGAGATAATTAGACTGTCCCTCCAAAATTAACAAAAAAAAAAGTTACTGCTACAGAAACCAAAAAAAACAACAACAAAAAGTTTGACTCAAAATGAATGGAAATGATCTTTTGCTTCTTGACTTTATGACCAAGAACATCAATTGGGGGTCATTTACTAAGGGCCCGATTCGCGTTTTCCCAACGTGTTACCCGAATATTTCCGATTTGCGCCGATTCTCCCTGAATTGCCCCGGGATTTTGGCGCCCGCGATCGGATTGTGGTGCATCGGCGCTGGCATGCACGCGACGGAAATCGGGGGGCGTGGGCGAACGAAAACCCGACGGATACGGAAAAACCGCCGCATTTAAAACAAAAAATCTGTCGCGGAGCTTGCACTTACCTTCACTCAGCCCGAGCCGGTGAACTCCAGCGCGTTCTGATGCTTTTCACTGCAGCAGCGCCACCTGGTGGACGGCGGAGGAACTACCTTATTAAATCCCGGCCGGACCCGAATCCACCACAGAGAACGCGCCGCTGGATCGCGAATGGACCGGGTAAGTAAATATGCCCCATTGTCTGTAAATAAATTGTCATGCTAAATCTTTGGGGGGTTTTTCTCCCCAAAAATCTGATTATTAAAATAGTAAGTTACTGCGAAAGGCATGACTTTGTGTCTGACACCATAGAGGTCTCCATTGCACTATTAATCAGATTTTTCTAAATGAAAATCTACCACCACGATTGTAAATCAAGCGCACTTACATGATGTTGTGTGGCCCCTTAGACAGGATCCGCTTTTTTTTTAGCTCCTTATGTTTTACAAAAAGGGCTTTTAAAATTATGGAAATGAGGGTTCATCACCAAAGTCCTTTTGGGCTCTGTGGTCTGTAAATTATGCTTAATAGAGCAATGAGTTATAGAGAATGCAATGGCCCAAGTATCGGCATACTATTTACTATTGCACTGGTAATCAGATTTTTCCAAAAATAGATGTATCTGGATGTTCTCTTGCAAAGAAATAGGACCTGGGGCAGACCGGCCATGTAACCCACTGGGGGAAATCCCGATGGGCTGACTGGTCTGGGACTGGGCGGGGCCGCCTAAAAATAACAAACAATGTGCAGGCAGTTCCTGAATTATGTACATGATATGTTCTGTAGGTTTGTTCTTAAGTTGAAATTTGTATGTAAGTTGGAACTGTGTATTTGATAATTGTAACCTCAGTCAAATATTTTTTGGCCTCGGTGACAATTGGATTTTAAAAAAGTTGGATTGTCATAAGAAACAGGATTAACAATAAACCTTAATTACAGACACTTGATAACTGTTACAGCTGATTATTGTAGACTAGGGCTAAAGTACAGTAATTTACCAACATCCAGAGGTCCGTATGTAACTAGGGGTTGTCTGTAAGTCGGGTGTTTTTAAGTAGGGGACCGCTTGTACATAAGGCCGTAATTGTACTTGGACTGAGAGCATACCATTCTCCATTGCACTGGTAATAAGGAAATTATCCTAATTTAGTTATTTTTTATGTTTCTTCAAGAATCTGATTAATAGAGCAATGAGTTATAGAGAATGCAATGGCCCAAGTATCAGCATACTATTTACTATTGCACTGGTAATCAGATTTTTCCAAAAATGGATGTTCTCTTGCAAAGAAATAGGACCCGCGGCGGACTGGCCATGTAACCCATTGGGGGAAATCCCAGTGGGCCGACTGGTGTGGGACTGGGCGGGGCCGGCCTAAAAATAATAAACAATGTACAGGCAGTTCCCGAATTATGTACAAGATAGGCTCTGTAGGTTTGTTCTTAAGTTGAATTTGTATGTAAGTCGGAACTGTGTATGTGATAATTGTACCTCAGCTAAATATTTTTTGGTCTCGGTGACAGACACCTGTGATAACTGTTACAGCTGATCATTGTAACCTAGGGCTAAAGTACAGTAACTTACCAACATCCAGAGGTCCATTTGTAACTAGGGGTCGTCTGTAAGTCGAGTGTTCTTATGTAGGGGACCGCCTGTACTCACCTTTACGACGCTCCTTTTATAGGACTATGCCTTCAAAATAAAAAAAATAAAAATAAAGTAAATGCAAAAACGTGACTAAAATCAAGCACTTTTTTCGCTAACAGTCCAAAAATTTACTTATTTTTTTCGTTTCCAAGAATCTTATTACTATGGCAGCAAGACTATAGAGAAAGCATTGGCTGGTGTGTTATCACATTTAGATAATGATTTAGATCTCTTTACACATTTGTGAGAAAACAAACGCCTTCCAATTTTTTAAAAAAAAATTTGATTAAAAAAAATTGGCATAGATGAAGAGAATCAACAAAAAAAGAAATGTGAGCCTGGAATCCATCCAGATAAAAGGAGTTATTTTATTTTTCAAGAATCCTATTAATAAAACAGTGTGTTAGTCGATGAGTTAGAGGCGCTAGTCAGGCTGACAGCTTACTAGTCTCCCCTGCAATATTAATCAGATTTTTTTCTAAAAATACATCTAGGTAGAGACGGCCTCTTATAAACACAACTAGAAAAAAACTATTAACTATTTTTAAAACCCTTCTCTGCGTTAGAATATTAGCTCTGATGTGATGTCCTTTATTATATTCATCAGATTCCGCGCTCCTGGATTTATTTTTTGTCCTTTTCTTATTTCGCTTTTTTTTTGTCGATAAAGTTTTGATGCGGCATTGAAAGCATATCCACTGCTTTTCTCGGCTGCCATCTCGACACTTTTATATCAGTGGAAATGAGACTTTGGGGCTCATTTACTTACCCGGTCCAGTCGCGATCCAGCAGCACGTTGTACGACGTGGATTCGGGTTCTGCCGGGATTCACTAAGCTCGTGCGCCCGATATGCACCAGGTGTCGCTGCTGCGCTGAGGTCCGCCGGAGTTCACCTGCTTCTTTTTGGTGCATGTAAGTGCTTGATCTCGCGACACATTTCGTTTTTAAAATTCCGCGTTTTTTCCGAATTCGTCGGGTTTACTGAAGGCCACGCCCCCCGATTTCTGTTGCGTGAAAACTGGCGTGATTGTGGCAAAATCCGATCGCGTGCGTCAAAATCCCGGCGGAATTTGACGCAAAACGGAAAAATTCGGGGAAACCCTACGAAAGTGCGGCCGCGGAGCCGTTAGTAAATGAGCCCCTTTGTTCCAATAATACATTGGGATCAGCAGTCACAGCTTTATTCTATTAGAGGAATCATGGCGTCTGTCCAGCGTGGCGACGCTCGCCCCCGCTACACGAATCCAGCATGTGATAAATTCTCCAGGCATGGCAGCCAGGATTTCTAGGACTACATACTAGGAAGCGGGACTACGAGTATGTATCCGCCTATGAAGGGTGTGACTGATGTGCTGGGAATGTGACAGCTGTCTAGACCGCGCTTTCAGGCGGTGGATTTAAGGACATATCAGATGCTGTTTAGGGTAAATCAAAGTTTTACGGAGAACGCGGGGGCGGATTTGCATAATACACACAGTGATGTCACAGTACAGAGATAATACACAGTGATGTCACAGTACAGAGATAATACACAGCGATGTCACAGT
>CM033646.1:2404012-2565184 GCA_019512145.1 Engystomops pustulosus | reverse complement strand
ACATCACATGACCAAGGATATAACGAGCCATGCACCTGTGTGACATCACATGTCCAGAGATATAAGGAGCCGTGCACCTGTGTGACATCACGTGACCTGGGATATATAACGATCCATACTCCTGTGTGACATCACATGACCAGTGATATAACAATCTGTGCACCTGTGTGACATCACATGACTTGGGAAATAACAAGCCTTGCACCTGTGTGACATCACATGACCAGGGATATAACGAGCCGTGCACCTGTGTGACATCACATGACTTGGGAAATAACAAGCCGTGCACCTGTGTGACATCACATGACCAGGGATATAACGAGCTGTGCACCTGTGTGACATCACATGACCAGGGATATAACGAGCCGTTCACCTGTGTGACATCACATGGCGGAGGAGTGCCTCAGATTTAGTCCTACTTATCCAGAAGCCACGCCCTTTTAGCCGGACATCATTCACAATATTGCTATAAGGATAACACGGGCTCGGGCCTAATACATCTCCTAAATAGGAGGAAAACTAATAATTCACACAGGTGTCACAATCGTTGACTCCTGTGGATGGTGGCGATGACACTTTGCGATTAGCAAATTTTTAGGTACACAAATTCTGAGCGGTGCGGTGTGTTGAGTATGACCGGAGCGACGGGATTTATAGGGATTTTTAATAAATAATCATTCTTTATTTATATAGCGCACACAAGAGTACGCAGCGCTGCACAGAGTTATTGGCAAATTGGGTCTCTGTCCCAATGGGGATCACATCTAATCAACGCCACCAGTATGTTTTGGAAAATGGGAGGGAAAACCGAGAGGCCTTGAGAGGGGGAAACCCAGCAAACATGGGGAGAAAATGCAAATCTTTTGCCCAGATTTGCTACTGGGCCCCAGCATGCTGCACAGCTTTGTTAATGCTAACCAGAGCACCAGGCTGCACATGAAACGAATACTGCTGGCGGGAGCCTACCACAACCAAAGCAGGATAGAACCTGCTCCATAATTGTAATAAAACAACGGTAAACACATCCAAAAACAAAAGGCGTATGTACCAGGTATAACTAAACTTTCTGCACAGAAACTACAGCATTGCAGTGTGAGGAACGCCCCACGTGCAGTAGTAAAGCTACCAATCCTAGAATATAAATAATTTTTCACAGTCCTAGCTTCTATAGAACCAACCAAAGGTCTGAATTAGACGGCCTCTTGAATATCGATTGCTGCATGATACAGTTCTAATCTGTAATGGATTTTCATACTGGTGAACCATCCACGGATATCAAAATTTGGAGAGAGAAAGATCTGCGACTGCATTTCAGGTTCATGGTTCGGTTCTCAGTATGGCAATAGAGGGTCGGTCCAACCATCACCACGGATCAGCAGCTCTCGAGATTTGGATATCGAAACCCTATAGAGTAGATGAACCTGTACAGCAGGCTCCACTGTATAGTGGCCGTGCAGGAACTGCAAGAAATAATGATTCTGTTCTTTCTAGGCTCTTTTTCGAGCGCTTGCATCCGCGATGTCTCTAGAGGGGTGAGTTTTCTTGCAGAGAGAGGAGGATGCAAATCACTGCCAGACAGAAAATAATATCACTGTGCGTGAACCATCCTCAGGATGCGCGTTGCGAGGATCTAGCCTCAGGGGGAGATTAGTCATTTGTCTTGACTAAACCCATTTGTATACAAGCTCAGTGTTAATCTAGGAAGCCGCTGAAGACCGCTTCCAAGGTTCCTGAATGTTTAATTGTTTTTTACCGCAAAAACCTCATCTCAGGTATTAGACCAAATATGACCTGCATCAGTGTGGCGTACAGATTCTCCAGGTATGTTGCTTCTATACTGCCAGTCCACATCACATGGTAGCTTTCCTTTAGCGCTGCAGTGCCCAGGTAAAAAAAAAAATAAAAAATCATATATAAATAAAATGAGGATCAAAAATAAATATACTGGTGGTTGTTGGGAAGGTAAAAAAAAATCGGCTATGCTGTTTCCCTGGGTGAGGAATTTATTCCGCATACAGTAAAATATACATCCGAGACGACGCCACGAAAATGAGATTAAAAAACATAAACGCGGGAGAGAGGGAGAGAAGAGCGGCGCTATAATTAGCATGGCTCACGCCGCAGGCCAGGAAAGCACTCAAATTTTAATAGCAAGCACCGCACTTTAATTTAACACACATTTTTCAATACTGAATCATTGTTTTATTCATAAAAGACTCTTTAATAAGGAGGGTTGTTTGGCCAGGGTTTTTGTTGCAGCTTCGCGAAGAGTTAGGAGGCGAGGGACTGACTGAAAGACGTTTTTTTTTGATGAGAAGGAGGGGACCATCGGCTTTGCTATCAGGAAATACAGGACTCCAGCGTAATGGAGAGAGAGGAAGGGAACCTCGCCGCGCTACGTCTCTCTCCGTCACTGTTACAGGCGCTACAATTCCACTAATGTGAGCTCTCTACGACTAAGGAATAACACCAACAGGGGGCCTTAAAGGAGCCCAAAACTGCAACGAGAAACTGGACTCCGGTCCACATACACTGAGTCGTCAGAGAGCAGAACACCGAGGAAGGCGGTGAACCCAACAGGAAGCCCTAGAGGTCCTTCCCCGCTATAGAGACCACCAGTAGCTGATTATAGTTAGGCGATTTTTGGGGGGGGCGCCCAGGGTCCAGGGCTCCTTGGGTTTAACCCAATCAGCCAAAATTCGATAAAAGGAGAACAGGCCTCAGCCCATTCATGAAGGAAAAATCGCAACCAGGAGGACTAAGAGCTAAGAGGAGCCCTCCACTATCAAAAGAAACGGGCTCAGGTCACCAAATAAACTGATCGTCAGAGATGCAGTCACACGCGGAGCGCATGATGACGAGGTTGAATCCTAAACAGGAAAGGCCAATAGAAGGTCCATACGGGTATCTTGTCAAATAAGAAAGCACCACCCAGTTACTGGATTATCGGATAGGCATTTTGGGCGGTCCCGCCCAGGGTCCAAAGCTGATCGTAGGGCTAAACCATCCATAATAAGGAAATGCCTCCAGCCCTGCGTTCCTCACATATGGTTAGTGCTCAAAACACATAATTAATATAAAAGCCATGTTAGGAGTCCTTCCAAAGGTCCATAACGACTGCAGCACTGAAAGACTGAAAGAATAAGAGACCAACAAAAAACAATCCATAGACTTGCGGTCTGGCAACACAAATTTGTACCTTGAAGTGAGACCGTCCGCAACATGGAAAATCTGTATCAGACAAACTATAATTCATGCTTAAAATCTGTTCCCTTTGTTTGGGTAGGATTACAGGGTGTTAAGCGCCTAAGAGCCCAATAGAAGTAAAGAGGACATTACCCAATGACACGGCCAGAAACTCTTTGAAAGTCTCGCCCCAACAAGATTCTGGAGCCGGTGGAATTTTTGTCTAGGTCCACCCTTCCCAAGGCAATTTGGTGCCTAAATTTAATCTGTACAGTTACAGATGGGGGAGCGGCAGCATTGCCCACCCACATGACAGTTAATTGCAAATAGCATATTGCGGGCACATTTGACTTACCCGGTCATTTGCGTTCAGCGGCGGCTTCTCGGACGAGGCGGTTCGGGTCGTTCGCAGATTCATGAAGGTCTTGCGCGATGTCCACCAGGTGGTCGCTGGCTGCGCCGAGGTCACGAGTCTAGTGATGTTGCCGTCGGAATACACTGGATCTTCTTCTTGAGCATGTAAGTAGGGTGTGACCAACCAATTTTTTTTTTAAATCGCGGGGTTTTTTTTCGGAATTCCGTCGGGTTTTGTAGACCACGCCCACCCACATGATTTCCGTACGAGCACGGCAGCGCCGAGGCGCAACAATCGATCGCATCATGCGCCAAAATCCGGGCAATTCAGGGATAATCGCAGCAAAGGGAGAATCGAATTGGGATAATACACGTTGGGAAAACGCGAATCGGGCCCTTCAGTAAAGGACCCCATTGTGTGCAAAAATAACAGTACTGATTTTGTGAGAATGGTAAGGGCTACACGAAAAAATGCAACGTGCCAGACATGTGGAGGACACCTATGAACGGACAACAAAAAGAATGGAGTGAATGAAAGTGGTTAAAAGGTCCCGTTTTAAGTAGGGAAAAATTGCCTTTAAATTGATCAGAAGGAGTGGGTAGTTGACCAAAAATATGGGAAACGTGTTAACGGAGAGTTCGGAATGCGAAGGAGGAAATACATTTTCTCTTCCTGTAGACAGTACGGTCACTTAATAAGAGTCTGCCGCCAATAACTTTAAATAATTAGAGTTTAGATTTTTACTGCGGTCCCTAACACAGAATAACTGGACTGCGGAGCTGGGTCCCACTTCAGGGGACAGTCTGTGAGATGGATAACTACAGGGCTCCAAGTACGACTTTCAGAACAGTTGGCTGACACGGTTCGTATTTGATTTGATGGCACCTTAAACCTTAAAACTATCAACTGCCAGTCAAGTCGGGTAGGGTAATAGCGCTACCTGCCCGGGCGGGGAGGCGGCCGGGTCGCACATGAGTGTGCGCGCTAGTACACTGCCCGGCCACCCCACCAGAGGCCCTTGCTAAAACTTAGTTAATCGAATAACACATGTGCACATTATGCTCTCCTCCAACTGACGCGCTGATCCCCGATGGTTTTCGAAGAAAACATCTAATTAAAAAGGCGAGCCAAAAAAAAAACAAAAAGAATACCATTTTAATGAGGATTTGTCTTTTCTAGATTAAAAAGGAATAAATACTAAACCCTCTACCTGCGGACGGACGATCCATCAAACATTGCCGACAAGTTACGCGGGAGGAGGAAAGTCGCCGGGGTTAAACTGCCTGCACCGCAGGGCGCGCCAACGCACAACGCCGCTAATCTGGATTTTGACTAAGTTTGGAGCTTTGAATTGAACTAAAATTGCGCTTTCTTGCATTTCTTTTTTTTATTAGATACATGTTTGCAAAATACATGCGAGGCGGTAATCAAAACAACAACAAACGTGTTTTCCTACGCGTTGTCTTTTGAGCGGATGCGGAGGAAAGGTCATACGGTCGCGAAAGTAGAGAGGGGGAAAGCAGATGAGGGATGTAATGGCGGGCAGGCAGGCGCTTGAGCTCATGATACCAGGTATTAGCGCTGTTTATCCTGAACGCATAACGTAGGATAGGACGGTCTAACGTTTTAAATCTTGACGCAAGTCCAAACATCTCCAAAGAAAGTTGGCGGGTGGGATCACAAGAAGAGTGACCAAGCCCGGCCAAAGGGGCTTATTTGTTAAGCGTCCTGTAGCAACACTTTCATAGCGGTTTTCCGGACGTTCTGGTATTCTGGTATTGCGGATGGGACAGGTGTATTTAACTGGGGATGTGTCACACGTAACGGATTTTGGCGCAGCTTGCATGGCCTTCATGCAAACAGAAGAAATCGGGGGCGGCCATAGTCAGAATCGATTTGGATCTGGAGCGCGGGGATTTAACTTTCAAAATTGTGTCGCATACGCCAACCACTGACATGCACAGAAAGAAGAAGCGTGGAACTCCAGGGACCTGAGCGGGACGAGGAAGCGACACATGAGGATATCGGGCGCACGATCTCGTGAATGTGGCCAGTGCAGATCGTCAGGAACAATGCACTTTGTGTGAACTCTCAGCAGGGAGTAAATGTGCCAAAATGTGCCCCAAAGGGTTGTCCCGTTAGGCCCAAGGGGGTGTACAGTTAGGCCGTATGCTATTGGACCCCGGGGCGGGGGTTTCAGTTGTGGACACATTGATCACCAGAAGTGGGGTCATTCGTATCCCTTGTTGCAACCAGGACTACAGAAGCAAGCGCTACGCAGCTACTCCATTCATCTGAAGGGGCTGTGTTGAATATAGATGATGCGTGCGACGCTCGGTAATCATCGGGGTAAAACGGGCTAAAATGAACCCCATTCACGGTGATCGAGGGGGACCTTTCACTGAGACCCCAATTAATCAGCATAGCTAACGTTCTCATTCAATTAATCCACTCAGCCTTGGACATTGAGGTGCCAGAGTTAGTGACATCCCAAGGTGCCAGGAAACCAAGTTGGTCCTTGACCCACAGTCCCGTAAACTAAAAGTTCTCCGATATGTTGCCCTAGGCAGAAGACAGATGTGACGCTGTGCTGGGACCTGGAGCAGGCTAGTAGTACACTTTCTTTTGTTTGGAGACCCTCCAAGGGTCTTTCAAACTCTTGAGAGGCATCTCAGTCCGATCTCCAGATGATGCACCAACTGGATGTGAATGCCAGTCAAAAGGACACTGTCACAGCCACTCTGCCTTCTAAGATACGGACTGACCCGTAAAGTTGCTGTCTCTCGAAAACCACAGATTACAAAGCGCAAATAAAACATTCCTCTGCGTCTATCGGCCTCCACTGTAACCCATTCACCCTAATTATTGTCTCCTCTACTCCCAGACAATAAACCCGGGCTGTCTACCTGGCCGCGCGGCGGCGCGGTTGTTTCATCTTCTGTCGGATGTGCTATTAGATGGACCTTGGCCGTTAATACATTTCAGGGTGATTGGGAGTTGCATGTGAAGGGGCTGACGTGGCCAGGAACCATCTTCAATCAATTGCTCGCTTAATAAGATGCTCAGGAGACGTTAATAGATAAGGCGCTTGTTGGGTGAACATTGACAGCTTCGATGAGGATGGAGCCACACGCTGGAGGGATGGGAGCAGGAGCCAGAGGCCCTATCTGTGCCCTGAAGACTTCTGTCTGCATCCTGCCCGACACGCCGGCTAAATGCACTTTGCTTAAGGTGATGCAGTTTGTTAATAACCTAACTTATTCGGGTGGTGTCATCATTATCATCCATGTAGACACGCAGGGGCAGGGACATCAACTAGTGCCCTCACATGGATATTAAGGCTTTCCGCTGCAAATGTAAACCTCATAGATTGGTTAATAGGCACATTAGTCTGACCTTCTCTGAGACTATAGAAAGATATGCAATTACTAAGGGTAATTGAAACATTACATATCCTTAAAGGGAATGGGCAAGTAGGTGCGGACCATAAAAACGTGCAGCCAGTGATGGGTATTGTTCGTGTAATGTACGTTTGTGTCGGTGTGTGTAGCAGAGGGACTGGAAAAATTATTTATAGTTCTGGATGTAGCTTTCTTAGGTGAATAGGGGTGGTTGTGTCCTCACACTGCTGTGCTGTGCTTCCTGCAGACATGTTAGGTATTTTTCCTGGAGAGAGAGTGTAATCATAAAACTTTGTGTATGTTAGCAGAGAGACTGTGAAATATGGATTTATTTCAGGATCGTAGCTTCTAGAAAGGCGACTGGAGGCATGGTCCCACAACTGCTTGATTGTGCCACCCTGCCTCCCCCAGCTCTTGCATTGCAGAGATATATTGTAGAAGAAAACCATGTTTAATCATACTGTCGTGACTGTGTGTGTTGTTAAAAAATAAAATCCAGCATCCTACGCAAACTGTAGCTTGCAGGCTGTATACTGTCTCCCCCCTTCCCCCTGTTCCCAAGCACTCCCTTGTTCACTCTGCACAGTGTAACAGCACGTGAAGTGCCAGCTTATTAAGCATCATTTAAAAAGTTGACATTTAATCAATTGTAGTCTTTAACCAAAAGCCTGTTCGCATGTTGCCTTCAAGCACAGAGCTAAAGAGACAGCAAGGTGAGGAACACGCCACTCTTCCAGTTTTACAGTCCTGACTTTGGTATACAAATAACTTAGTATAAAGTGCATATAAATGAAAAATCTGAGTAATTCTACTGGTATTTCCCAAGGCGAGGGGTTGTACATCCCTACGTGAATACAGATCCCTTGCAGAATCTCCCTCCGTTATCCAGTCGATGATAAAAGATTATGGGCTGAGAAATTCCTTTAGTTCCCTCCTGCGGAGCAGCTGACACTCCCAGATACTAAAACAATCCCTGGAATATATACACATCCTATTACTTTTACCTCCTGTTCTCACCGGAGCGATAATTTATTAGTAAGCGGCGGTCCGATCCGTATTCTTTCACATTGTGGCCATATTGTTTATGACAGGAAGATCGGGAGGGGGGTGGGGGTTAGTATTGGGGGGCGATGTGCCCGGGCACACATGGCCGCGGTCACTGTGTGGTCAGGGCTATATATTCATACGTGTTGGGGTAAAGCCATCGTCCTCCCTGAATACATAGGATTGTCTAGAGCAATGGAGCTGTGAATTGTATGTAGCCCGTAGGGGGTGCACAATGGGGGGGGGGGGGCCCAGCCGTTAACAATGTAAATTTATCAGGCTGTGGGTAAAGCTGTACATGAACCGCGCCAGTAGGGGGCGCACAATCATGTGTTTTTGCACACCCGTTACAATGTACATTTTATGAGGGTGTTAAAGCGTATATTGACCGCAGCAGAGTAGGGGGCGCACAAGGGGGGGGCACAGCCGTTACAATGTACATTGTATCAGCTGGTGTGTAAAAGATGGTGTAAATTATATTGATTTAATGTAATAAATCCTCAGTATACACAGTATGAAGGGTCAAAGTGCAATTTTCTTTGATTTTTTTGGGAGAAAATGATGAATTGTTTAAAAAATCATCAGCGCAAGCAATCAGCTTCTTAGCATAATATTAGTACTGCCTAGGTGTCCATATGATACTGCCAGATAACAAACACTTATAAGGTACCAATAATAGTGCTATACAGTATCTACACAATATCATTAAACTATGACCAGGTAATACGCAAATAGGGTACAAAAAAAAGTCCTACTGAGTCTATACAATACGACCGACCCATGATAAAAAAAATACCGCCATACAGTGTTGTGTATTATCACTACCAGACTTCACCTACATATGAATGCAATGCAGGTTACAAATAATAGCACCAACTGTACCTACCAAATACTGCAAACAGGGTACAAAATTACAGTGCAGTATGAGTATCTACATAATCATCCATACTATGATACAATAAACTCCCAACGAATACACATATTGGTGCTATACAGTGTGTATACAATACGGCCACACTGTGCATTAATTATACCGCAAAACAGTGCTATACAGTGTCTATACAATACGGCCACTGTGACATACATGATGCTGCCAATAACAGTGGCTATACAGTGTCTACACAATATCATCAAACTGTGACCAGGTATAACAGCGCTATAAAGTGCTTATACAATATGACATATTGATAACATGGTAGATGTTACATATAACAGTGTTATATGATGTATACACAGTATGGGCCTAAATAATACAGTCATAGAGTGTACAAATAACAATGCTTTATGATGTGTACATATAATATCACCATAGTGTGCCTAAATAATACTGCAATGAGGAGGTAAACGTAAAGGTGATTCAGGGTACATACATAATCACCACACCGTGCCCAACTAATAGTGAAAATGCAAGACATAAATAAAATGCTATAATGTGTATATACAATACCACCACATGACACATAATACTGAAATGTTAGCTAAATCATAGTGTTTAACTATGTAAATACAATACCGCCATAACACGCCCAAATAATAATGACAGGTAGCATAAAATAATAGGGATTATACGTGTATACACCAATACCACCACACCGCACCCAAATAATACTGAAACGTAGAAATAAATAATACTGCTATACTGTGTTATATAAATCACCATCGGTATCAAACCAAATAATGGTGAAATGCAAGACATAAAAATAATGCTGTGTATATACAATACCAACCACACCGCCACCCAAATAATAACTTCTACTCAATAAGTGTAAGAAAACTCGAAATTCCTCACCTGCCTGGCGTTCACGTGTACTGTATACGGTTTGGTATCAGTTTCCCTTCGTTCGATACAGTTATCGCGCTAGACCACCATGGGGGTCATTTAAAAGGCCCGATTCGCGTTTTCCCGACGTGTTACACGAATATTTCCGATTTGCACCGTTGTACCTGATTGCCCCGGGATTGTGCCGCAGCGAGGGATTGTGCGCATCGGCGCGGCATGCGCGCGACGGAAATCGGGGGCTGGCCGAACGAAAACCCGACGTATTCGGATAAAAACCGAAAAAGTGTCGCTGGGGAGCGATTACCTTCACCTGGTCCGATGTGGTGCATTCCGGCGCATGAGATACTTTTCAGCACAGCAGCGCCACCTGGGGACGGCGGAGGAACTACCTTCATAAATCCCGCGGACCCGAATCCAAGCAGAGAGAACGCGCGTGGATCGCGAATGGGCGCGGGTAGTAAATGTTGGCCCCCAATCTCTCCCGCAATTGGGGGCAGATTTACTTACCGGCCCATTCGCGATCCAGCGGCGCATTCTCTGCACAGGATTCGGGTCCGGACGGGATTTATGATGGCAGTTCCTCGCCGTCCACAGGTGGCGCTGCTGCGCTTGAAATGCATCTGATGCGCGCCGCAATACACCGAGCCGGACCAGGTGAAGGTAAGCGCTTCCCAAGCGAACATTTTCGGTTATTAAATGCGGCGGTTTTTCCGAAACGTGGGTTTTCGTTCGGCACGCCCCCGATTTCCGTTGCGTGCATGCCGCGCCGAGCGCCACAAATCCGACGTGTGGGCGCAAAATCCCGGGGCCAATTCAGGTACAATCGGCGCAAATCGGAATAGTCGGGCTTGTGGGGTACAGGCGGGAAAACGCGAATCGGGCCCTTAGTAAATGACCCCCATTGGTCTGTGGGCTCTCACCTGTAATTATCGGTAAGCGGCCATTGTTGGGTATCGCCGCGCTTCCTTGGAAATGGACACGTGAAAAGTTATAGCAATGATTTCTACGTCTTGTCATTATCGCTATGGATTTCAATAAATCCCATTATAAAATTCACCGTTCTCGTAACGCCTCATCTGCTCTACAGTTCTCATAAAGCAAGAGACGAGTAATAAGTAACATTCCTCTAGGATCCTGAGCGGGAATCTTTCCTTATTACCGTATTTTTCGAGACTATAAGTTGCACCATCAATAAATGCCTGCTAAACGTCTAGGTTCATATATAAGGCGCACTGGACTAAGGCGCTCTTGATTATAAGGATGAATGACAGCAGGTGGCAGACCTGTGCACAGTACAAGGCATCCTGGGTGTGTCTGACGTACGGTAATATAAGGCGCACTGGACTATAAGCGCACTGATAATAAGGATGAATGACCAGAGGTGGCGACCTGTGCACAGTACAAGGCAGCTGTGTGCTGTAAGTACGGTTCATATATAGGAGCCAATGGGACTATAAGGCGCACCTGATAATAAGGATGAATGACCAGCAGGTGGCAGACCTGTGCACAGTACAAGGCAGCTGGTAATGTCAGTAAGTATGGTTCCTATATAAGGCGCACTGGACTATAAAGCGCACCTTGAATTTCTGAGAAAATCAAAGGATTTTTTGTGCGCCTTATAGTCCGAAAAATACGGTACTACTCACCCTTTAGCTACTTCCATACCTGCTCCCTATATCCCCCCTATTGCTCCCCTCTGTGACAGCGCAGCTTAAACATGAGGTACTGCCTCCATCCGCCGCTTCAGGACGGCGCAAATCTTGCTGGAAGATAAACACAGCTGCACTGCTCCATTGGCCGCCGAAATAGGGTTGGATATAATAAAAAAAAAAGAAAAACACAATAAAGAATGACGAGAGGAGAAAAAAAAAACCATGACATTTGGCGGCTGTATAATGGAGTCGGCGAGCGCCCCGAGCCGCATTAAACCTGCTCCGCTGCTGAAATATTTGTACTGAGAAAGTTGAAAGTGTTACTTGCATAAATGCGGCTCGGAGCGAGAGGGAAGGAAGTGATTTGTGACTGATTTATTACACCGGTGAGAACAGTGACTTTCCAAAAATTGTCCCGTCACCCCCCCACCTCCGCCTCTGACAGCTTCTCCAGCACTTACTGTGACCTCATTGTGGTGAGAGGTGCGGCAGCTTCACAACAGCACAACAGTCACAGCGAATAATAATTCCAACCGACACGAATCAAATTCCCAAATTAAAGGGAAACCTCACATCACGGCCACTATGAAGAACACATCTTATGTGTCGTCCACAAATCAACAAGAAAAAAGAAAAGATACAGATCACCGTGACTCTTTGGTTGCGCAGTGCTGGAGAGATCCACACCTGTGTTGGTGCTGCACATAAATCCAAGGAAAACACGAGACTCGCAACAGTGCTTGGTAAAAATATTCGTCTCCATGGAAGAACTCTTTATTTCGGCAAATCCAATAAAATATGGCAGCATAATCCCCAAGTGCATATGTAGGTCATAAAAGCCTACATGTTTCGGTGCACAGTGCACCCTTAGTCATGGCTTGCCATATTATTGGATTTGCCGGGAAATAAAGAGTTCTTCAGTGGAAGACGAATATTTTTAACCAGCACTGTTGCGAAGAGTCTCGTGTTTTCCTGGGATTTATGTGTCTGTCACCCCTGAGGATTTAGTGTGTTTCTTTTTAAATCTGTCCACCATTCAAAAGACTACGGCCTCCAGAAGTCTATACTGTATGTCAATCAATATTTAATTTTACTCAGGGGTGTGTCCATGAAAATAAAACCGCCCCCTCGGATCATAGGAGCTTATTCATATGTAAATTTCCGGGTTCATATCATTTGAATGAGTGGAAGGGATTTTAAGAAGTGTAATGTCAATTGATCCGGGGAACCGCAACAATAACACAGAATGTCAAACAATGTGAGAGAACCTCACATCACGACACATGAAGAACATATGAACACCCACGCAATGAAAAAACATTCTAAGTGTCTGTCACTCTGATTGATTCAGTGGTGTTCTTTTTAATCCGCCCACCCATTCAAAAGATACGGCCTCCAAAGTTTATGTGAATATTTCATTTTATCAGGGTGTTGTTATGAAAATTAAAACCCGCCCCCTCGGATCATAGGAGCTTATTCATATGTAAACCTTCAGGGCTCATATCTTTTGAATGAGTGGAAGGATTTTAAGGCTAATGGCAAATTGATCCGGGGGAACCGCAGCAATAACATCAAGAATGTCACAATGTGAGAGAACCTCAACATAGACACATGAAGACAAATAATGGGGCTATGTACTAAGGGTCCGAACGCCACACTTCCGAATTCGTCGGGTTTCCCGAATAGTCCGTTTGGTGTAATTGCCCCGGGAGTTTGGCGCACACATAATTGGATGTGGCGCATCGGCGCCGGCTTTGCACGTGACAGAATAGGGGGCGTGGCGTCAGACAACCCAACGGATTCGGACAAACGCGGAATTCAAAAAAAAAGAGTGTGTCGCAACATCAAGCACTCACATACACCAGGAAGAAATGGTGAAACTCCGGGGACCTCGCTGTAGCCAGTGACACCTGCAGGAACTTGGACAACGATGTTAGTGAATTGCACCGGATCCGAATCCTGCGTCAGACAATGCACCACGGGATCGCGACAGGACGGGTAAAGTAAATCTGCCCATTGTATTTGTCTGTCACCGGGTCGGTCCCATTCAAAAGATACAGCCACCAAAAAGTTTTATGTGAATTAAAACTTTTATTTACTCCGGGGGGGTGTCCAGTTAAATCTAAAACCACCCCCTCGAGCATAAGAGTTATTCACATGAGTTCATATCTTTTAAACGAGTGGAAGGATTTTAAGAAAACAGCGACGTTTAGCTCGATCAACTCTATGAAGCTGATGGAGATCGTGAGGGGGGCGGTGTCGCCAATTTCCGTCAGCTCCATAAAGATTAACAGATCAGAAAGGTCGTGCTGCGGCCGTCTGCTCCATTACTCTGATGGAGCAAGCAACGGGGTTCAATGGAGGTACGTGGGAAGCCATGGGACCCCTAGTTTTCGTGATCTGTGGGGGTCTCAGCACTGACCCGTTAGCCTAACCCGTGGGAAAACCCCTTTAAGGAAATATAGTACTTGATAGTAGTGATCCAAAGCTCCTTTAAACCAGAAGAATTGGGAATTGTAAATTTCAGACCCTTTTTCCATCAGTTTCAGAACATTCTCCATGCACATTGGAGACCCGTCGAAGCCCCACTTTATCACATTAGTCTATTGTATGATGACCTAAGACTTAATAAAAGTGCAGGGTACAGAGCGATACAATTGGAGGTCCTCTAATGGGTACATTGAAGTTCTAGTATGTTCACAATAGGCTCATAGTTAATATTGAACGAGTAATGTCAGGTCACTTAAGAGCCTTTCATCATGGTGATTACATAGCAATCGCAGATGTAATCCGGGCCTTGTAATCTTTCTTATTGATATATTCTAGCAGGATTTGCTGTGACATTCCAAAATCAATATCCTTACCTGTGTAATGGCTCGTTATTACAAATAACTATCCGCATTGGCTAATGGCACCGTCCCCCCCAATCTGTGCAAACTGGGCAAACCTACCAATAGAGCCTACAAAGATGATGGCAGTGTATAGAGACTGATGGCACTGCATGGTGTGTAGAGACTGTGATGGGTGTACATGGTGGTGTGTAAAGACTGTGATGGCAGTGCATGGTGTGTAGAGACTGTGCAACATCCCCCACCGGGGCCTAGCCTTTTCTTGGGGCTGGAGGCAGCCTGGGCCCAAAATACCAGAGTGTGGCGATCGCGCCTAGGCACGCTGTGGTCACAGTGCTTGCTATAGGGACCGGAGGGCTGTCCTACAGCCTGGCAGTCTCCAGCAGGAGGTGTATGCAAGAAATATGAAGGAGAGGCTGATGTCCTGGTTACCCTGGGGCAACCATGAGGTCTGTACGATAAGTCCTGGGTAATGGAATGGGAAGCCGTGGTGGTGACAGCCGTATGCAGGAATCAGACGGAGGCAACATTGTGCAAAATAACTCAACAGTTCTTTATTGAACAAAAGGCAGCAGGCAAAAGGCCAAAACAGTCAAACAACAGACGATTGGATTCTATACTGGAGTTGTCGGGAGGGTGGTCCGCAGGAATAGTACACCAGCCCGGTAGTAGTAGAGCAGGCGGGGATAATGGAGATGGAGATGTATCCAAACTGGGAAGCTGCGGCCTTGGTTAGAGTCCTGCTCAAGTTCTGGGATTGGTATCCGTGTCAGCATGAAGCGTGTGCTGCACCCATGTCACTCTCTTCACTCTCAAGACTCCTGAGACAGACCATGTGTTCCCCCTGTACAGGGGTTTATACTCACCCTGGTCAGGTGGTAGCACCTCTCCAATCACACTCAGTTACAATACAGCCACTAATTGGATAAATCTTCACCCATTTAACTATTGCCTTTCCAAGGAGAGGCTACAGCTGCTATTTCATAATTTCCCAGTGCTAGAACTTACTAGAGTGTTCATGACTCCTCCTAACCTGGAGGGACACTATTAGCAACTACCAACCTGCCTATATGTTGGCAGGGGTGTTGCAACTGTAATGGCAGTATATGGTGATAGAACTGTGATGGCAGTAATATGGTGTGTAGAGACGCGAGGGTGGACATGTGTGTAGAGACGATAGGCAATACATGGTGTGTACGTAGAGAGGTGATGGCGAGTGCATGGTTGTAGAGACTGATATGGCAATACATGGGTGTATGTAGAGACTGTGATGGCAGTTCATGGTGTGTAGAGACTGATATGGCAATACATGGTGTGTGTACTGTCGAGAATGTGATGGCAGTGCATGGTGTGTAGAGACTGATATGGCAATAATGGTGATTACTGTAGGACTGGGGGTGTACATGGTTATAGAGACTGTGATGGCCAGTGCATGGTGTGTAGAGACTGTGTGAGGCAGTGGCATGTGTGTGTTAGAGACTAGGTGAGGGTGTGTGTAACATGTGTGTAGAGGAGATGTGATGGCAGTGGCCTAGTGTGTAGGACTGTGTGGCAGTGCCTAGTGTGTAGAGGACTGGATGGCGTGCATGGTGTGTAGAGACTGTGATGGCAGTGCCTAGTGTGTAGAGACTGTGATGGCAGTGCCTAGTGTGTAGAGACTGTGATGGCAGTGCATGGTGTGTAGAGACTGTGATGGCATGCCTAGTGTGTAGAGATTGTGATGCAGTGCCTAGTGTGTAGAGGACTGTGATGGCAAGTGCAATGGTGTGTGAGAGACTGTGATGGGTGTACATGTTGTAGAGACTGTGATGGCGTATATGGTGTGTAGAGACTGGATGGATGTACATGGTGTGTACAGATGATATGGCAGTGCGCATGGTGTTCTGTAGAGACTGTGATGGCAGTGCAGTGGTGTAGAGGTATTGTATGTAGAGACTGTGATGCAGTGCATGGTGTGAGAGACGTGATGGCAGTGCATGGGTGTAGTAGAGACGTGATGGAGGCCTGGTGTGTACTGAGAGACTGTGATGGACAGTGCATGGTGTGTAGAGACTGTGATGAGAGTGCATGGTGTGTAGAGAGAGTGATGACAGTGAGGGGTGTAGAGATGTGATGAGTGCATGGTGTTGTACGGTAGGACATGTGATGGCAAGTGCATGGGTGTAGAGACTGTGATGGCGTTGCATGGTGTGTAGAGACTGTGATGGCAGTGCATGGTGTTGTGAGGGACGTGATTGCTAGGGCATGGGTGAGAGACTGTGATGGCAGTGCATGGTGTGTGATGTAGAGACTGTGATGACAGCTCATGGGTTATACAAGCAGACGCGTTGTAAACATTTGCAGTAGTTACATCTGGCAACGACGCAAAGATTTGGATTTTAGCCGTTGCCACAAAGAGAAGACTGGTGTTCGGCCATATGGGGAGGACAGATTGTTCTTGGACACAGGCTGGAGAATCACGACGCTGATCTCACTGGAAAAGCCGATCGCTCTCGTATTCCATCATATTTCAAGGCGGATTTCCTGGATAGATGTATAAGTACAATTTAATTTTCGGCGTCTGCTATGTCATGATTTAATCCGTATCTGAAGTGGGCAAACAGACAAGAGCAACCGGTGGGTAATCGGGAGCCATCACTGCACCAACATTATGCAAACAGCAGGGACGCTACCAGCGAGATTAAGGACCGACTTTAATTAGGCAGAAACAGAAGCCGGCATTAGGCCTAATTGAGGATTTTACATTGCGCAGTTCGGAGGGCAGGAGGTGGGCGTTCTGAGGCCGTCTAATACCCCATAGGCATTTGGGATCGCCAGCCTTGATTAGAAACATCATTGCACCGTGCCATCTCATATCTTATCCCTGTTGTCAGTGAATACTAAGTAGAGAAAACTCGATTCGGATACATGGAGACCGCATATTCTCTGTAGAGGAATACTCATGGAAGGTACGGGATTCAGGGATTTGGATGCGAGTTTAGTTTTGGAGAACACCAACAAGTCCATCACATTTCATCAAGACTAACCATAATTCTTGGCCTGTGGGTTCTCTCTTGGGACACAGTACCACTTCCTAGCCTCCTCAAGTTACACCCCTGCTTATATGTTACACCCCTGCTTATATGTTACACCCCTGCTTATATGTACCCTACACCCGTTCATTACACGTAAGTTAACCCCTGTTGGACTCATATGGTACACCCCGGTTATATGTTACACCTGCTTATGGTTCACCCCTGCTTAATGTTACACCCGGCTATATGTACACACCCGCTATATGTTACACCCCCCTACTTAATGTTAACCCTGCTATATGTTACACCCTGCATCATATGTTACACCCTGCCCATATGTTACAACCCCTGCTCTATATGTACACCCCTGTTATGTTACACCCGCTCATATGTTACACCCCATTGTTTACCCTGTTCAAGTTGGATTTAAAAGAAAACTACCATGAAAATCGTCACGATAAACCAGGGGCACGTACTCATAGATCAGGCACCTGACTGTGGATCTCATATATGTTATCCATGCCTCTCCTTCTAAAAACAACTTTTTATAATTATGCTAAAGAATTGAGGTCTCTAGGGGGTGTTACAGAGCCCCCCATCCGCATGCTTCACAGGCTTCAAATAGGCAGGAGCCCTCCACCTCCCAATGTGTGAGATAGACAGAAAGAAGAGGGAGGGAGTGAACATGGGCAACAGGGGGATGGGTGATGAAAGTAAAGCACGAGGGGTCTGGGAACGCCCCTAAGAGCTTTGCAAATTAGAGCTCAGTAAAAAGTGGATTTTAAAGAAAGAAAGAGGCCTTGGATAACAGATATAAGCAGATACCACAGTCCCGGTGCGGATCTATGAGTAATGTCCTGGTTTATCAGGATGGATGATTGTGATGGTAGATTTCTTTTTAAATGGTCTCCAATATTTCTCAAAAAACTGGAAAAAATTAAAGTGTAGTTATGCTGCTCGGGGACCCTGTCCAGAACTCTGCTGAGGACACCCGTTTTAGCCATCCATATTACCACAGGACTTCACTTCTTCTTCCATTACTTGACGTCCCGTTAGATCCGTTCAATGGAAGAAGAAGGATGGGATGCAAAAAAACAGAATTGAAAAGTGGAGCAGGATAAATACTACAATTTTGGTGTCGCTATTTCCCCAGCTCCAAGGGGTTTTCATAGTGAGGAGAGTAGATATATACAGCATTAACACAATATCTGGACTGTCGGATGGTTCATGACTCAGGGGCGGGACTTTCTCGTAGGATCTCCACTAGGAGGCGCCATTTCAATTTCCTCCTCGGACATTGGAAAGGAAAGCATTGCCCCTGAGGCCTACTAAAAGGAAAGCTAAATATCTAGAATAAAAGGGAGCGTTCCCATCCTATAAGTCAGCGCGTGTGACTGTAGAACAAAGTTTAGGGGGGAAAGAAAAAGAGAAGTAACAAAATTAAAGGTTTCTACCCCTCCTCTTTTAATTAAAATTGGTTCTGCTGTAAGGTTATAAATCACCTTGTGCGGCGCTTATGCAATCTGCACAAAAAAATTTTTATTAATCCCGGAGCGGCGCTTTATTTGTCATGCCGAATGTGCAGGGCGAAGGGAATTTTCCCAATGTAATCAGCATTTTCCATAATTCTCATCATGATGTAAGGGCTAGTGACTGTATATATTACACCCGCACTTCCCGCTATTCGCCATCTATCTGACACGAGCAGGGAGTTTCCTTGTGAAACGCTCTTAAGATGACAAAAGAATGGGAAGAGAGATGATAATGGGGGAGCAGGGAACGGATGAGGGTCTATAAAGCAGCGGCATAGCCATGACCTCCTCCTTGTACTCCTGCTATATAGACACCTGCAAATACATCAATACCTGCCCTCACACAAACTGAGCCTCCAGTTCATATTGCACCCATGTATTATGGGTGTGTCTCACCTGCTGTGCTCATAGACTCTTACATTGAACTGCTCCACAGCCCCAGCCCTCTGCTGAGTAACCACTGCAGACCACAAGTCTTCTACAGCTTATCAAAGCAAAGAGGACCGGCATGTGAGCAGCTGTAAGCAGACGAGGTAGAGCACAGCAGTGTGAAGCCGCGCATCATTGCTACCATCTGGAATATAAAAAGTAGCGTATTTAGCCTGATCTGGATCCCATGTGGGTTCAGTACTTCTGGTCTTTGGCTGAATTCCAGGCAGTTACTGGCTTCTGCCAATGAACAGCCACCTTGTACATCATCCTCTAACCACAGGATTGTCTCAACCTTGGGAAGCCACTTATGACAAAAGTGCGTCCCTTTATTACTGTGACAACCAGATGGCACAAAGCCTAAAACTTAAGAACAAAGCAACCCAGTAAATGGATCGGGTAAGGCCGTAAACTGGCCTTGCGAATTTGGCTCGCTTACGGTTCATACAAGTTACATACCTTGCACATGGTCTGTTTTTGCAGGCAAAAAACGGATGCCAAAAAACAGAACAACATACAATTAGGTCTTATGTGTTTTATTTTTTTTGCCAACACTTCTCGGCGTCACACAAGATTTCCAGAATCCAGTTCCGTTTCAGCAACTTCCTGTTATCAAAGGGAAACAGGAAGTGGAGACATCCGACATCCATAGGGCAAATTGGTGAGATGACTATTTGGCCTATTTATCAGAACATTCTGTGCCATACAGTTAAGGTTCTACAGTAATCTTTCTTTTCTCCACTCCTTCCCTAGTGCCCTCAATCACAGACAATGCGGGTAGACCATCCAGTGTATGAAAAAACCAGTTAGTGGAGCCAAATATTCGGCACCAATGAGAACTCTATAGTAAAGGGAATCCCAGCCACTGCAGGAAACTTGGACTTTCTATGATTTGACCACTTTGCACCACAGATAAAAATCTGAAATATGCAGTCTGTCTTCTTCGGAAGCGTCTAGGACACCAATATACAGTTATGGAATTTAAGATCATCCCGGGGGAACTGATGTCTTCCGTTATGCTATGTCAATGCTGTACTCCAATAACAGACGTAGTGACATCGGGAGAGCTCATGGTTGTGAGGTCACTGCAGGTTCCCATATTTCAATCATCCCAAAGCTGGTGGGCTCCTTGCTTGTATCTCTGTCTGCTCCGCAAATCTGCAAGGATCTGTTTTCTCCAGCATTGAAAAAGCTGTTGAAAAATAAAAGAATACACTCCAAGCTTTTCTCTGTGCAGAGGTGGTGTCTCCGGAATAACAAGATGGCCAGATGATATCGAGACTGGTGTTAAACGAGTGCTAGTAAAAACATCCTGTGTGCCCCTGCTAGGCGCTGGAACAGAAGCTGGTACTTCTCTACCGGAAAAAAGTATCGTAACTGGTAATGAAGAGTTCCCGGGCCACGGGCTGAGAATTTGCAGTAGTCAGACCTCCCTAAGATTTCAGGCAAAAAAGATTGACTTGGTTACAAACCTGAATGCTCCGATGTGACCTAAGCACAATTGGAGGGGTCTTCCACCAAGGACAGGGGTCGGCTACTAGTCGATGTGATCAAAGGGCAATTGCTGATGAATTTTATGTGTACTGAAGATGAAGACAAGAGGCAGCCATCGATTGTGTCCTCCGCCATTCACTCTGGTAGACTACAGACCATACAGGCAAGATCTATGGTAGGCAGGTAGTAATAATAATAAATAATTCGCAGCGCGCACACGGGCTCCAAGACCAGTCCCTGTCCCAATGGGGCATCAGAATCTAATCACCACCAGTCTGTTTAGAATGGGGAGGAACGAAAGGACCCCGGAGGAAACCATGCAAAAAACATAGAGAAGATACAAACTCTTAGCAGATGTTGACCATGGACTTTAACTCAGGTCCCCACCGTCTTCCGGGATGTATGCACTTTCAGTCAGTATTATTGACTGGGAATGTGACCGAGTTGAGAAAGGAGAATCCTATTCTTGCTTATTTTGTGTTGTGTGGCCACTAGCTTCCTTATGTTGATGGGAGAGTTGAAAACACCAAGTCGAAAGCGGTCGAAAAAAATCGTCCGGGTTTGTGGCTCGTTTGGCACGGTTATGAGCCATGAGGCCTTAATAAAGGTCTTTGGAGTGTGGGGCACTATTATTTTTATGGTGCCTTAATATAGCAAATTGATTTTGAGGTGACTATAGTATTGTATTTGGGGGTGCTGAGCAGCACACAAGGGACAGGATTAAGGTTAGCAGCAGTATGATACTGTGAGGGCAACAGGGGAGAAATCTGTACTCATGGAAAAGCAAGGAACAGAGAAAACTGAAAATGTTGTGGGCTGGAAGAAGCACTCATGGTGGCCCGGGCCATAGGGAGTAGACAAGGAAAGAAAATGTCTAAAATTAAATTGACTTAGTTGTGTATTTTTCAAATTAGCGGAATGTTTGAAAGTGCTACAATAAATTTAATTTAAGGACAACACCTTTAGCCCCAAAAAAATAATTTACTTCACAGCAACTTGGCAAATGTTGGATCACAACCATTTCAGCTCCCTAAGTTTACCTACCCACTGATTAGAAATGTATTGTCATTCCTATTCTTCCCCAAACGGAATTACTCTGATTGTTACAAAACTTAGGCAACATGTTGCATTTTTGCTGTTCCGAGGGCAAGGCCTGAGGGTCCACTACATGGCACAAAGATTCAAAGCCTGGTAGGAAGCATCCTGTGTAAGCACGCCCCCTCAGGCCAACATAGGTACAGGCTCTCTTTTGCTGGAGTGTTCCTTTAAGCAAAAGTAAACTGGAGTTTTTACCTAATTCTTAATTGGAGTCTCTACCAAAGTGTGTTTGTACTGGGGATCCTGAATGTTCCGCTATGGAAGCCGTAAGCAATGGATGAGAGTAAAGCCGGGGAGGGGGAAGAGTATAGCGGATAATAACATGGGACATTGATATGCACAGCAATGGACTCCATCTATGGAGATTCTCCCGGCTACTTTAACCTCCCCAATCCCTCTAGTCTTGTTCGAAAATCTCTCGTAGAGCACGGATCACGCTTTGCGAGCGGCCTCGGATTAATCCCCATCGTGTGTCTTCCCGAGGAAAAGGGAGCTTGTGTACCTGTCTCTCAAAGCAGGAAATATAAACAGGATTAATAGGAATCTTGTGTGAAAGTGTCAGCGGATACACGGAGAAAGTGAGAAGAAAGCGCGGAGGCAGAGCGAGATGCAAATCAAAAGGAGCGCTTAATTAGGTAACAAGCGCGAGAAATGTTGTTTTGCGGCTGTTATAATTATAAATGACTTCATTTGATCAGCGGCGTGCTGCGGGCGGCAATAGGGCTGGCCCATACAAGCGCCGCAACGGGGGAGAGACCCACTGTGGATGTAGCGGGGACGGCGAGGGTGCTGTAAACCGGAATTGTGTCGGCATGCATCACGGTATTAAAACGACATCCGGAAATTAAGGATGAAGAACGCGGCATCCTGTGCCCGCTGATGGCTTTTCGGATCCCCCTCCAGCGTCTCATTATAGGTCAGGGCCGGATCCTGAGTTCTCGGTAATGCAAGTAAAGCTGAATAAGCTCGGGGGGAGATACGACCGCGTCAGCTTCTTCACTTCAAGCCTCCCGAGTCGGAAGGATGAATCCATTGCAAGATTCTGTACAGGACAGGGTAAAGATTCATCTCGTACCTCCAAAACTGTGTTTACTGATATAAAATTATAATAACAATTATATATATATCTAAAGGGAACTATTTAAACGGGAAAAAATTGGGGGCACTTTGATTATCCACCTGCATCAAAATGTCATATGCGATTACACACATTTTTATCAAGGTTTTCGACCTTTTTTTTAACAATTTTCGTACTAGTCCTCAGATTTAGTCCTACTTATCCAGAAGCCACGCCCTTTTAGCCGGACTAGTCTGAAAAGTGTTAAAAAAAGGTCTAAAAACCTTGATAAATGTGGTGTAAGGCATTATAGACAGTTTGATGCAAAAACCTTGATAAATGTGGTGTAAGGCATTATAGACAGTTTGATGCAGGTTAATAAAGTGCCCCCAATGTTTTTCCCTTTAAATAGTTCCCTTTAGATATATATATAATTGTTATGTATATATTATATTCAGTACAAGTTTTGGGAGTAAGTAGATGATATCTTTACACCTGTCCTGTACAAGAAATCATTGCAATGGATTCATCCTGCGACTCGGAGGCTTGAAGTGAAGAGAACTGACGCGGTCGTATCCCCCCGGAGCTTATAGTCAGCTTTAGCTGCATTACCGAGACATCAGGATCCGGCCCTGACCTATAAGGAGACGCTGGAGGGGGATCCGAAAAGCCATCAGCGGGCACAGGATAGCCGCGTTCTTCATCCTTAATGTTCCGGATGTCGTTTTATCCGGTGATGCATGCCGACACAAATTACGGTTTACAGCACCCTCGCCGTCCCCGCTACATCCACAGGGGTCTCTCCCCCGTTGCGGCGCGTTGTATGGGCCAGCCCTATTGCCGCCGCGCAGCACGCCGCTGATCAAATGAGTCATTTAATTAATTATAACAGCCGCAAAACAACATTTCTGCGCTTGTTATTCCTAATTAAAGCGCTCCTTTTGATTTGCATCTCGCTCTGCCTCCGCGCTTTCTTCTCACTTTCTCCGTGTATCCGCCTGACACTTTCACACAAAGATTCCTATTAATATCCTGTTTATTTTCCTGCTTTGAGAGACAGGTACACAAGCTCCCTTTTCCTCGGGAAGACACACGATGGGGATTAGATCCGAGGCCGCTCGCAAAGCGTGATCCGTGCTCTACGAGAGATGTTCGACAAGACTAGGAGGGATTGGGGAGGTTAAGTAGCCGGGAGAAGTCTCCATAGAGGAGTCCATTGCTGTGCATATCATGTCCCATGTTATTATCCGCTATACTCTTCCCCCTCCCCGGCTTTACTCTCATCCATTGCTTACGGCTTCCATAGCGGAACATTCAGGATCCCCAGTACAAACACTTTGGATAGAGACTCCAATTAAGAAATTAGGTAAAAACTCCAGTTTACTTTGCTTAAAGGAACACTCCAGGCAAAAGAGAGCCTGTACCTAATGTAGGGCCTGAGGGGGCAGTGCATTACACAGGGATGCTTCCTACCATGTCCTTTGAATCTTTGTGCCATGTAGTGGACCCTCAGGCCTTGCCCTCGGAACAGCAAAATGCAACAATGTTGCCTAAAGTGTTGTGAAACAATCAGAGTAATTCCGTTTGGGGAAGAATAGGGAATGACAATACATTTCCTAGATCAGGGGTAGGTAAACTTAGGGAGCTGAAAATGTTGTGATCCAACAATTTTGCACCAAGTTGCTGTGAAGTAAATTATTTTTTTGGGGTCTAAAGGTGTTGTCCTTAAATTAAATTTATTGTAGCACTTTCAAACATTCCGCTAATTTTGAAAAATACACAACTAAGTCAATTTAATTTTAGACATTTTCTTTCCTTGTCTACTCCCTATGGCCCGGGCCACCATGAGTGCTTCTTCCAGCCACAACAGTTTTCAGTTTCTCTGTTCCTTGCTTTTCCATGAGTACAGATTTCTCATCCTGTTGCCCTCACAGTATCATACTGCTGCTAACCTTAATCCTGTCCCTTGTGTGCTGCTCAGCACCCCCAAATACAATACTATAGTCACCTCAAAAATCAATTTGCTATATTAAAGGCACCATAAAAATAATAGTGCCCCACACTCCAAAGACCTTTAATTAAGGCCTCATGCTCATAACGTGCAAAAACGAGCCACAAACCCGGACAGATTTTTCGACCGCTTTCGACTTGGTGTTTTCAACTCTCCCATCAACATAGGAAGCTGAGTGGCCACACAACACAAAAATAAGCAAGAATAGGAGTTCTCCTTTTCTCAACTCGGTCACATTCCCAGTCAAAAGTAATACTGAGAAGTGCATAATCCGGAAGACGGTGGGGACCTGAGTTAAAGTCCCATGGTCAACATCTGCTAAGAGTTTGTATCTTCTCTATGTTTTTGCATGGGTTTCCTCCGGGTCCTTCGGTTTCCTCCCACATTCTAAAAACATACTGGTAGGTTGATTAGATTCTGAGCCCCATGGGGACAGGGACTGGTCTTGGAGCCCTGTGCAGCGCTGCGAATTATTAGTATTATTATTACTCCTGCCTACCACAGAGATCTTGCCTGTAGTGGTCTGTAGTCTACCAGAGTGAATGGCGGAGGACACAATCGATGGCTGCCCTTCTTGTCTTCATCTTCAGTACACAGATAAAATTCATCAGCAATTGCCCTATTGATCACGATCGACTAGTAGCCGACCCCTGTCCTTGGTGGAAGACCCCTCCAATTGTGCTTAGGTCACATCGGAGCATTCAGGTTTGTAACCAAGTCAATCTTTTTGCCTGAAATCTTAGGGAGGTCTGACTACTGCAAATTCTCAGCCCGTGGCCCGGGAACTCTTCATTATCCAGTTACTGATAGCTTTTTTCCGTAGATGAAGTACCAGCTTCTGTTCCAGGCGCCTAGGCCAGGGGCACACAGGATGTTTTTACTAGCACTCGTTTAACACCAGTCTCGATACATCTGCCATCTTGTTATTCCGGAGAACACTCTGCACAGAGAAAAGCTTGGAGTGTATTCTTTTATTTTTCAACGAGCTTTTTCAATGCTGGGAGAAAACAGATCCTTGCAGATGTGCGGAGCAGACAGAGATACAAGCAAGGAGCCCACAGCTTTGGGATGATTGAAATATGGGAACCTGCAGTGACCTCACACGCATGAGCTCTCCCGATGTCACTACGTGCTGTTATTGGAGTACAGCATTGACATAGCATAACGGAGAGAACATCAGTTCCCCCGGGATGATCTTAAATATTCCATAACTGTATATTGGTGTCCTAGACGCTTCCGAAGAAGACAGACTGCATATTTCAGATTTTTATCTGTGGGTAGAAAGTGGTCAAATCATAAAAGTCCAAGTTTCCTGCAGTGGCTGGGGATTCCCTTTACTATAGAGTTCTCATGTGGTGCCGAATATTTGGCTCCATACTGGTTTTTCATACACTGGATGGTCTACCGCATTGTCTGTGATTGAGGGCACTAGGGAGAAGGAGTGGAGAAAAGAAAGATTACTGTAGAACCTTTAACTGTATGGCACAGAAATGTTCTGATAAATAGGCCAAAATAGTCATCTCACCAATTTGCCCTATGGATGTCGGATGGTCTCCACTTCCTGTTTCCCTTTGATATACAGGAAGTGCTGAAACGGAACTGGATTCTGGAAATCCTTGTGTGGACCGAGGAAGTGTTGGCAAAAAAAATAAGAACACATAAGACATAATTGTATGTGTTCTGTTTTTGCATCCGTTTTTTGCCTGCAAAAACAGACCATGTCAAGGGTATGTAACTTGTATGAACCGTAAGCGAGCCAAATTCGCAAGGCCAGTTTACGGCCTTACCCCGATCCATTTACTGGGTTGCTTTGGTTCTTACAGTTTTAGGCTTTGTGCCATCTGGTTGTCACAGGTAATAAAGGGACTCACTTTTGTCAATAAGTGGCTTCCACAGAGTTGGAGACATCCTGTGGTTAGAGGAAGTGATGTACAAGGTGGCTGTTCATTGGCAGAAGCCAGTAGACTGCCTGGAACTTCAGCCAAAGACCAGAAGTACTGAAGCCACATGGGATCCAGATCAGGCTAAATACGCATACTTTTTATATTCCAGGATGGTAGCAATGAGTGCGCGGCTTCACACTGCTGTGCTCTTAACTCTCTGCATTACGCTGCTCAGCAGCCGGTCCTCTTTGCTTTGCATAAAAGCTGTAGAAGACTTGTGGTCTGCAGTGGTTACTCAAAGCAGAGGGCTGGGGCTGTGGAGCAGTTCAATGTAGAGAGCTATGAGCACAGCAGGGTGAGGACACACCCATAATACATGGGTGCAATGATGAGAGCTGGAGGCTCAGTTGTGGGTGAGGGGCAGGTATTGATGTATTTGCAGGTGTCTATATAGCAGAGTACAAGGAGGAGGTCATGGCTATGCCGGCTGCTTTATAGACCCTCATCCGTTCCCTGCTCCCCCATTATCATCTCTCTTCCCATTCTTTTGTCATCTTAAGAGCGTTTCACAAGGAAAACTCCCGGCTCGTGCAGATAGATGGCGAGATAGCGGGAAGTGCGGGTGTAATATATACAGTCACTAGCCCTTACATCATGGTAATGAGAATGTATGGAAAATGCTGATTACATTGGGAAAAATTCCCTGCGCCCTGCACATTCGGCATGACAGAAATAAAAGCGCCGCTCCGGGGATTAATAAAGTATATTTTTTGTGCAGATTGCATAAGCGCCGCACAAGTGTGATTTATACCTTACAGCAGAACCAAATTTTAATTAAAAGAGGAGGGGTAGAAAACCTTTAATGTTTTACTTTCTTTTTTCTTTCCCCCCTAAACTTTGTTCTACAGTCACGGCGCTGACTTATAGGATGGGAACGCGTCCCTGTTATTCTAGATATTTAGCTTTCTTTTAGTGAGGCCTCAGGGGCAATGCTTTCCTTTCCAATGTCCGAGGAGGAAATTGAAATGGCGCCTCCTAGTGGAGATTCTACAGAGAGAAGTCCCGCCCCTGAGTCAATGAACCATCCGAAAGTCCAGAGTATTGTGTGTAATGCTGTAATATTATCTACTCTCCTCACTATGAAAACCCCTTGGAGCTGGGGAAATAGCGACACCAAAATTGTAGTATTTATCCTGCTCCACTTTTCAATTCTGTTTTTGCATCCCATCCTTCTTCTCCATTGACGGATCATAACGGGACGTCAATTGTAATGGAAGAAGAAGTGAAGTCCTGTGGTTATTGATTGGCTAAAACGGGTTCCTCAGCAGAGTTCTGGAACCAGGCGCCCCGAGCAGCATAACTACACTTTAATTTTTTTCCAGATTTTTGAGAAATCATTGGAGAACACTTTAAAAGAAATCTACCATCACAATCCATCCTGATAAACCAGGGACATTACTCATAGATCCAGGCACCGGGACTGTGGTAATCTGCTTATATCTGTTATCCAAGGCCTCTTCTTTCTAAAATCCACTTTTTACTGATGCTTATAAGTTTGCAAGGCTCTTAGGGGGCGGTTCCCAGAGCCCCTCTGTGCTTTAACTTCACACCCATCCCCCTGTTTGCCCAGTATTTCAGCTCCCTCCCTCTTCTTTCTGTTATCTCACACATTGGGAGGTGGAAGGGCTCCTGCATATTTGAAGCCTGTGAAGCATGCGGATGGGGGGCTCTGGTAACACCCCCTAGAGACCTGCATATTCGTTAGCATAATTATAAAAGTTGATTTTTAGAAGGAAGGAGGTCATGGATAACAGATATAAGAAGATTCCACAGTCACGGTGCCTGGATCTATGAGTAAGTGCCCCTGGTTTATCGTGATCGATTTTCATGGTAGTTTTCTTTTAAATCCAATACATATGAACAGGGGTGTAACATATGAGCAGGGGTGTAACATATGAGCAGGGGTGTCACAGTCTCTACAGTACACACCATGCACTGCCATCACAGTCTCTACACACCATGCACTGCCATCACTGTCTCTACACACCATGCACTGCCATCACAGTCTCTACAGTACACACCATGCACTGCCCGACCTATAAGGAGAGCTGGGGGGGGATCCGAAAAGCCATCAGCGGGCACAGGATAGCCGCGTTCTTCATCCTTAATGTTCCGGATGTCGTTTTATCCGTGATGCATGCCGACACAATTACGGTTTACAGCACCCTCGCCGTCCCCGCTACATCCACAGGGGTCTCTCCCCCGTTGCGGCGCTTGTTAGGGCCAGCCCTATTGCCGCGCGCAGCACGCCGCTGATCAAATGAGTCATTTAATTAATTATAACAGCCGCAAACAACATTTCTGCGCTTGTTATCCTAATTAAGCGCTCCTTTTGATTTGCATCTCGCTCTGCCTCCGCCGCTTTCTTCTCACTTTCTCCGTGTATCCGCCTGACACTTTCACAACAAAGATTCCTATTAATATCCTGTTTATTTTCCTGCTTTGAGAGACAGGTACACAAGCTCCCTTTTCCTCGGAAGCACACGATGGGGATTAGAATCCGAGGCCGCTCGCAAAGCGTGATCCGTGCTCTACGAGAGATGTTGAGACAAGACTAGGAGGGATTGGGGAGGTTAAGTAGCCGGGGAAGTCTCCATAGAGGAGTCCATTGCTGTGAATATCATGTCCCATGTTATTATCCGCTATACTCTTCCCCCCCCGGCTTTACTCTCATCCATTGCTTACGGCTTCCATAGCGAACATTCAGGATCCCCAGTACAAACAAAACTTTGGATAGAGACTCCAATTAAGAAATTAGGTAAAAACTCCAGTTTACTTTGCTTAAAGGAACACTCCAGCAAAAGAGAGCCTGTACCTATGTAGTGGCCTGAGGGGGCAGTGCATTACACAGGATGTTCCACCATGTCCTTGAATCTTTGTGCCATGTAGTGGACCCTCAGGCTTGCCCTCGGAACAGCAAAATGCAACAATGTTGCCTAAGTGTTTGTGAAACAATCAGAGTAATTCCGTTGGGAAGAATAGGAATGACAATACATTCCTAGATCAGGGTAGGTAAACTTAGGGAGCTGAAAATGTGTGTGATCCAACATTTGCACCAAGTTGCTGTGAAGTAAATTATTTTTTTGGGGTCTAAAGGTGTTGTCCTTAAATTAAATTATTGTAGCACTTTCAAACATTCCGCTAATTTGAAAAATACACAACTAAGTCAATTTAATTTTAGACATTTTCTTTCCTTGTCTACTCCCTATGGCCCGGGCCACCATGAGTGCTTCTTCCATGCCACAACATTTTCAGTTTCTCTGTTCCTTGCTTTTCCATGAGTACAGATTTCCCATCCTGTTGCCTCACAGTATCATACTGCTGCTAACCTTAATCCTGTCCCTTGGTGCTGCTCAGCACCCCCAAATACAATACTATAGTCACCTCAAAATCATTTGCTATATTAAGGCACACATAAAAATAATAGTGCCCCACACTCCAAAGACCTTAATTAAGGCCTCATGCTCATAACGTGCAAAACGAGCCACAAACCCGGACAGATTTTTCGACCGCTTTCGACTGGTGTTTTCAACTCTCCCATCAACATAGAAGCTGAGTGGCCCACAACACAAAAATAAGCAAGAATAGGATTTCTTTTCTCAACTCGGTCACATTCCCAGTCAAAAGTAATACTGAGAAGTGCATAATCCGAGACGGTGGGGACCTGAGTTAAAGTCCATGGTCAACATCTGTAGAGTTTGTATCTTCTCTATGTTTTTGCATGTTTCCTCCGGGGCCTTTCGGGTTTCCTCCCACATTCTAAACATAACTGGTAGTTGATTAGATTCTGAGCCCCATTGGGACAGGGACTGGTCTTGGAGCCTGTGCAGCGCTGCGAATTAGATTATTATTACTCCTGCCTACCACATAGATCTTGCCTGTGTGGTCTGTAGTCTACCAGAGTGAATGGCGGAGGACACAATCGATGGCGCCCTTCTTGTCTTCATCTTCAGTACACAGATAAAATCATCAGCAATTGCCCTATTGATCACGATCGACTAGTAGCCGACCCTGTCCTTGGTGGAGACCCCTCCAATTGTGCTTAGGTCACATCGGAGCATTCAGGTTTGTAACCAAGCAATCTTTTTGCCTGAAATCTTAGGGAGGTCTGACTACTGCAAATTCTAGCCCGTGGCCCGGGAACTCTTATTATCCAGTCTGATAGCTTTTTTTCCGTAGATGAAGTACCAGCTTCTTCCAGCGCCTAGGCCAGGGGCACAAGGATGTTTTACTAGCACTCGTTTAACACCAGTCTCGATACATCTGCCATCTTGTTATTCCGGAGAACACTCTGCACAGAAAAGCTTGGAGGTATTCTTTTTATTTTCAACGAGCTTTTTCAATGCTGGAGAAAACAGATCCTTGCAGATGTGCGGAGCAGACAGAGATACAAGCAAGGAGCCCACACTTTGGATGATGAAATATGGGAACCTGCAGTGACCTCACACCATGAGCTCTCCCGATGTCACTACGTGCTGTTATTGGAGTACAGCATGACATAGCATAACGGAGAACATCAGTTCCCCCGGGATGATCTTAAATATTCCATAACTGTATATTGTGTGTCCTAGACGCTTCGAAGAAGACAGACTGCATATTTCAGATTTTTATCTGTGGGTAGAAAGTGGTCAAATCATAAAAGTCCAAGTTTTCCTGCAGTGGCTGGGATTCCCTTTACTATAGAGTTCTATGTGGTGCCGAATTTTGGCTCCATACTGGTTTTTCATACACTGGATGGTCTACCGCATTGTCTGTGATTGAGGGCACTAGGGAGGAAGGAGTGGAGAAAAGAAAGATTACTGTAGAACCTTTAACTGTATGGCACAGAAATGTTCTGATAAATAGGCCAAAATAGTCATCTCACCAATTGCCCTATGGATGTCGGATGGTCTCCACTTCCTGTTTCCCTTTGATTACAGGAAGTGCTGAAACGGAACTGGATTCTGGAAATCCTGTGTGGACCGGAAGGAAGTGTGGCAAAAAAAATAAGAACACATAAGACATAATTGTAGTGTTCTGTTTTTGCATCCGTTTTTTGCCTGCAAAAACAGACCATGTCAAGGGTATGTAACTTGTATGAACCGTAAGCGAGCCAAATTCGCAAGGCCAGTTTACGGCCTTACCCCGATCCATTTACTGGGTTGCTTTGTTCTTACGTTTTAGGCTTGTGCCATCTGGTTGTCACAGTAATAAAGGGACTCACTTTTGTCATAAGTGGCTTCCACAGAGTTGGAGACATCCTGTGGTTAGAGATGATGATGTACAAGGTGGCTGTTCATTGGGAAAGCCAGTAGACTGCCTGGAACTTCAGCCAAAGACCGACAGAAGTACTGAAGCCCATGGGATCCAGATCAGGCTAAATACGCATACTTTATATTCCAGGATGGTAGCAATGAGTGCGCGGCTTCACACTGCCTGTGCTCTTAACTCTCTGCATTACGCGCTCAGCAGCCGGTCCTCTTTGCTTTGCATAAAAGCTGTAGAAGACTTGTGGGTCTGCAGTGGTTACTCAAAGCAGAGGCTGGGGCTGTGGAGCAGTTCAATGTAGAGAGCTATGAGCACAGCAGGGTGAGGACACACCCATAATACATGGGTGCAATGATGAGAGCTGGAGGCTCAGTTTGGGTGAGGGGCAGGTATTGATGTATTTGCAGGTGGTCTATATAGCAGAGTACAAGGAGGAGGTCATGGCTATGCCGCTGCTTATAGACCCTCATCCGTTCCCTGCTCCCCCATTATCATCTCTCTTCCCATCTTTGTCATCTTAAGAGCGTTTCACAAGGAAACTCCCGCTCGTGCAGATAGATGCGAGGATAGCGGGAGTGCGGGTGTAATATATAGTCACTAGCCCTACATCATGGTAATGAGAATGTATGGAAAATGCTGATTACATTGGGAAAAATTCCCTGCGCCCTGCACATTCGGCATGACAGAAATAAAGCGCCGCTCCGGGATTAATAAAGTATATTTTTTGTGCAGATTGCATAAGCGCCGCACAAGTGTGATTTATAACCTTACAGCAGAACCAATTTTAATTAAAAGAGGAGGGGTAGAAACCTTTAAGTTTTACTTTCTTTTTCTTCCCCCCTAAACTTTGTTCTACAGTCACGGCGCTGACTTATAGGATGGGAACGCGTCCTGTTTTTCTAGATATTTAGCTTTCTTTTAGTGAGGCCTCAGGGGCAATGCTTTCCTTCCAATGTCGAGGAGGAAATTGAAATGGCGCCTCCTAGTGGAGATTCTACAGAGAAAGTCCCGCCCCTGAGTCAATGAACCATCCGAAAGTCCAGAGTATTGTGTTGTAATGCTGTAATATTATCTACTCTCCTCACTATGAAAAACCCCTTGGAGCTGGGGAAATAGCGACACCAAAATTGTAGTAT
This sequence comes from Engystomops pustulosus, assembly GCA_019512145.1. Classification (NCBI taxonomy): domain Eukaryota; kingdom Metazoa; phylum Chordata; class Amphibia; order Anura; family Leptodactylidae; genus Engystomops; species Engystomops pustulosus. The sequence continues at coordinate 2,531,956 of CM033646.1, read as the reverse complement.
TTATCCTGCTCCACTTTTCAATTCTTGTTTTTTGCTATCCATCCTTCTTCTCCATTGACGGATCAACGGGACGCAATGTAATGGAAGAAGAATAAGTGAAGTCCTGTGGTTATTGATGGCTAAAACGGGTTCCTCAGAGAGTTCTGGAACCAGGCGCCCCGAGCAGCATAACTACACTTTAATTTTTTTCCAGATTTTTGAGAAATCATTGGAGACACTTTAAAGAAATCTACCATCACAATCCATCCTGATAAACCAGGGACATTACTCATAGATCCAGGCACGGGACTGTGGTAATCTGCTTATATCTGTTATCCAAGGCTCTTCTTTCAAAATCCACTTTTACTGAGCTTATAAGTTTGCAAGGCTCTTAGGGGGCGGTTCCCAGAGCCCCTCGTGCTTTAACTTCACACCCATCCCCTGTTTGCCAGTATTTCAGCTCCCTCCCTCTTCTTTCTGTTATCTCACACATTGGGAGGTGGAAGGCTCTGCATATTTGAAGCCTGTGAAGCATGCGGATGGGGGGCTCTGGTAACACCCCCTAGAGACCTGCAATTCGTTTAGCATAATTATAAAAGTGATTTTTAGAAGGAAGGAGGCATGGATAACAGATATAAGAGATTCCACAGTCACGGTGCCTGGATCTATGAGTAAGTGCCCCTGGTTTATCGTGATCGATTTCATGTAGTTTTCTTTTAAATCCAATACATATGAACAGGGGTGTAACATATGAGCAGGGTGTGTTTGTACATATGAGCAGGGGTTGTAACATATAAAGGGGTTTGTGGGTGTAACATATGCAGGGTGTAATATGAGCAGGGTGTATGTAAGGTATATGAGCCGGGGTGTAACATATAAGCAGGGGTGGAACATATAATAGGGGTGTTGTAACATATAAGCAGGGGTGTATTGTGCTAAACATATGAACGGGGTGTATGTTTGTAACATATAAGGTGTTGTGTAACATATAAGCAGGGTTGTGTGTTTTTGTATGTAACAATAAGCAGGGGTGTATATTAGTAGTGGTGTGTTAGGGCTGAATGTACTGAAAGCAGGTGGTGTGTTAAGTGTTTGTGTATGGTGTGGGTAACTTAAGCAGGTTGTCTTGTGTGTATTTGTACCTAACGGGTGTAATATGGCGGGTGCAATGCAGTGTTTTAGGTGTGTAATTAGAGGGGTTAGGTTTTGTCTACAGGGGTAACTTAGGAGGGATAGACAGGACTGTGTCATCGGAACCGTTTTGGTAGCTTGAGATGTGATATTGGTCCAAAACTACGTCATCCCAAATCCCTGATCGTACCTTCCAAGAGATATTCCTCTACAGAGAATAGACGGTCTCCATGTATCCAGAATCGAGTTTTCCTAATTAGTATCACTAAACAGGATAGATATGAGATGGCACGGTGTGCAATGGATGTTCTTACATCAAGGCTGGCGATCCCAAATGCTATGGGGTATTAGACGGCCTCAGAAGCTGCCCACTCCTGCCCTGCCGAACTGCGCAATGTTAAAATGCCTCAATTAGGCCTAATGCCGGCTTCTGTTTCTGCCTAATTAAAGTCGGTCCTTAATCTCGCTGGTAGCGTCCCTGCTAGTTTGCATAATGTTGGTGCAGTGGATGGCTCCGTTACCCACCGGTTGCTCTGTCTGTTTGCCCACTTCAAGGATAAGGATTAATAGACATACAGGACGCCGAAAATTAAATTGTATATACATCTATCCAGGGAAATCCGGCCTTGAAATATGATGGAATACGAGAGCGATCGGTTCCAAGATGAGATCATGTCGTGATTCTCCGCCTGTGCAAGAACAGTATTGTCCCCATATGGCAACACCAGTCTTCTCTTTAAGTGGCAACGGCTAAAATCCAAATCTTTGCGTCGTTGCAGATGTAACTACTGCAAATGTTTACAAGGTCTGCTGTAACCCATGAGCTGTCATACACAGTCAAACACCATGCACGCCATCACAGTCTCTACACCCATGCCACTGCCATAACCAGTCTCTACACACCAGCACTGCCATCACAGTCTCTACACACCATGCACTGCCATCACAGTCTCAACACCATGCACTTGCCATCACAGTCTCTACAGTACACACCAGCACTGGCATCCACAGTCTCTACACACCATGCACTGCCATCACAGTCTCTACACACCATGCACTGCCATCACAGTCTCTACACACCATGCACTGCCATCACAGTCTCTACAGTACACACCATGCACTGCCATCACAGTCTCTACACACCATGCACTGCCATCACAGTCTCTACACACCATGCACTGCCATCACAGTCTCTACAGTACACAACCATGCACTGCCATCACAGTCTCTACAGTACACACCATGCACATGCCATGTCATTCTGTACACACTGTACATCCATACAGGTCTATTTACACACCATATACTGCCATCACAGTCTCTCTACACATCATGTACACCCATCACAGTCTCTACACACATGCCATGCCATCACAGTCTCTACACACTAGGCACTGCCATCAATCTCTACACACTAGGCAAGCCATCACAGTCTGCACACAACACCATGCACTGCCATCACAGTCTCTACAGTACACACCATGCACTGCCATCACAGTCTCTACAGTACACACCATGCACTGCCATATCAGTCTGTACACACCATGTACATCCATCGCAGTCTATACACACCATATACTGCCATCACAGTCTCTACACATCATGTACACCCATCACAGTCTCTACACACCATGCACTGCCATCACAGTCTACAGTACACACCATGTATTGCCATATCAGTCTCTACACACCATGCACTGCCATCACAGTCTCTACAGTACACACCATGTATTGCCATATCAGTCTCAAAACCTTGATAAATGTGGTGTAAGGCATTATAGACAGTTTGATGCAGGTTAATAAAGTGCCCCCAATGTTTTTCCCTTTAAATAGTTCCCTTTAGATATATATATAATTGTTATGTATATATTATATTCAGTACAAGTTTTGGGAGTAAGTAGATGATATCTTTACACCTGTCCTGTACAAGAAATCATTGCAATGGATTCATCCTGCGACTCGGAGGCTTGAAGTGAAGAGAACTGACGCGGTCGTATCCCCCCGGAGCTTATAGTCAGCTTTAGCTGCATTACCGAGACATCAGGATCCGGCCCTGACCTATAAGGAGACGCTGGAGGGGGATCCGAAAAGCCATCAGCGGGCACAGGATAGCCGCGTTCTTCATCCTTAATGTTCCGGATGTCGTTTTATCCGGTGATGCATGCCGACACAAATTACGGTTTACAGCACCCTCGCCGTCCCCGCTACATCCACAGGGGTCTCTCCCCCGTTGCGGCGCGTTGTATGGGCCAGCCCTATTGCCGCCGCGCAGCACGCCGCTGATCAAATGAGTCATTTAATTAATTATAACAGCCGCAAAACAACATTTCTGCGCTTGTTATTCCTAATTAAAGCGCTCCTTTTGATTTGCATCTCGCTCTGCCTCCGCGCTTTCTTCTCACTTTCTCCGTGTATCCGCCTGACACTTTCACACAAAGATTCCTATTAATATCCTGTTTATTTTCCTGCTTTGAGAGACAGGTACACAAGCTCCCTTTTCCTCGGGAAGACACACGATGGGGATTAGATCCGAGGCCGCTCGCAAAGCGTGATCCGTGCTCTACGAGAGATGTTCGACAAGACTAGGAGGGATTGGGGAGGTTAAGTAGCCGGGAGAAGTCTCCATAGAGGAGTCCATTGCTGTGCATATCATGTCCCATGTTATTATCCGCTATACTCTTCCCCCTCCCCGGCTTTACTCTCATCCATTGCTTACGGCTTCCATAGCGGAACATTCAGGATCCCCAGTACAAACACTTTGGATAGAGACTCCAATTAAGAAATTAGGTAAAAACTCCAGTTTACTTTGCTTAAAGGAACACTCCAGGCAAAAGAGAGCCTGTACCTAATGTAGGGCCTGAGGGGGCAGTGCATTACACAGGGATGCTTCCTACCATGTCCTTTGAATCTTTGTGCCATGTAGTGGACCCTCAGGCCTTGCCCTCGGAACAGCAAAATGCAACAATGTTGCCTAAAGTGTTGTGAAACAATCAGAGTAATTCCGTTTGGGGAAGAATAGGGAATGACAATACATTTCCTAGATCAGGGGTAGGTAAACTTAGGGAGCTGAAAATGTTGTGATCCAACAATTTTGCACCAAGTTGCTGTGAAGTAAATTATTTTTTTGGGGTCTAAAGGTGTTGTCCTTAAATTAAATTTATTGTAGCACTTTCAAACATTCCGCTAATTTTGAAAAATACACAACTAAGTCAATTTAATTTTAGACATTTTCTTTCCTTGTCTACTCCCTATGGCCCGGGCCACCATGAGTGCTTCTTCCAGCCACAACAGTTTTCAGTTTCTCTGTTCCTTGCTTTTCCATGAGTACAGATTTCTCATCCTGTTGCCCTCACAGTATCATACTGCTGCTAACCTTAATCCTGTCCCTTGTGTGCTGCTCAGCACCCCCAAATACAATACTATAGTCACCTCAAAAATCAATTTGCTATATTAAAGGCACCATAAAAATAATAGTGCCCCACACTCCAAAGACCTTTAATTAAGGCCTCATGCTCATAACGTGCAAAAACGAGCCACAAACCCGGACAGATTTTTCGACCGCTTTCGACTTGGTGTTTTCAACTCTCCCATCAACATAGGAAGCTGAGTGGCCACACAACACAAAAATAAGCAAGAATAGGAGTTCTCCTTTTCTCAACTCGGTCACATTCCCAGTCAAAAGTAATACTGAGAAGTGCATAATCCGGAAGACGGTGGGGACCTGAGTTAAAGTCCCATGGTCAACATCTGCTAAGAGTTTGTATCTTCTCTATGTTTTTGCATGGGTTTCCTCCGGGTCCTTCGGTTTCCTCCCACATTCTAAAAACATACTGGTAGGTTGATTAGATTCTGAGCCCCATGGGGACAGGGACTGGTCTTGGAGCCCTGTGCAGCGCTGCGAATTATTAGTATTATTATTACTCCTGCCTACCACAGAGATCTTGCCTGTAGTGGTCTGTAGTCTACCAGAGTGAATGGCGGAGGACACAATCGATGGCTGCCCTTCTTGTCTTCATCTTCAGTACACAGATAAAATTCATCAGCAATTGCCCTATTGATCACGATCGACTAGTAGCCGACCCCTGTCCTTGGTGGAAGACCCCTCCAATTGTGCTTAGGTCACATCGGAGCATTCAGGTTTGTAACCAAGTCAATCTTTTTGCCTGAAATCTTAGGGAGGTCTGACTACTGCAAATTCTCAGCCCGTGGCCCGGGAACTCTTCATTATCCAGTTACTGATAGCTTTTTTCCGTAGATGAAGTACCAGCTTCTGTTCCAGGCGCCTAGGCCAGGGGCACACAGGATGTTTTTACTAGCACTCGTTTAACACCAGTCTCGATACATCTGCCATCTTGTTATTCCGGAGAACACTCTGCACAGAGAAAAGCTTGGAGTGTATTCTTTTATTTTTCAACGAGCTTTTTCAATGCTGGGAGAAAACAGATCCTTGCAGATGTGCGGAGCAGACAGAGATACAAGCAAGGAGCCCACAGCTTTGGGATGATTGAAATATGGGAACCTGCAGTGACCTCACACGCATGAGCTCTCCCGATGTCACTACGTGCTGTTATTGGAGTACAGCATTGACATAGCATAACGGAGAGAACATCAGTTCCCCCGGGATGATCTTAAATATTCCATAACTGTATATTGGTGTCCTAGACGCTTCCGAAGAAGACAGACTGCATATTTCAGATTTTTATCTGTGGGTAGAAAGTGGTCAAATCATAAAAGTCCAAGTTTCCTGCAGTGGCTGGGGATTCCCTTTACTATAGAGTTCTCATGTGGTGCCGAATATTTGGCTCCATACTGGTTTTTCATACACTGGATGGTCTACCGCATTGTCTGTGATTGAGGGCACTAGGGAGAAGGAGTGGAGAAAAGAAAGATTACTGTAGAACCTTTAACTGTATGGCACAGAAATGTTCTGATAAATAGGCCAAAATAGTCATCTCACCAATTTGCCCTATGGATGTCGGATGGTCTCCACTTCCTGTTTCCCTTTGATATACAGGAAGTGCTGAAACGGAACTGGATTCTGGAAATCCTTGTGTGGACCGAGGAAGTGTTGGCAAAAAAAATAAGAACACATAAGACATAATTGTATGTGTTCTGTTTTTGCATCCGTTTTTTGCCTGCAAAAACAGACCATGTCAAGGGTATGTAACTTGTATGAACCGTAAGCGAGCCAAATTCGCAAGGCCAGTTTACGGCCTTACCCCGATCCATTTACTGGGTTGCTTTGGTTCTTACAGTTTTAGGCTTTGTGCCATCTGGTTGTCACAGGTAATAAAGGGACTCACTTTTGTCAATAAGTGGCTTCCACAGAGTTGGAGACATCCTGTGGTTAGAGGAAGTGATGTACAAGGTGGCTGTTCATTGGCAGAAGCCAGTAGACTGCCTGGAACTTCAGCCAAAGACCAGAAGTACTGAAGCCACATGGGATCCAGATCAGGCTAAATACGCATACTTTTTATATTCCAGGATGGTAGCAATGAGTGCGCGGCTTCACACTGCTGTGCTCTTAACTCTCTGCATTACGCTGCTCAGCAGCCGGTCCTCTTTGCTTTGCATAAAAGCTGTAGAAGACTTGTGGTCTGCAGTGGTTACTCAAAGCAGAGGGCTGGGGCTGTGGAGCAGTTCAATGTAGAGAGCTATGAGCACAGCAGGGTGAGGACACACCCATAATACATGGGTGCAATGATGAGAGCTGGAGGCTCAGTTGTGGGTGAGGGGCAGGTATTGATGTATTTGCAGGTGTCTATATAGCAGAGTACAAGGAGGAGGTCATGGCTATGCCGGCTGCTTTATAGACCCTCATCCGTTCCCTGCTCCCCCATTATCATCTCTCTTCCCATTCTTTTGTCATCTTAAGAGCGTTTCACAAGGAAAACTCCCGGCTCGTGCAGATAGATGGCGAGATAGCGGGAAGTGCGGGTGTAATATATACAGTCACTAGCCCTTACATCATGGTAATGAGAATGTATGGAAAATGCTGATTACATTGGGAAAAATTCCCTGCGCCCTGCACATTCGGCATGACAGAAATAAAAGCGCCGCTCCGGGGATTAATAAAGTATATTTTTTGTGCAGATTGCATAAGCGCCGCACAAGTGTGATTTATACCTTACAGCAGAACCAAATTTTAATTAAAAGAGGAGGGGTAGAAAACCTTTAATGTTTTACTTTCTTTTTTCTTTCCCCCCTAAACTTTGTTCTACAGTCACGGCGCTGACTTATAGGATGGGAACGCGTCCCTGTTATTCTAGATATTTAGCTTTCTTTTAGTGAGGCCTCAGGGGCAATGCTTTCCTTTCCAATGTCCGAGGAGGAAATTGAAATGGCGCCTCCTAGTGGAGATTCTACAGAGAGAAGTCCCGCCCCTGAGTCAATGAACCATCCGAAAGTCCAGAGTATTGTGTGTAATGCTGTAATATTATCTACTCTCCTCACTATGAAAACCCCTTGGAGCTGGGGAAATAGCGACACCAAAATTGTAGTATTTATCCTGCTCCACTTTTCAATTCTGTTTTTGCATCCCATCCTTCTTCTCCATTGACGGATCATAACGGGACGTCAATTGTAATGGAAGAAGAAGTGAAGTCCTGTGGTTATTGATTGGCTAAAACGGGTTCCTCAGCAGAGTTCTGGAACCAGGCGCCCCGAGCAGCATAACTACACTTTAATTTTTTTCCAGATTTTTGAGAAATCATTGGAGAACACTTTAAAAGAAATCTACCATCACAATCCATCCTGATAAACCAGGGACATTACTCATAGATCCAGGCACCGGGACTGTGGTAATCTGCTTATATCTGTTATCCAAGGCCTCTTCTTTCTAAAATCCACTTTTTACTGATGCTTATAAGTTTGCAAGGCTCTTAGGGGGCGGTTCCCAGAGCCCCTCTGTGCTTTAACTTCACACCCATCCCCCTGTTTGCCCAGTATTTCAGCTCCCTCCCTCTTCTTTCTGTTATCTCACACATTGGGAGGTGGAAGGGCTCCTGCATATTTGAAGCCTGTGAAGCATGCGGATGGGGGGCTCTGGTAACACCCCCTAGAGACCTGCATATTCGTTAGCATAATTATAAAAGTTGATTTTTAGAAGGAAGGAGGTCATGGATAACAGATATAAGAAGATTCCACAGTCACGGTGCCTGGATCTATGAGTAAGTGCCCCTGGTTTATCGTGATCGATTTTCATGGTAGTTTTCTTTTAAATCCAATACATATGAACAGGGGTGTAACATATGAGCAGGGGTGTAACATATGAGCAGGGGTGTGGGTGTAACATATAAGCAGGGGTGTAACATATAAGCAGGGGTGTAACTTGAAGGAGGGCATAGGAAGTGGTGGTACTGTGTCATCAAGAGAGACACCACAGGCCAAGATTATTGGTTAGTCTTGATGAAACTGTGATGGACGTTTGTTGGTGGTTCTCCAAAAACTACGTCATCCCAAATCCCACATCATTCACAATATGCTAAAAGGATAAAACCGGGCTCGGCCTAATACATCTCCTAAATAGGAGGAAAACTAATAATTCACACAGGTGTCACAATCGTTGACTCCTGTGGATGGTGGCGATGACATTTGCGATTACAAATTTTTAGTAACAAATTCTTGCGGTGCGTGTGTTAGTATGACGGAGGACGGATTTCATAGGATTATTTAATAATAATATCATTCTTTATTTATATAGCGCACACAGATTACGCAGCGCTGCACAGAGTTTTGCAATTGGTCTTGTCCCCAATGGGGTCACATCTAATCAACGCCTACCAGTATGTTTTGGAAAATGGGAGGAAACCGGAGGACCTGGAGGAACCCAGCAAACATGGGGAGAACATGCAAACTCTTTGCAGATGTTGCTACTTGGCCCCAGCGCTTGCAAGCGTTAATGCTAACCAGAGCCAGGCTGCAATGAAAGAATACTGCTGGCCGGAGCCACAACCAAGGCAGGATAGAACCGCTCCATAATTTGATAAAAAACGGGAAACACATCCAAAAAAAAAGGCCGTATGTACAGTGTTAACCTAAAACTTTCTGCCAGAACTACGAGCATTGCAGTGTGAGGACACGCCCCAGTGCACTAGTAAAGCTACAATCCTAGAATCTAAATAATTTTTCACATCTAGCTTCTATAAGAACACACACAAAGGTCTGAATTACACGGCTCTTGACATTCTGGATTGCTTGCATGATCAGTTCTAATCTTAATGGGATTTTCATAATGGTGAACCTCCACAGGATATCAAAATTTGGAGAGAGAAAGATCTGCGACTGCATTTCAGGTTCAGGTTCGGTTTCCAGTATGGACATGAGGGTCCAACATCACACGGATCAGCAGCTCCAAGTATTTGGATATCGAAACCTATAGAGTAGATGAACCTGTACAGAAGGCTTCCACTGTATAGTGGCCGTGTCAGGAACTGCAGAAACATAATGATTCTGTTCTTCTAGGCTCTTTCAGCGCTTGCTCCGCGCTGTGCCTAGAGGTGAGTTTTTCTCTGCAGGAGAGGATGATGCAATCACTGCCAGACAGAATAATACTGCTGACCATTCCTCAGACTGCTGGTATGAGTGATCAGCTCAGGGAGATTAGTCATGTCTTGACTAAACTCCATTTGTATTACAAGCTCAGTTGTTAATCTAGGCAGCCCTGAGACCGCTTCCCAAGGTCCTGAATGTTTAATTGTTTTTTTCGCAAAAACCTCATCTCAGGTATTAACCAAGATATGACCCTGCATCAGTGTGGTACAGATTCTCCAGGTATGTTTGCTTCATACTGCCATCCACATCACATGGTAGCTTTCCTTTAGGCTGTGCACAAGGTAAAAAAAAAAATAAAAAATCATATAAAGTAAAATGAGGATAAAAATAAATATACTGTGGTTGTTGGGAAGGTAAAAAAAAATCGGCTTTGCTTTTCCCTGGGTGAGGAATATTATTCCGTTACAGTAAAAGTATCATCCGAGACGCGCCACGAAAAGAGATTTAAAAAACATAAACGCGGGAGAGGAGACGGCGCTATAATTACAGGCTCACGCCGCCAGGCCAGAAAGCACTCAAATTTTATAGCAAGCACCGCATTTAATTTAACACACATTTTTTCAATACTTGAACATTGTTTTATTCATAAAAGACTTTAATAAGGAGGGTTTGTTTGGCCAGGTTTTTGTTTGCAGCTTCGCGAAGAGTTAGGAGGCGGGACTGAAAGACGTTGATGAGAAGGAGGGGACATCGGCTGCTATCAGGTAAATACAGGACTCCATGTGTAATGGAGAGAGAGGAAGGGACCTCCGCCGCGCTACGCTCTTATCTCCGTCTGTACAGGCGCTACAATTCCACTAATGTAGACATCTCTACGCTAGGAATAATAACCAACAGGGGGCCTTAAGGAGCCCAAAACTGCAACAGAAACTGGACTCCGGTCCACATACACTGATCGTCAGGAGCAGAAACCGAGGGAGAGCTGGTTGACCTCAACAGGAAGCCATAGAGGTCTCTTCCCCGTAAGAGACCACCAGTACTGGATTATAGTTAGGCGATTTGGGGTGGCCGCCCAGGGTCCAAGGCTCCTTGGGTTTAACCAATCACAAAATTCGATAATAAGGAGAGAAGGCCTCCAGCCCTTCTAAGGAAAAATCGCAACCAGGGATAACTGAGCTTAGAGGAGCCCTACACTATCAAAAGAAAACGGCTCAGGTCCCAATAAACTGATCGTCAGAGATGCAGCACCGAGGGAGCGCTGATGACGAGGTTGAACCTAACAGGAAGCCATAGAAGGTCCATACGGTGTCTCTTGTCAAATAAGAAGACCACAGTTACTGGATTAGATAGGCATTTTGGGCGGCCGCCCAGGGTCCAAAGTCGTAGGGCTAAACCATCCATAATAAGGAAATGGCCTCCAGCCCTGCAGTCCTCACATATGTGTTATAGCTCAAACAATAATTAATATAAAAGCCATTTTAGGATCCTTCCAAAGGTCCATAAACTGCAGCACTGAAGACTGAAAGAATAAGAGACCAACCAAAAACAATCCAAGAATTCGGCTGGCAAACAATTTGTACCTTGAAGCTGAGCCGTCCCAATGGAAACTCTGTATCAGACACAACTATAATTGCATGCTTAAAATCCTGTTCCTTTGTTTGGGGTAGGATACAGTTTAGGCTCTAACGAGCCCAATAGAATAAAGAGGACATTACTCCAATGACACGGCCAGAAACTCTTTGAAAGTCTCCGCTCCACAGATTCTGGCGCCGTGGAATTTTTTGCTCTAGTTCTCACCGTTCCAAGCATTGGTGCCATAAATTAATCTGTACAGTCTACGTGGGTGGACGGCAGCATTGCCCCACCCACATGACAGTTAATTGCCAAATAGCATATTGGGGCACATTACTTACCGGTCAATTTGCGTTCCAGCGGCGGCTTCTCGGACGAGGCGTTCGGGTCTTCCGCGATTCATGAAGGTCCTGCGCCGATGTCCACCAGGTGGTCGCTGCTGCGCCGAGGTCACGCGAGTTCCGTCGGAATACACGATCTCTTCTTGAGCATGTAAGTAGGGGTGTGCAACCAATTTTTTTTTTAAATGCGGCGGTTTTTCCGAATCCGTGGGTTTTTGTTAGACCACGCCCCCCGATTTCCGTCGCAGCAGCAGCGCGAGGCGCACACAATCCGATCGCCATGCGCCAAAATCCCGGGCAATTCAGGGAAAATCGCGCCAAATGGGAAATATTCGGGTAACACGTTGGGAAACGCGAATCGGGCCCTTAGTAAATGACCCCAATTGTGTGCATAAAATAACAGTACTGATTTTCTGAGAATGGTAAGGGCTACACGAAAAAATCAACTGTGCCAGAATCGTGGAGGACACTTATGAACGGACAAAAAAGAATGGGAGTGAATGAAAGTGGTTAAAAGGTCCCTTTTAAGTAGGAAATTTCTTTAAATTGATCAGAAGGGAGTGGGTTAGTTGACAAAAATGATGGAAACGTGTTACGGAGAGTCGGAATGCGGGAGAGAAAATACATTTGCTCTTCCTGTAGACAGTACGGGTCACTTTAATAAGTCTGCGCCAATATTGTAAATTAGAGTTTAATTTTTACTGCGGCTCCCTAACACAGAAATAACTGGACTGCGGAGCTGGTGTCCCACTCAGGGGACATCGTCTGGAGATTGGATAAACTACAGGGCTCCAATACGAACTTTCGACATGGCTGAACACGGTCGTATTTTATTTGATGGCATCCTTAACCTTAAACTATCAACTGCCAGTACAACGGGGGGTAATTAGCGCTACCTGCCCGGAGCGGGGAGGCGGCGCGTGCCATGGAGGTGCGCTGCTAGTACATGCCGGCCCCCACCAGATGCCCTTGCTAAAACTTAGTTAATCAGATAACACATGCTGCACCTTTGATGCTCCTCCACATGACGCTGGCTGATCCCCGAGTTTCGAAGAAATACATCTAATTAAAAAGGCGAGCAAAAAAAAAAAAACAAGAATTACCATTTTAATGAGGATTTGTCTTCTAGATTAAAAAAGGAATAATACTTAAACCCTTACCTGGGACGGGACGTATCCATCAAACATTGCCGACAAGATGCGAGGGGAAACGTCGCCGGGGTTAACTGCCTGCCACCGCAGGGCGCGCCCAACGCACAACGCCGCTAATTGGATTTTGATAAAGTTTGGAGCTTTGTGAACTAAATTTGCGTTCTTGTTTCTTTTTTTTATTAGATACATGTTTGCAAAATAATGCGGAGGCGGATAATCAAAACACAACAACGTGTTATTCTACGCGTGTTGAGCGAGCGGAGGAAAGGTCATACGTCGCGAAATGTAGAGAGGCGAGGAAGAGATGAGGGAGTGTATGGCGGCAGGCAGGCGCTGAGCTCTATTAGATACCCAGGTATTTAGCGCTGTTTATCCTGACGCATAACGTAGGAAAGGACGGTCTAACTGTTAACTTACGCCAAGTCCAACATCTCCAAAAGAAGTGGCGGGTGGGATCACAAGAAGTGACAATCTCGGCACAAAGGGGCTATTTGTTAAGGTCCTGTAGCAACACTTTCATGCGGTTTTTCCGACGTTCCTGGTATTTGCGTATGCTGGGACGGTATTTAACTGGGGGATGTGTCACACGTTCGGATTTTGGCGCAGCTGCAATGGGCTTCATGAACAGAAATCGGGGGGCGGATGATCAGACGATTTGGACTGGCGCGGGATTTAACTTTCAAATTGTGTCGCAGCCAACCACTTACAGCACGAGAGAAGAAGGTGAACTCCAGGACCTGACGGGGAGGAAGCGACACATGCAGGATATCGGGCGCACGATCTCAGTGAATCGTGGCCAGGCATGATCGTGGAACAATGCACTTTGTGTGAACTCTCAGAGGGAGTAAATGTGCCAAATGTGCCCAAAGGGGTTGTCCAGTTAGGCCAAGGGGGGTGTACAAGTTAGGCCTATGCTATGGACCCCGGGCGGGGGGTTTCAGTTGGGACCACCATTGATCCACCAGAATGGGGGTCTATTGATCCCTGTTGCACACCGAGGACTACAGAAGCAGCGCTACGCAGCTACTCCATTCATCTGAAGGGGCTGGTGAATATAGATGAGGTGCGACGCTCGGTAAGATCGGGTAAAACGGGTAAAATGAACCCCACTTCACGTGATTCCGAGGGGGACCTTTCATGAGACCCCATTAATCAGATTAGCCTAAGCTCGATCAATTATCCAATCAGCCTTGGACATTGAGTTGTCCAAGAGTTAGTGACATCCCAAGGTGCCAGAAACCAATTGGTCCTCTGACCCATCAGTCCCGTAAACTAAGTTCTCCGATATGTTGCCTAGAGCAGAAGACAGATGTGACGCCTGTGCTGGGACTGGAGCAGGCTAAGTAAACTTTCTTTTTTGAGCCCTCCAAGGGTCTCTTCAAACTTCTTGAGAGGCATCTCAGTCCGATCCAGATGATGCCACCCAACTGGATGTGAATGCCAGTCAATAAGGACACTGTCACAGCACCTGCCTTCTAAGATACTGATGACCCGCTACAAGTTCTGTCTCTTCGAAAACCCAGATTACAAAGCGCAAATAAACATCCTCCTGCTGTCCTATCGGCCTTCCACTGTAACCCCATTCACCCTAATTATTGTCCTCTACTCCCAGACAATAAACCCAGGCTGTCTACCTGGGCGCGGCGGCCGGTTGTTTTCTTCTGGGGATGTGCTATTAGAGGCCTCTTGGCTCGTTAATTACATTTCAGGAGTGATTTGGGAGTTGACATGTGAAGGGGCTGAGTGGCACGAGGACCATCTTATCAATTTGCTCCGGCTTAATAGATGCTCAGGAGACGTTAATAGATCAGGCGCTTGTTGGGTGAACATGACAGCTTCGTATGATGGATGGAGCCACACGCTGGAGGATGGGAGCAGAGCTCAGAGCCCTATCTGTCTCCTGAGCCTTCCTGTCCCTGCATCCTGCCCGACACGCCGGCTAAATGCACTTTCTTAAAGGTGAGGCAGTTTGTTATAACCTTTATTCGGGTTGGTGTCTCATTATCATCCATGTAGACACGCAGGGGCAGGACATCAAACGTAGACCCTCACAATTGGATATTAAGGCTTTCCGCTGCTAAATGTAAACCTTCATAGATGGTATAGGCATCCATTAGTCTGACCTTCTCTGAGATATAGAAGATATGCAATTACTAAGGGTAATTGAAACATAACATATCCTTAAAGGGAATGTGGTCAGTAGGTGCGACCATACAAAACTGCAGCCAGTGATGGGTATTGTTCTGTGTAATTGTACGTTTGTGTCGGGTTTGTGTAGCAGAGGACTGGGAAAAATGTATTTATATTCCTGGAGTAGCTTTTTAGGTGAACTAGGGGTTTGTGTCCTCACACTGCTGTGCTGTGCTTCCTGCAGACATGTAGGTATTTTTCCTGGAGAGATGTGTTAATCATAACTTTGTGTATGTAGCAGAGGAGGACTGTGAAATAGGATTTATTTCAGGATCGTAGCTTCTAAAGTGCGACTGGGGGCATGTCCTCACACTGCTGTGCTCTCATGTGCTCTGCATCAGAGATATATTGTGACAAGAAAACCTGTTAATCATACTGTTGTGTGTGTTTGTTAAAAAATAAATACCAGTCCTCGCAATACTGTAGCTTCGCAGGCTGTTATACTGTCTCCCCCCTTCCCCTGTTCCCTAGCACTCCCTCTGTTCACTCCTGCACAGTGTAACAGCACGTGAAGCTGCAGCTTATTAGCATCATTAAAAAGTTGATATTTAAATCAATTGTAGTCTTTAACCAAAAGCCTGCTTCGATGTTGCTATCAATGCACAGAGCTAAGAGACAGCAGGTGAGGACACGCCACTTTCCTGTTTTACAGTCCTGCTTTGGTATACAAATAACTTAGTTAAAGTGATATAATATGAAAAAATCTGAGTAATATCTACTGGTATTTCCCAAGGCGAGGGGTTTTACATCCTATCGGAATACAGATCCCTTGCAGAATTCTCCCTCCGTTATCCAGTCGATGATAAAATGATTATGGGCTGAGAAATTCCTTTAGTTCCCTCCTGCGAGCAGCTGACACTCCCAGATACATAAAACAATCCCTGGAATAATACCATCCTATTACTTTTACCCTCTGTTACTCACCGGAGCGATTAATTTATTAGTAAGCGGCGGTCCGATCCGTATTCTTTCACATTGTGGCCATATTGTTTATGACAGGAAGATCGGGAGGGGGGTGGGGGTTAGTATTGGGGGGCGATGTGCCCGGGCACACATGGCCGCGGTCACTGTGTGGTCAGGGCTATATATTCATACGTGTTGGGGTAAAGCCATCGTCCTCCCTGAATACATCAGGATTGTCTAGAGCAATGGGCTGTGAATTGTATGTAGCCAGTAGGGGGTGCACAATGGGGGGGGGGGGGCCCAGCCGTTAACAATGTAAACTTTATCAGCTGGGGTAAAGCTGTACATGAACCGCAGCCAGTAGGGGGCGCACAATCATGGTGCACACCCGTTACAATGTACATTTTATGAGGTGTGTAAAGCGTATATTGACCGCAGCAAGTAGGGGGCGCACAAGGGGGGGGCACAGCCGTTACAATGTACATTGTATCAGCTGTGTGTAAAGTGTGTAATTATATGATTTAATGTATAAATCCTCAGTATACACAGTATGAAGGGTCAAAGTGCAATTTTTCTTTGATTTTTTGGGAGAAAATGATGAATTGTTTAAAAAATTATCAGCGCAAGCAATCAGCTTCTTAGCATAATATTAGTACTGCCATAAGGTGTCCTATGATACTGCCAGATAACAACACTTATAAGGTACCAATAATAGTGCTATACAGTATCTACACAATATCATTAAACTATGACCAGGTAATACGCAATATAGGGTAAAAAATAAAGTCCTACTGAGTCTATACAATACGACCGACCATGATAAAAAAAATACCGCCATACAGTGTGTGTAATTATCACTACCAGACTTCACCTACATATAACTGCAATGCAGGTTACAAATAATAGCACCAAACTGACTACCAAATACTGCAAACAGGGTTACAAATTACAGTGCAGTATGAGTATCTACATAATACATCCATACTATGATACAATAAACTCCCAAGATACACATATTGGTGCTATACAGTGTGTATACAATACGGCCACACTGTGCATTAATTATACCGCAAATACAGTGCTATACAGTGTCTATACAATACGGCCACTGTGCCAAATGATGCTGCCAATAACAGTGGCTATACAGTGTCTACACAATATCATCAAACGTGACCAGGTATAACAGCGCTATAAAGTGCTTATACAATATGACATAGATTATAACATGGTAGATGTTACATATAACAGTGTTATATGATGTATACACAGTATGGGCCTAAATAATACAGTCATAGAGTGTACAAATAACAATGCTTTATGATGTGGACATATAATATCACCATAGTGTGCCTAAATAATACTGCAATGAGGGGTAAACGTAAAGGTGATTCAGGGTACATACATAATACACCACACCGTGCCCAACTAATAGTGAAAATGCAAGACATAAATAATAATGCTATAATGTGTATATACATCCACCACATGACAATAATACTGAAATGTTAGCTAAATCATAGTGTTTAACTATGTGTAAATACAATACCGCCATAACACGCCCAAATAATAATGACAGGTAGCATATAAATAATAGGGATGCTATACGTGTATACACCAATACCACCACACCGCACCCAAATAATACTGAAACGTAGAAATAAATAATACTGCTATACTGTGTTATATAAATCACCATCGTATCAAACCAAATAATGGTGAAATGCAAGACATAAAAATAATGCTGTGTTATACAATACCAACCACACCGCGCACCCAAATAATAACTTCTACTCAATAAGTGTAAGAAAACTCGAAATTCCTCACCTGCCTGGCGTTCAAGTGTACTGTATACGTTTGGTATCAGTTTCCCTTCGTTCGATACAGTTATCGCGCCTAGACCAACCAATGGGGGTCATTTAAAAGGCCCGATCTGCGTTTTCCCGACGTGTTACCACGAATATTTCCGATTTGCACCGTTGTACCTGATTGCCCCGGGATTGTGCCGCAGCGAGGGATTGTGCGCATCGGCGCGGCATGCGCGCGACGGAAATCGGGGGCTGGCCGAACGAAAACCCGACGTATTCGGATAAAAACCGAAAAAGTGTCGCTGGGGAGCGCTTACCTTCCCTGGTCCGATGTGGTGCATTCCGGCGCATGAGATACTTTTCAGCACAGCAGCGCCACCTGGGGACGGCGGAGGAACTACCTTCATAAATCCCGCGGACCCGAATCCAAGCCAGAGAACGCGCCGTGGATCGCGAATGGGCGCGGGTAAGTAAATGTGCCCCCAATCTCTCCCGCACATTGGGGCAGATTTACTTACCGGCCCATTCGCGATCCAGCGGGGCATTCTCTGCACAGGATTCGGGTCCGGACGGGATTTATGATGGCAGTTCCTCGCCGTCCACAGTGGCGCTGCTGCGCTTGAAATGCATCTGATGCGCGCCGCAATACACCGAGCCGGACCAGGTGAAGGTAAGCGCTTCCCAAGCGAACATTTTCGGTTATTAAATGCGGCGGTTTTTCCGAAACGTGGGTTTTCGTTCGGCCACGCCCCCGATTTCCGTTGCGTGCATGCCGGCGCCGATGCGCCACAAATCCGATCGCGTGGCGCAAAATCCCGGGGCAATTCAGGTACAATGGCGCAAATCGGAATAGTGGCTGGGGTAACAGCGGGAAAACGCGAATCGGGCCCTAGTAAATGACCCCCATTGGTCTGTGGGCTCTCACCTCGTAATTACGGTAAGCGGCCATGTTGGGTATCGCCGCGCTTCCTTGGAAAGGACACGTGAAAAGTTATTAGCAATGATTTCTACGTCTTGTCATTATCGCTATGGATTCTCAATAAAACCCATTATAAAATTCACCGTTCTCGTAACGCCTCATCTGCTCTACAGTTCTCAATAAAGCAAGAGACGAGTAATAAGTAACATTCCTCTAGGATCTGAGAGGGAATCTTTCCTTATTAACCGTATTTTTCGAGACTATAAGTTGCACCATCAATAAATGCCTGTCTAAACGTCTAGGTTCATATTAAGGCGCACTGGACTAAGGCGCTCTTGATTATAAGGATGAATGACAGCAGGTGGCAGACCTGTGCACAGTACAAGGCACCATGGCGCTGTGTCTGAGTACGGTATATAAGGCGCACTGGACTATAAGCGCACTGATATAAGGATGAATGACCCAGAGGTGGCAGACCGTGACAGTACAAGGCAGCTGTGTGCTGTAAGTACGGTTCATATATAGGCCACGGACTATAAGGGCACCTGAATAAGGATGAATGACCAGCAGGTGGCAGACCTGGCACAGTAAAGGCAGCGGTAATGTCAGTAAGTATGGTTCCTATATAAGGCGCACGGACTTAAAGCGACCTTGAATTTCTGAGAAAATCAAAGGATTTTTTGTGCGCTTATAGTCCGAAAAAATACGGTTACTCTAACCCTTAGCTACTTCCATACTGCTCCCATTCCCCCCTCTATTGCCTCCCTCTGTGACAGCGCAGCTTAAACATGAGGTACTGCCTTCCATCCGCCGCTTCAGGACGGCGAAATCTGCTGGAAGATAAACACAGCTGCACTGCTCATTGGCCGCCGAAATAGGGTGGATATAATAAAAAAAAAAAGAAAAACACAATAAAGAATGACGAGAGGAGAAAAAAAAAACCATGACATTTGGCGGCTGTATAATGGAGTCGGCGAGCGCCCCGAGCCGCATTAAACCTGCTCCGCTGCTGAAATATTTGTACTGAGAAAGTTGAAAGTGTTACTTGCATAAATGCGGCTCGGAGCGAGAGGGAAGGAAGTGATTTGTGACTGATTTATTACACCGGTGAGAAACAAGTGACTTTCCAAAATGTCCCGTACCCACCCCCCCACCTCCGCCCTCTGACAGCTTCTCCAGCACTTACTGTGACCTCATTGTGGTGAGAGGTGCGGCAGCTTCACAACAGCACAACAGTCACAGCGAATAATAATTCCAATCCAGACACAGAATAATTCCCAAATTAAAGGGAACCTCACATCACGGCACATGAAGAACACATCTTATGTGTCTGTCACAAATCAACAAGAAAAAAGAAAAGATACAGCTCACCGTGACTCTTTGGTTGCGCACGTGCTGGAGATCCACACCTGTGTTGGTGCTGCACATAAATCCAAGGAAAACACGAGACTCCGCAACAGTGCTTGGTAAAAATATTCGTCTTCCATGGAAAGAACTCTTTATTTCGGCAAATCCAATAAAATATGGCAGCATAATCCCCAAGTGCATATGTATGGGTCATAAAGCCTACATGTTTCTGGTGCACCAGTGCCCCCTTAGTCATGGCTTGCCATATTATTGGATTTGCCGAAATAAAGAGTTCTTCAGTGGAGACGAATATTTTTAACCAAGCACTGTTGCGGAGTCTCGTGTTTTCCTGGATTTATGTGTCTGTCACCCCTGAGTGATTTAGTGTGTTTCTTTTTAAATCTGTCCACCATTCAAAAAGTACGGCCTCCAGAAGTTATACTGTATGTCAATCAATATTTAATTTTACTCAGGGGTGTGGTCCATGAAATAAAACCAGCCCCCTCGGATCATAGGAGCTTATTCATATGTAAATTTCCGGGTTCATATCATTTGAATGAGTGAAGGATTTTAAGAAGTGTAATGTCAAATTGATCCGGGGAACCGCAAACATAACATCAAGAATGTCAACAATGTGAGAGAACCTCACATCACGACACATGAAGAACCTATGAACACCCACGTATGAAAACACATCTAAGTGTCTGTCACCTCTGATTGATTCAGTGGTGTTCTTTTTAAATCCGCCCACCCATTCAAAAGATACGGCCTCCAAAGTTTATTGTGAATATTTCATTTTACTCAGGGGTTGTTATCTGAAAATAAAACCCGCCCCCTCGGATCATAGGAGCTTATTCATATGTAAACCTTCAGGGCTCAATCTTTTGAATGAGTGGAAGGATTTAAGGTCTAATGGCAAATTGATCCGGGGGAACCGCAGCAATAACATCAAGAATGTCACAATGTGAGAGAACCTCACATACGACACATGAAGAAATAATGGGGCTATTACTAAGGGTCCGAACGCCACACTTCCCGAATTCGTCGGGTTTCCCGAATATCCGTTTGGTGTAATTGCCCCGGGATTTTGGCGCACACATAATTGGATGTGGCGCATCGGCGCCGCTTGCACGTGACAGAAAGAGGGGCGTGGCGTCAGACAACCCAACGGATTCGACAAACCGCGGAATTAAAAAAAAAAGTGTGTCGCAACATCAAGCACTCACATACACCAGGAAGAAACTGGTGAAACTCCGGTGGACCTCGCTGTAGCAGTGACACCTGCAGGAACTTGGACACACGATGTTAGTGAATTGCACCGGATCCGAATCCTCGTCAGACAATGCACCACGGGATCGCGACAGGACGGGTAAGTTAATCTGCCCATTGTATTTGTCTGTCACCGGGTCGGTCCCATTCAAAAGATACAGCCACCAAAAGTTTTATGTGATAAAACTTTTATTTACTCCGGGGGGGTGTCCATTAAATCTAAAACCACCCCCTCGAGCATAAGAGTTATTCACATGAGTTCATATCTTTTAAACGAGTGGAAGGATTTTAAGAAAACCAGCGCGTTTAGCTCGATCAATCTATAGAAGCTGATGGAGATCGTGAGGGCGGTGTCGCCAATTTCCGTCAGCTCCAAAGAGATACAGATCAGAAAGGTCGTGCGCGGCCGTCTGCCCATTACTCTGATGGGAGCAACGAGGGTTCAATGGGGTACGTGGGAAGCCATGGGACCCCTGTTTTCGTGATCTGTGGGGGTCTCAGCACTGACCCGTTAGCCTAACCCGTGGGAAAACAACCCTTTAAGGAAATATAGTACTTGATAGTAGTGATCCAAAGCTCCTTTAAACCAGAAAGAATTGGGAATTGTAAATTTCAGACCCTTTTTCCATCCAGTTTCAGAACATTCTCATGCACATTGGATGACCCTCGAGCCCCCACTTTATCACATTAGTCTATGTGTATGATGACCTAAGACTTAATAAAGTGCAGGGGTACAGAGTCGGATACAATTGGAGGTCCTCTAATGGGTACATGAAGTTCTAGTATGTTCACAATAGGCTCATAGTTAATATCTGAACTGAGTAATGTCAGGTTCACTTAAGAGCCTTTCATCATGGTGATTACATAGCAATCGCAGATGTAATCCGGGCCTTGTAATCTTCTTATTGATAATTCTAGCAGGATTTTGCTGTGACATTCCAAAATCAATCATCTTACCTGTGTAATGGCTCGTTATTACAAATAACTATCCGCATTGGCTAATGGCACCGTCCCCCCCAATCTGTGCAAACTGGGCAAACCTACCAATAGAGCCTACAAAGACTGATGGCAGTGTATAGAGACTGATGGCACTGCATGTGTGTGTAGAGACTGTGATGGGTGTACATGGTGTGTAAAGACTGTGATGGCAGTGCATGGTGTGTAGAGACTGTGCAACATCCCCCACCGGGGCCTAGCCTTTTCTTGGGGCCTGGAGGCAGCCTGGGCCCAAAATACCAGAGTGCTGGCGATCGCGCCTAGGGCACGCTGTGGTCACAGTTCTTGCTATAGGGAGCCGGAGGGCTGTCCTACAGCTGGCAGGTCTCCAGCGGAGGTGTATGCAAGAAATATGAAAGGAGGGAGGCTGATGTCCTGGTTTCCCTGGGGCAACCATGAGTGTCTGTACGATAAGTCCTGGGTAATGGATGGGAAGCCCGTGGTGGTGACAGCCGTATGCAGGAATCAGACGGAGGCAACATTGTGCAAATAAATCACAGTTCTTTATTGAACAAAAGGCAGCAGGCAAAGGCCAAAACAGTCAAACAACAAGATTGGATTCTGATACTGGAGTTGTCGCGGAGGGTGGTCCGCAGGAATAGTACACCAGCCCGGTAGTAGTAGAGCAGGCGGGATAATGGAGATGGAGATGTACCAAACTGGAAGCTTGCGGCTCTTGGTTAGAGTCCTGCTAGTTCCGGGATTGGTATCCGTGTCAGCACTGAAGGTGTGCTGCACCACATGTCACTCTCTTCACTCTCAGACTCCTGAGACAGACATGTGTTCCCCCTGTACAGGGGTTTATACTCCCCTGGTCAGGTGGTAGCAACCTCTCCAATCACACTCCAGGTACAATACAGCCACATAATTGGGAAATCTTCACCCATTTAACTATTGCCTTTCCAAGAGAGGCTACAGCTGCTTTTCATAATTTCCCAGTGCTAGAACTTACTAGAGGTTCATGACTCCCCTAACCTGGAGGGACACTATTAGCAACTACCAACCTGCCTATTTGTGTTGGCGGGGTGTTGCAACTGTAATGGCAGTATATGGTGCATGAAACTGTGATGGCAGTATATGGTGTGTAGAGACGCGAGGGTGGACATGTGGTGTAGAGACTGATATGGCAATACATGGTGTGTACTGTGAGAAGGTGATGGCGAGTGCATGGTTGTAGAGACTGATATGGCAATACATGGTGTGTACTGTAGAGACTGTGATGGCAGTGCATGGTGTGTAGAGACTGATATGGCAATACATGGTGTGTACTGTAGAGACTGTGATGGCAGTGCATGGTGTGTAGAGACTGATATGGCAATAATGGTGTGTACTGTAGAGACTGGGGGTGTACATGGTTATAGAGACTGTGATGGCCAGTGCATGGTGTGTAGAGACGGTGAGGCAGTGGCATGGTGTGTTAGAGACTGTGAGGGTGTGTGTAACATGTGTGTAGAGGAGATGTGATGGCAGGGCCTAGTGTGTAGAGACTGTGATGGCAGTGCCTAGTGTGTAGAGACTGTGATGGCAGTGCATGGTGTGTAGAGACTGTGATGGCAGTGCCTAGTGTGTAGAGACTGTGATGGCAGTGCCTAGTGTGTAGAGACTGTGATGGCAGTGCATGGTGTGTAGAGACTGTGATGGCAGTGCCTAGTGTGTAGAGATTGTGATGCAGTGCCTAGTGTGTAGAGACTGTGATGGCAGTGCATGGTGTGTAGAGACTGTGATGGGTGTACATGATGTGTAGAGACTGTGATGGCGTATATGGTGTGTAGAGACTGCGATGGATGTACATGGTGTGTACAGAATGATATGGCAGTGCATGGTGTGTCTGTAGAGACTGTGATGGCAGTGCATGGTTGTTTGTACTGTAGAGACTGTGATGGCAGTGCATGGTGTGAGAGACAGTGATGGCAGTGCATGGTGTGTAGTAGAGACGTGTGAGGCCTGGTGTGTACTGTAGAGACTGTGATGGACAGTGCATGGTGTGTGAGAGCTGTGATGGCAGTGCATGGTGTGTAGAGAGTGATGGCAGTGAGTGGTGTGTAGAGATGTGATGAGTGCATGTGTGTAGTAGAGACATGTGATGGAAGTGCATGGTGTAGAGACTGTGATGGCAGTGCATGGTGTGTAGAGACTGTGATGTGCGTGCATGGTGTGTAGACTGGATTGCAGGGCATGGGTGAGAGACTGTGATGGCAGTGCATGGTGGTTGTAGGACTGTGTGACAGCTATGGGTTATACAAGCAGACGCGTTGTAAACATTTGCAGAGTAGTTACATCTGGCAACGACGCAAGATTTGGATTTTAGCCGTTGCCACTTAAAGAGAAGAATGGTGTTCGGCCATATGGGGACAGATCTGTTCTTGGCACAGGCTGGAGAATCACGACGTGATCTCACTTGGAAGCCGATCGCTCTCGTATTCCATCATATTTCAAGGCCGGATTTCCCTGGATAGATGTATAAGTACAATTTAATTTTCGGCGTCCTGCTATGTCATGATTAATCCTTTCCTGAAGTGGGAAACAGACAGAGCAACCGGTGGGTAACGGGAGCCATCTACTGCACCAACATTATGGCAAACAGCAGGGACGACTACCAGAATTAAGGACCGACTTTAATTAGGCAGAAACAGAAGCCGGCATTAGGCCTATTGAGGATTTTAACATTGCGCAGTTCGGCAGGCAGGAGGTGGGCAGCTTCTGAGGCCGTCTAATACCCCATAGGCATTGGGATCGCCAGCCTTGATGTAAGAACATCATTGCCACCGTGCCATCTCATATCTTATCCCTGTTGTAGTGAATACTAATTAGGAAACTCGATTCTGGATACATGGAGACCGCATATTCTCTGTAGAGGAATTTCCATGGAAGGTACGGGATTCACTGGACGTTTGTTGGTGGTTCTCCAAAAACTACGTCATCCCAAATCCCTGATCCCGTACCTTCCAATGGATATTCCTCTACAGAGAATATGACGGTCTCCATGTATCCAGAATCGAGTTTTCCTAATTAGTATTCACGACAACAGGGATATGATATGAGATGGCACGGTGCAATAGGATGTTCTTACATCAAGGCTGGCGATCCCAAATGCTATGGGGTATTAGACGGCCTCAGAAGCTGCCCACCTCCTGCCCTGCCGAACTGCGCAATGTAAAATGCCTCAATTAGGCCTAATGCCGGCTTCTGTTTCTGCCTAATTAAAGTCGGTCCTTAATCTCGCTGGTAGCGTCCCTGCTAGTTTGCATAATGTTGGTGCAGTGATGGCTCCCGATTACCCACCGGTTGCTCTTGTCTGTTTGCCCACTTCAAGGATAAGGATTAAATCATGACATAGCAGGACGCCGAAAATTAAATTGTACTTATACATCTATCCAGGGAAATCCGGCCTTGAAATATGATGGAATACGAGAGCGATCGGCTTCCAAGATGAGATCATCGTCGTGATTCTCCAGCCTGTGCCAAGAACAGATCTGTCCCCATATGGCCGAACACCAGTCTTCTCTTTAAGTGGCAACGGCTAAAATCCAAATCTTTGCGTCGTTGCCAGATTGTAACTACTGCAAATGTTTACAACGGCGTCTGCTGTATTAACCCATGAGCTGTCATCACAGTCTCTACACACCATGCACTGCCATCACAGTCTCTACACACCATGCACTGCCATCACAGTCTCTACATCACGGACCTAGGATCTTAACGAGCCAGAACGCGGGACACATGTACGATATGACAGACTGCATGCTGACATCACTGCGGATAATGACGAGTCCTAACCGGTGTTGAGACAATCCACATGGACCAGGGATATAACGAGCCCGTCATCCTGGTGGACATCACCAGACCAGGATAAACAATGCGTACCTCGTGTGTGACATCACATGACCAGGGATATAACGAGCTGTGCACCTATGTGACATCAGACCAAGGGATATAAACGGAGCATGCCCTTGTTGACATCACATGACCAGATACGACTGCACCTTGTGACATCACATGCCAAGATAAGGACCGTGCACCTGTGTGACATCCACGTGACCTGGGAGATATAACGATCCAGTACTTCCTGTGTGACATCACATGACCATGATGATAACACATCTGTGCACCGTGGACATCACATGACTTGAAATAACGCCTTGCCCTGTGTGACATCACATGACCAGATATAAGAGCCGTGCACCTGTGTACATCACATGACTTGGGAATAACAAGCCGGCACCTGTGTGACATCACATGACCAGGGATTAACGCTCACCTGTGGGACTCACATGACCAGATATAACAGCTGTGCACCTGTGTTACAATCACATGGCGTAGAGTACCTCGATTTAGTCCTACTTTCCAGACCACGCCCTTTTGTAAGCCGGACTAGTCTGAAAAGTGTTAAAAAAAAGGTCAAAACCTTGATAAATTGTGGTGTAAGGCATTATAGACATTTGATGCAGGTTAAAAAGTGCCCCCAATTTTTTCCCTTTTAAATAGTTCCCTTTAGATATATATATAATTGTTATGTATTATAATATTCAGTAAAGTTTTGGGATAAGTAGATGATATCTTTACACTGTCCTGTACAGAAATCTTGCAATGGATTCATCCTGCTACTCGGAGGCTTGAGTGAAGAGACTGACGCGGTCGTATCCCCCCCGGACTTATAGTCAGCTTTACTGCATTACCGAGACCTCAGGATCCGCCCTGACCTATAATGAGACGCTGGAGGGGGCCGAAAAGCCATCAGCGGGCACAGGATAGCCGCGTTCTTCATCCTAATGTTCCGGATGTCGTTTTATCCGGATGTCATGCGACACAATTACGGTTTACAGCACCCTCGCCGTCCCCGCTACATCCACAGGGTCTCTCCCCCGTTGCGGCGCTTGTATGGGCCAGCCCTATGCCGCCCGCAGCACGCCGCTGATCAAATGAGTCATTTAATTAATTATAACAGCCGCAAACAACATTTCTGCGCTTGTTATCCTAATTAAGCGCTCCTTTTGATTTGCATCTCGCTCTGCCTCCGCGCTTTCTTCTCCACTTTCTCCGTGTATCCGCCTGACACTTTCACACAAAATTCCTATTAATATCCTGTTTTATTTCCTGCTTTGAGAGACAGGTACACAAGCTCCCTTTTCCTCGGGAAGACACACGATGGGGATTAGATCCGAGGCCGCTCGCAAAGCGTGATCCGTGCTCTACGAGAGATGTTCGACAAGACTAGGAGGGATTGGGGAGGTTAAGTAGCCGGGAGAAGTCTCCATAGAGGAGTCCATTGCTGTGCAATCTCATGTCCCATTTTATTATCCGCTATACTCTTCCCCCCTCCCCGGCTTTACTCTCATCCATTGCTTACGGCTTCCATAGCGAACATTCAGGATCCCCAGTACAAAACACTTTGGATAGAGACTCCAATTAAGAAATTAGGTAAAAACTCCAGTTTACTTTTGCTTAAAGGAACACTCCAGGCAAAGAGAGCCTGTACCTATGTAGGGCCTGAGGGGGCAGTGCATTCACAGGATGCTTCCACCATGTCGCTTGAATCTTTGTGCCATGTAGTGGACCCTCAGGCCTTGCCCTCGGAACAGCAAAATGCAACTGTTGCCTAATTTTTGTGAAACAATCAAGTATTCCGTGGGGAAGAATAGGAATGACAATACATTTCTAGATCAGGGTAGGTAAACTTAGGGAGCTGAAAATGGTTGTGATCCAACAATTTGGACCCCAAGTTGCTGTGAAGTAAATTATTTTTTTGGGGGTCTAAAGGTGTTGTCCTTAAATTAAATTATTGAGCACTTTCAAACATTCCGCTAATTTGAAAAATACACAACTAAGTCAATTTAATTTTAGACATTTTCTTCCTTGTCTACTCCCTATGCCCCGGGCCACCATGAGTGCTTCTTCCAGCCACAACAGTTTTTCAGTTTCTCTGTTCCTTGCTTTTCCATGAGTACGATTTCTCCATCTGTTGCCCTCACAGTATCATACTGCTGCTAACCTAACCTGTCCCTTGTGTGCTGCTCAGCACCCCCCCAAATACAATACTATAGTCACCTCAAAATCAATTTGCTATATTAAGGCACCATAAAATATAGGTGCCCCACACTCCAAAGACCTTTATTAGGCCTCAGGCTCATAACGTGCAAAAACGAGCCACCCCGACAATTTTTCTCGACCGCTTTCGACTTGGTGTTTTCAACTCTCCCATCAACATAAAGGAAGCTAGTGGCCACACAACACAAAAATAAGCAAGAATAGGTTTCTCCTTTCTCACTCACTCGGTCACATTCCCAGTCAAAAGTATACTGAGAAGTGCATAATCCGGAAGACGGTGGGGACCGGATTAAAGTCCATGGTCAACATCTGCTAGAGTTTGTATCTTTCCGATGTTTTTGCATGTTTCCTCCGGGTCCTTTCGGCCTCCCCACATTCTAAAAACAACTGGAGGTTGATGATCTGAGCCCCATGGGGACAGGGACTGGTCTTTTGGAGCGGCTGCGCGCGCGAATTATTATGATATACTACCCTGCCTACCCAAGACTTGCCTGTATGGTCGTAGTCTACCAGAGTGAATGGCGGAGGACACAATCGATGGCTGCCCTCGCTTGCACCTAGTACAACCGATATAAATCATCAGCAATTGCCCTATTGATCACGATCGACTAGAAGCCGACCCCTGTCCTTGGTGGAAGACCCCTCCAATTGTGCTTAGGTCACATCGGAGCATTCAGTTTGTAACCAAGTCAATCTTTTGCCTGAAATCTTAGGGAGGTCTGACTACTGCAAATTCTCAGCCCGTGGCCCGGGAACTCTTCATTACCAGTTACTGAATACGTTTTTTCCGTAGATGAAGTACAGCTTCTTTCCAGCGCCTAGCCAGGGGCACAGGATGTTTTTACTAGCACTCGTTTAACACCAGTCTCGATACATCTGGCCATCTTGTATTCCGGAGAACACTCTGCACAGAGAAAGCTTGGAGTGTATTCTTTTATTTTCAACGAGCTTTTTCAATGCTGGGAGAAAACAGATCCTTGCAGATGTGCGGAGCAGACAGAGATACAAGCAAGGAGCCCACCAAGCTTTGGGTGATTGAATATGGGAACCTGCAGTGACCTCACACCATGAGCTCTCCCGATGTCACTACGTGCTGTTATTGGAGTACAGCATTGACATAGCATAACGGAGAGACATCAGTTCCCCCGGATGACTTAATTCCATAACTAATTGGTGTCCTAGACGCTTCCGAAGAAGACAGACTGCATATTTCAGATTTTATCTGTGGGTAGAAAGTGGTCAAATCAAAAATCCAAGTTTCCTGCAGTGGCTGGATTCCCTTTACTATAGAGTCTCATGTGGTGCCGAATATTTGTCTCCATACTGGTTTTTTCATACACTGGATGGTCTACCGCATTGTCTGTGATTGAGGGCACTAGGGAGAAGGAGTGGAGAAAAGAAAGATTACTGTAGAACCTTTAACTGTATGGCAAGAAATGTTCTGATAATATGCCAAAATAGTCATCTCACCATTTGCCCTATGGATGTCGGATGGCTCCACTCTTCCTGTTTCCCTTGATAACAGGAAGTGCTGAAACGGAACTGGTTCTGGAAATCCTTGTGGTGGACCGAGGAAGTGTTGGCAAAAAAAATAAGAACATCAGACATAATTGTATGTGGTTCTGTTTTTGCATCCGTTTTTTGCCTGCAAAAACAGACCATGCAAGGTATGTAACTTGTATGAACCGTAAGCGAGCCCAAATTCGCAAGGCCAGTTTACGGCCTTACCCCGATCCATTTACTGGGTTGCTTTGTTCTTACGTTTTAGGCTTTGTGCCATCTGGTTGTCACAGTAATAAAGGGACCACTTTTGTCATAAGTGGCTTCCCAGAGTTGAGACATCCTGTGGTTAGAGGATGATGTACAGGTGGCTGTTCATTGGCAAAGCCAGTAGACTGCCTGGAACTTCAGCCAAAGACCAGAAGTACTGAGACACATGGGATCCAGATCAGGCTAAATACGCATACTTTTTATATCCAGGATGGTAGCATGATGCGCGGCTTCACACTGCTGTGCTCTTACTCTCTGCATTACGCTGCTCAGCAGCCGGTCCTCTTGCTTGCATAAAAGCTGTAGAAGACTTGTGGTCTGCAGGTACTCAAGCAGGGCTGGGGCTGTGGAGCAGTTCAATGTAGAGAGCTATGACACAGCAGGGTGAGGACACCCCATAATACATGGGTGCATATGAGAGCTGGAGGCTCAGTTTGTGGGTGAGGGCGGTATTGATGTATTTGCAGGTGTCTATATAGCGAGTACAAGGAGGAGGTCATGGCTATGCCGGCTGCTTTAGACCCTCATCCTTCCCTTCTCCCCATATCATCTCTCTTCCCATTCTTTTGTCATCTTAAGAGCGTTTCACAAGGAAACTCCCGGCTCGTTCAGAAGATGGCAGATAGCGGGAAGTGCGGGTGTAATATATACAGTCACTAGCCCTTACATCATGGAATGAGAATGTATGGAAAATGCTGATTACATTGGGAAAATTCCCTGCGCCCTGCACATTCGGCATGACAAATAAAGCGCCGCTCCGGGGATTAATAGTAAGGATTTTTTGTGCAGATTGCATAAGCGCCGCACAAGTGTGATTTATAACCTTAACAGCAGAACCAATTTTAATTAAAAGAGGAGGGGTGAGAAACCTTTAATGTTTACTTTCTTTTTCTTTCCCCCCTAAACTTTGTTCTACAGTCACGGCGCTGACTTATAGGATGGGAACGCTCCCTGTTTATTCTAGATATTTGCTTTCCTTTTAGTGAGCCTCAGGGCAATGCTTTCCTTCCCATGTCGAGAGGAATTTGAAATGGCGCCTCCTGTGGAGAGTCCACAGAGAGAAGTCCCGCCCCTGAGTCATGAACCATCCGAAAGTCCAGATATTGTTTTGAATGTCTGAATATATCATCTTATTTCCTCTACTATGAAAAACCCCTTGGAGCTGGGGAAATAGCGACACCAAAATTAGTATTTATCCTGCTCCACTTTTCAATTCTGTTTTTTGTCATCCCATCCTTCTCTTCCATTGACGGATCATAACGGACGTCAATGGTAATGGAAGAAGAAGTGAAGTCCTTGTGGTTATGATGTGGCTAAAACGGGTTCCTCCCAGAGTTCTGGACCAGGGCCCCGACAGCATAACTACACTTTATTTTTTCAGATTTTTGAGAAATCATTGGAGAACACTTAAAAGTAAATCTACCATCACAATCCATCCTGATAAACCAGGACATTACTCATAGATCCGGCACGGGACTGTGGTACTCGCATATCTGTCCAAGGCCTCTTCTTTCTAAAATCCACTTTTACTGAGCTTAAGTTGGCAAGCTCTGAGGGGCGGTTCCCAGAGCCCCTCGTGCGTTTAGAACTTCACACCCACCCCCTGTGCCGTAGTCAGCCCCCTCCCTCTCTTCTGCGTATCTCCACACATTGGGAGGGGGAGGGCTCCTGCATATTTGACACCTGTGAAGCATGCGGATGGGGGGCTCTGGTAACCCCCCTAGAGACCTGCAATTCGTTTAGCATAATATAAAAGGTTTGTTTAGAAGGAGGAGGCATGGATAACATATAGAGATTCCACAGTCACGGTGCCGGGATCTATGTATAGTGCCCCTGGTTTATCGTGATCGATTTCATGGTAGTTTTCTTTTTAAATCCATCCATATTGAACAGGGTGTGTAACATATGAGCAGGGGGTGTAACATATGAGCTCTGGCGGGTGTAATATAACAGTGGTGTAACATATAGAGCAGGTTGTAACATATGGCAGGGGTGGTAACTATGAGCAGGGTGTAACTATAAGCAGGGGTGAATATTGTAGGGTGTAACTATAAGCGAGGGGTGTAAAGCATTGGCCGGGGGTATATAGCAGGTGTAACATATAAGCAGGGGTGTACATATAAGGGTGTAACATATAAGCATGTGTAAATTAAGCAGGGTGTAACATATAGCAGGGGTGTAACATGAGCAGGGGTGTAACATATGAGCAGGGGTGTTACATATGAGCAGGGTGTACATTAGCGGGGTGTAACTATAGCGGGGTGTAACTTGAAGGAGGGCATAGAAGTGGTGGACTGGTTTCATCAGAGAGACCCACAGGCCAAGATTATTGGTTAGTCTTGATGAAACTGTGATGGACGTTTGTTGTTTTGTTGGTGTCTCCCAAAACTACGTCATCCCAAATCCCTGATCCCGTACCTTCCATGGTTATTCCTCTACAGAGAAATGACGGTCTCCATGTATCCAGAATCGAGTTTTCCTAATTAGTATTCACGACAACAGGGATTGATATGAGATGGCACGGTGCAATAGGATGTTCTACATCAAGGCTGGCGATCCCAAATGCCTATGGGGTATTAGACGGCCTCAGAAGCGCCCACCTCCTGCCCCGGCGAACTGCGCAATGTAAAATGCCTCAATTAGGCCTAATGCCGGCTTCTGTTTCTGCCTAATTAAGTCGGTCCTTAATCTCGCTGTTAGCGTCCCTGCTAGTTTGCATATGTTGGTGCAGTGATGGCTCCCGATTACCCACCGTTGTCTCTGTCTGTTTGCCCACTTCAAGATAAGATTAAATCATGACATAAGCAGACGCCGAAAATTAAATTGTACTTATACATCTATCCAGGGAAATCCCGCTTGATATGATGGAATACGAAGCGATCGCTTCCAATGAGATCATCGCGTGATTCTCCAGCCTGTGCCAAGAACAGATCTGTCCCCATATGGCCGAACCCAGTCTTCTCTTTAATGGCAACGGCTAAAATCCACATCTTTGCGTCGTTGCCAGATTGTAACTACTGCACATGTTTGACAACGCGTCTGCTTGATAACCCATGAGCTGTCATCACAGTCTCTACACCCACCATGCACTGCCATCACAGTCTCTCACCACCATGCACCTGCCATCACAGTCCTACACACCATGCACTGCCATCACAGTCTCTACCAAGCCATGCACGGCCCATCACAGTCTCTACAACACCCATGCAACTTCCACACCGTCCTCACCTACACACCATGCACTGCATCACGTCTCCTCACACACCAGTGCACTGCCATCACAGTCTCTTACACACCATGCACTGTCCCTCACAGTCTCTACCCACATTCACTGCCATCACAGTCCCGACCTATAAGGAGACGGGGGGGGATCCGAAAGCCATCAGCGGGCACAGGATAGCCGCGTTCTTCATCCTTAATGTTCCGGATGTCGTTTTATCCGTGATGCATGCCGACACAATTACGGTTTACAGCACCCTCGCCGTCCCCGCTACATCCACAGGGGTCTCTCCCCCGTTGCGGCGCTTGTTAGGGCCAGCCCTATTGCCGCGCGCAGCACGCCGCTGATCAAATGAGTCATTTAATTAATTATAACAGCCGCAAACAACATTTCTGCGCTTGTTATCCTAATTAAGCGCTCCTTTTGATTTGCATCTCGCTCTGCCTCCGCCGCTTTCTTCTCACTTTCTCCGTGTATCCGCCTGACACTTTCACAACAAAGATTCCTATTAATACCTGTTTATTTTCCTGCTTTGAGAGACAGGTACACAAGCTCCCTTTTCCTCGGAAGCACACGATGGGGATTAGAATCCGAGGCCGCTCGCAAAGCGTGATCCGTGCTCTACGAGAGATGTTGAGACAAGACTAGGAGGGATTGGGGAGGTTAAGTAGCCGGGGAAGTCTCCATAGAGGAGTCCATTGCTGTGAATATCATGTCCCATGTTATTATCCGCTATACTCTTCCCCCCCCGGCTTTACTCTCATCCATTGCTTACGGCTTCCATAGCGAACATTCAGGATCCCCAGTACAAACAAAACTTTGGATAGAGACTCCAATTAAGAAATTAGGTAAAAACTCCAGTTACTTTGCTTAAAGGAACACTCCAGCAAAAGAGAGCCTGTACCTATGTAGTGCCTGAGGGGGCAGTGCATTACACAGGATGCTTCCACCATGTCCTTGAATCTTTGTGCCATGTAGTGGACCCTCAGGCTTGCCCTCGGAACAGCAAAATGCAACAATGTTGCCTAAGTGTTTGTGAAACAATCAGAGTAATTCCGTTGGGAAGAATAGGAATGACAATACATTTCCTAGATCAGGGTAGGTAAACTTAGGGAGCTGAAAATGTGTGTGATCCAACATTTGCACCAAGTTGCTGTGAAGTAAATTATTTTTTTGGGGTCTAAAGGTGTTGTCCTTAAATTAAATTATTGTAGCACTTTCAAACATTCCGCTAATTTGAAAAATACACAACTAAGTCAATTTAATTTTAGACATTTTCTTTCCTTGTCTACTCCCTATGGCCCGGGCCACCATGAGTGCTTCTTCCATGCCACAACATTTTCAGTTTCTCTGTTCCTTGCTTTTCCATGAGTACAGATTTCCCATCCTGTTGCCTCACAGTATCATACTGCTGCTAACCTTAATCCTGTCCCTTGGTGCTGCTCAGCACCCCCAAATACAATACTATAGTCACCTCAAAATCATTTGCTATATTAAGGCACACATAAAAATAATAGTGCCCCACACTCCAAAGACCTTAATTAAGGCCTCATGCTCATAACGTGCAAAACGAGCCACAAACCCGGACAGATTTTTCGACCGCTTTCGACTGGTGTTTTCAACTCTCCCATCAACATAGAAGTGAGTGGCCCACAACACAAAAATAAGCAAGAATAGGATTTCTTTTCTCAACTCGGTCACATTCCCAGTCAAAAGTAATACTGAGAAGTGCATAATCCGAGACGGTGGGGACCTGAGTTAAAGTCCATGGTCAACATCTGCTAGAGTTTGTATCTTCTCTATGTTTTTGCATGTTTCCTCCGGGGCCTTTCGGGTTTCCTCCCACATTCTAAACATAACTGGTAGTTGATTAGATTCTGAGCCCCATTGGGACAGGGACTGGTCTTGGAGCCTGTGCAGCGCTGCGAATTAGATTATTATTACTCCTGCCTACCACATAGATCTTGCCTGTGTGGTCTGTAGTCTACCAGAGTGAATGGCGGAGGACACAATCGATGGCGCCCTTCTTGTCTTCATCTTCAGTACACAGATAAAATCATCAGCAATTGCCCTATTGATCACGATCGACTAGTAGCCGACCCTGTCCTTGGTGGAAGACCCCTCCAATGTGTGCTTAGGTCACATCGGAGCATTCAGGTTTGTAACCAAGGCAATCTTTTTGCCTGAAATCTTAGGGAGGTCTGACTACTGCAAATTCTCAGCCCGTGGCCCGGGAACTCTTATTACCAGTTTGATAGCTTTTTTTCCGTAGATGAAGTACCAGCTTCTTCCAGCGCCTAGGCCAGGGGCACAAGGATGTTTTTACTAGCACTCGTTTAACACCAGTCTCGATACATCTGCCATCTTGTTATTCCGGAGAACACTCTGCACAGAAAAGCTTGGAGGTATTCTTTTTATTTTCAACGAGCTTTTTCAATGCTGGAGAAAACAGATCCTTGCAGATGTGCGGAGCAGACAGAGATACAAGCAAGGAGCCACACAGCTTTGGGATGATGAAATATGGGAACCTGCAGTGACCTCACACCATGAGCTCTCCCGATGTCACTACGTGCTGTTATTGGAGTACAGCATGACATAGATAACGGAGAACATCAGTTCCCCCGGGATGATCTTAAATATTCCATAACTGTATATTGGTGTCCTAGAGCTTCCGAAGAAGACAGACTGCATATTTCAGATTTTTATTGTGGGTAGAAAGTGGTCAAATCATAAAAGTCCAAGTTTCCTGCAGTGGCTGGGATTCCCTTTACTATAGAGTTCTATGTGGTGCCGAATTTTGGCTCCATACTGGTTTTCATACACTGGATGGTCTACCGCATTGTCTGTGATTGAGGGCAACTAGGGAGAAGGAGTGGAGAAAAGAAAGATTACTGTAGAACCTTAACTGTATGGCACAGAAATGTTCTGATAAATAGGCCAAAATAGTCATCTCACCAATTGCCCTATGGATGTCGGATGGTCTCCACTTCCTGTTTCCCTTTGATTACAGGAAGTGCTGAAACGGAACTGGATTCTGGAAATCCTGTGTGGACCGGAGGAAGTGTGGCAAAAAAAATAAGAACACATAAGACATAATTGTAGTGTTCTGTTTTTGCATCCGTTTTTTGCCGCAAAAACAGACCATGTCAAGGTATGTAACTTGTATGAACCGTAAGCGAGCCAAATTCGCAAGGCCAGTTTACGGCCTTACCCCGATCCATTTACTGGGTTGCTTTGTTCTTACGTTTTAGGCTTTGTGCCATCTGGTTGTCACAGTAATAAAGGGACTCACTTTTGTCATAAGTGGCTTCCACAGAGTTGGAGACATCCTGTGGTTAGGAGAGATGATGTACAAGGTGGCTGTTCATTGGAGAAAGCCAGTAGACTGCCTGGAACTTCAGCCAAAGACCAGACAGAAGTACTGAAGCCATGGGATCCAGATCAGGCTAAATACGCATACTTTATATTCCAGGATGGTAGCAATGAGTGCGCGGCTTCACACTGCCTGTGCTCTTACTCTCTGCATTACGCGCTCAGCAGCCGCGTCCTCTTTGCTTTGCATAAAAGCTGTAGAAGACTTGTGGGTCTGCAGTGGTTACTCAAAGCAGAGGCTGGGGCTGTGGAGCAGTTCAATGTAGAGAGCTATGAGCACAGCAGGGTGAGGACACACCCATAATACATGGGTGCAATGATGAGAGCTGGAGGCTCAGTTTGGGTGAGGGGCAGGTATTGATGTATTTGCAGGTGTCTATATAGCAGAGTACAAGGAGGAGGTCATGGCTATGCCGGCTGCTTATAGACCCTCATCCGTTCCCTGCTCCCCCATTATCATCTCTTTCCCATTCTGTTTGTCATCTTAAGAGCGTTTCACAAGGAAACTCCCGGCTCGTGCAGATAGATGGCAGGATAGCGGGAGTGCGGGTGTAATATATAGTCACTAGCCCTTACATCATGGTAATGAGAATGTATGGAAAATGCTGATTACATTGGGAAAAATTCCCTGCGCCCTGCACATTCGGCATGACGAAATAAAGCGCCGCTCCGGGATTAATAAAGTATATTTTTGTGCAGATTGCATAAGCGCCGCACAAGTGTGATTTATAACCTTACAGCAGAACCAATTTTAATTAAAAGAGGAGGGGTAGAAACCTTTAAGTTTTACTTTCTTTTTCTTTCCCCCCTAAACTTTGTTCTACAGTCACGGCGCTGACTTATAGGATGGGAACGCGTCCTGTTTTTCTAGATATTTAGCTTTCCTTTTAGTGAGGCCTCAGGGGCAATGCTTTCCTTCCATGTCGAGGAGGAAATTGAAATGGCGCCTCCTAGTGGAGATCTACAGAGAAAGTCCCGCCCCTGAGTCATGAACCATCCGAAAGTCCAGAGTATTGTGTTGTAATGCTGTAATATTATCTACTCTCCTCACTATGAAAACCCTTGGAGTGGGGAAATAGCGACACCAAAATTGTAGTATTTATCCTGCTCCACTTTTCAATTCTTGTTTTTGCATCCATCCTTCTTCTCCATTGACGGATCAACGGGACGCAATTGGTAATGGAAGAAGAAGTAAAGTGAAGTCCTGTGGTTATTGATGGCTAAAACGGGTTCCTCAGAGAGTTCTGGAACCAGGCGCCCCGAGCAGCATAACTACACTTTAATTTTTTTCCAGATTTTTGAGAAATCATTGGAGACACTTTAAAGAAATCTACCATCACAATCCATCCTGATAAACCAGGGACATTACTCATAGATCCAGGCACGGGACTGTGGTAATCTGCTTATATCTGTTATCCAAGGCTCTTCTTTCAAAATCCACTTTTACTGAGCTTATAAGTTTGCAAGGCTCTTAGGGGGCGGTTCCCAGAGCCCCTCGTGCTTTAACTTCACACCCATCCCCTGTTTGCCAGTATTTCAGCTCCCTCCCTCTTCTTTCTGTTATCTCACACATTGGGAGGTGGAAGGCTCTGCATATTTGAAGCCTGTGAAGCATGCGGATGGGGGGCTCTGGTAACACCCCCTAGAGACCTGCAATTCGTTTAGCATAATTATAAAAGTGATTTTTAGAAGGAAGGAGGCATGGATAACAGATATAAGAGATTCCACAGTCACGGTGCCTGGATCTATGAGTAAGTGCCCCTGGTTTATCGTGATCGATTTCATGTAGTTTTCTTTTAAATCCAATACATATGAACAGGGGTGTAACATATGAGCAGGGTGTGTTTGTACATATGAGCAGGGGTTGTAACATATAAAGGGGTTTGTGGGTGTAACATATGCAGGGTGTAATATGAGCAGGGTGTATGTAAGGTATATGAGCCGGGGTGTAACATATAAGCAGGGGTGGAACATATAATAGGGGTGTTGTAACATATAAGCAGGGGTGTTTGTGCTAAACATATGAACGGGGTGTATGTTGTAACATATAGGGGGTGTGTACATATAAGCAGGGGTGTGTTGTTTTTGATGTAACAATAAGCAGGGTGTAGATTAGTAGGTGGTTGTAGGCTGAATGGTACTGAATAAGCAGGGTTGTGTTTGAATTTTGTTGTGGATGGGTGTGCTAACATATAAGCGGGGGTTGACAAAGGGTGATTATTGTAACCAAACGGGTTTAAATATGAGCGGGTGACATAGCAGGGTTTATGGTGTGAAATAGAGGTTAGTTTTGTTTTTTTGTCAATCGGTAACTTAAGGGCATGGACAGTACTGTGTATAGGCAAGCGATTTGTAGCTTGATGAAATGTGATGATGTTGTCCAAAACTACGTCATCCCAAATCCCTGATCCGTACCTTCCAGAGATATTCCTCTACAGAGAATAGCGGTCTCCATGTATCCAGAATCGAGTTTTCCTAATTAGTATCACAAAACAGGATATGATATGAGATGGCACGGTGCTGCAATGATGTTCTTACATCAAGGCTGGCGATCCCAAATGCTATGGGGTATTAGACGGCCTCAGAAGTGCCCACTCCTGCCCTGCCG
The DNA here is from genome assembly GCA_019512145.1 of Engystomops pustulosus. Lineage (NCBI taxonomy): Eukaryota > Metazoa > Chordata > Amphibia > Anura > Leptodactylidae > Engystomops > Engystomops pustulosus. Next base: position 2,492,845 of record CM033646.1, on the reverse strand, counting down.
AACTGCGCAATGTAAAATGCCTCAATTAGGCCTAATGCCGGCTTCTGTTTCTGCCTAATTAAAGTCGGTCCTTAATCTCGCTGGTAGTCGTCCCTGCTAGTTTGCATAATGTTGGTGCAGTGGATGGCTCCGTTACCCACCCGGTTGCTCTTGTCTGTTTGCCCACTTCAAGGATAAGGATTAATAGACATACAGGACGCCGAAAATTACATTGTAATATACATCTATCAGGGAAATCCGGCCTTGAAATATGATGGAATACGAGAGCGATCGGTTCCAAGATGAGATCATCGTCGTGATTCTCCCCTGTGCCAAGAACAGATTGTCCCCATATGGCAACACCAGTCTTCTCTTTAAGTGGCAACGGCTAAAATCCAAATCTTTGCGTCGTTGCCAGATGTAACTACTGCAAATGTTACAAGGGGGTTCTGCTGTAACCCATGAGCTGTCATAACAGTCAAACACCATGCACGCCATCACAGTCTCACACCCATGCCACTGCCAAACCAGTCTCTACACACCAGCACTGCCATCACAGTCTCTCACACACCATGTCACTGTCCATCACAGTCTCTACGACACACCATGCACCTTGCCATCACAGTCTCTACAGTACACACCAGCACTGGCACTCCATCAGTCTCTACCACCCAGGCACTGCCATACAGTCTCTAAACACCATGCACTGCCATCACAGTCTCTACACACCAGCACGCCATCACAGTCTCTACAGACACACCATGCACTGAGCACAGTCTCTACACACCATGCACTGCCTCACTGTCTCACACACCAGCACTGCCATCACAGTCTCTACAGTACAAACCATGGCACTGCCATCACAGTCTCTACAGTACACACCATGCAAGCCATGTCATTGTACACCTGTACATCCATGCAGTCTATTACACACCATATACTGCCATCACAGTCTCTCTACACATCATGTACAGCCCCATCACAGTCTCTACACACCATGCCATGCCATCACAGTCTCTAACACTAGGCACTGCCATCAATCTCTACACACTAGGCGCCATCACAGTCTACACACCATGCACTTGCCCATCACAGTCTCTACAAACTAGCACTGCCATCACAGTCTCTACACACTAGGCACTGCCATCACAGTGCTCTACACACCATGCACTGCCATCACAGTTCTACTACACACTAGGCACTGCCCCTCACGTAGTCTCTACACAATAGGCAACTTGCCATCACAGTCTCTATAAACCATGTACACCCATCACAGTCTCTACACACACATCACTGCCATCCAGTCTATACACACCATGCCACTGCAACACAGCTCATCCAGTTTACAGTTACACACACCAGTATTGCCATACAGTCTCTACACACACATGCACTGCCATCACAGTCTCTACAGTACACACCATGTATTGCCATATCAGTCTCTACACACCATGCACTGCCATCACAGTCTCTACAGTACACACCATGTATTGCCATATCAGTCTCTACACACCATGTACACCTCTCGCAGTCTCTACACACCATATACTGCCATCACAGTTTCTATGCACCATATACTGCCATTACAGTTGCAACACCCCTGCCAACATATAGGCAGGTTGGTAGTTGCTAATAGTGTCCTCTCCAGGTTAGGAGGGAGTCATGAACACTCTAGTAAGTTTCTAGCACTGGGAAATTATGAAATAGCAGCTGTAGCCTCTACTTGGAAAGGCAATAGTTAAATGGGTGAAAGATGTTATCCAATTATGTGGCTGTATTGTAAACTGGAGTGTGATTGGAGAGGTGCTACCACCTGACCAGGGGGAGTATAAAACCCCTGTACAGGGGGAACACATGGTCTGTCTCAGGAGTCTGGAGAGTGAAGAGAGTGACAGTGTGTGCAGCACAGCTTCAGTGCTGACACGGATACCAATCCCAGGAACTGAGGCAGGAGACTCTAACCAAGAGCTGCAGCTTCCACAGTTTGGATACAGCTCCATCTCCATTATCCCAGCCTGCATCTACTACCGGGCTGGTGTACTATTCCTGCGGACCACCCTCCGCGACAACTCCAGTATCAGAATCCAAATCTGTTGTTTGACTGTTTTGGCCTGTTGCCTGCTGCCTGTTGTTCAATAAAGAACTGTGAGTTATTTTGCACAATGTTGCCTCCGTCTGATTCCTGCATACGGCTGTCACCACCACGGGCTTCCCCATCCATTACCCAGGGACTTATCGTACAGACACTCATGGGTTGCCCCAGGGAGAACCAGGACATCAGCCTCTCCCTTCATATTTCTTGCATACACCTCCTGCTGGAGACCTGCCAGGCTGTAGGACAGCCCTCCGGTCCCTATAGCAAGCACTGTGACCACAGCGTGCCCTAGGCCGCGATCGCCAGCCACTCTGGTATTTTGGGCCCAGGCTGCCTCCAGGCCCCAAGAAAAGGCTAGGCCCCGGTGGGGGATGTTGCACAGTCTCTACACACCATGCACTGCCATCACAGTCTTTACACACCATGTACACCCATCACAGTCTCTACACACCATGCAGTGCCATCAGTCTCTATACACTGCCATCAGTCTTTGTAGGCTCATATTGGTAGGTTTGCCCAGTTTGCACAGATTGGGGGGGACGGGTGCCATTAGCCATATGCGGATAGTTATTTGTAATAACAGAGCCATTTACACAGGTAATGATGATTGATTTTGGAATGTCACAGCAAAATCCTGCTAGAATATAATCAATAAGAAGATTACAAGGCCCGGATTACATCTGCGATTGCTATGTAATCACCATGATGAAAAGGCTCTTAAAGTGAACTTGACATTACTCAGTTCAGATATTAACTATGAGCCTATTGTGAACATACTAGGAACTTCATGTACCCATTAGAGGAACCTCCAATTTGTATCCGACTCTGTACCCTGCACTTTTATTAAGTCTTAGGTCATCATACACATTAGACTAATGTAGATGAAAGTGGGGGCTGACGGGTCATCCAATGTGCATGGAGAATGTTCTGAAACTGGATGGAAAAAGGGTCTGAAATTTACAATTCCCAATTCTTCTGGTTTAAAGGAGCTTTGGATCACTACTATCAAAGTACTATATTTCCCTTAAAGGGGTTTTCCCACGGGTTAGGCCTAACGGGTCAGTGCTGAGACCCCCACAGATCACGAAAACGAGGGGTCCCATGGCTTCCCACGTACCTCCATTGAACCCCTCGTTGCTCCATCAGAGTAATGGAGCAGACGGCCGCGCACGACCTTTCTGATCTGTTAATCTTTATGGAGCTGACGGAAATTGGCGAGCACCGCCCTCACGATCTCCATCAGCTTCATAGAGATTGATCGAGCTAAACGGCGCTGGTTTTCTTAAAATCCTTCCACTCGTTTAAAAGATATGAACTCATGTGAATAAGCTCTTATGCTCCGAGGGGGTGGTTTTAGATTTTAATGGACACACCCCGGAGTAAAATAAAAGTTTTATTCACATATAAACTTTTGGTGGCTGTATCTTTTGAATGGGACGACCCGAGGTGACAGACAAATACAATGGGGCAGATTTACTTACCCGGTCCTGTCGCGATCCCGTGGTGCATTGTCTGACGAGGATTCGGATCCGGTGCAATTCACTAACATCGTGTGTCCAAGTTCCTGCAGGTGTCACTGCTACAGCGAGGTCCACCGGAGTTCACCAGTTTCTTCCTGGTGTATGTGAGTGCTTGATGTTGCGACACACATTTTTTTTTTAATTCCGCGGTTTGTCCGAATCCGTTGGGTTGTCTGACGGCCACGCCCCCTATTTCTGTCACGTGCAAGCCGGCGCCGATGCGCCACAATCCAATTATGTGTGCGCCAAAATCCCGGGGCAATTACACGCAAAACGGAAATATTCGGGAAACCCGACGAATTCGGGAAGTGTGGCGTTCGGACCCTTAGTAAATGAGCCCCATTATTTTCTTCATGTGTCGTGATGTGAGGTTCTCTCACATTGTTGACATTCTTGATGTTATTGCTGCGGTTCCCCCGGATCAATTTGCCATTAGACTTAAAATCCTTCCACTCATTCAAAAGATATGAGCCCTGAAGGTTTACATATGAATAAGCTCCTATGATCCGAGGGGGCGGGGTTTTATTTTCATAGACACACCCCTGAGTAAAATGAAATATTCACATATAAACTTTTGGAGGCCGTATCTTTTGAATGGGTGGGCGGATTTAAAAAGAAACACCACTGAATCAATCAGAGGTGACAGACACTTAAGATGTGTTTTTCATGCGTGGTGTGTTCATATGTTCTTCATGTGTCGTGATGTGAAGGTTCTCTCACATTGTTGACATTCTTGATGTTATTGTTGCGGTTCCCCGGATCAATTTGACATTACACTTCTTAAAATCCTTCCACTCATTCAAATGATATGAACCCTGGAAATTTACATATGAATAAGCTCCTATGATCCGAGGGGGCGGGTTTTTATTTTCATGGACACACCCCTGAGTAAAATTAAATATTGATTGACATACAGTATAGACTTCTGGAGGCCGTATCTTTTGAATGGGTGGACAGATTTAAAAAGAAACAACACTAAATCAATCAGGGGTGACAGACACATAAATCCAAGGAAAACACGAGACTCCGCAACAGTGCTTGGTTAAAAATATTCGTCTTCCACTGAAGAACTCTTTATTTTCGGCAAATCCAATAAAATATGGCAAGCCATGACTAAGGGTGCACTGTGCACCAGAAACATGTAGGCTTTTATGACCTCATATGCACTTGCGGGGATTATGCTTGCCATATTTTATTGGATTTGCCGAAAATAAAGAGTTCTTCAGTGGAAGACGAATATTTTTAACCAAGCACTGATGCGGAGTCTCGTGTTTTCCTTGGATTTATGTGCAGCACCAACACAGGTGTGGATCTCCAGCACGTGCGCAACCAAAGAGTCACGGTGAGCTGTATCTTTTCTTTTTTCTTGTTAATATACTGCCATACCTAGTATTTTTCTGTAACTTTAAAGGGGGGGGGGTTACTTTTTAATGGCATCTTTTTTGGGGTGCACATGTACTTTTCATTGATTTTCAATTTTTAGCATCTCATTCTGGGAAGCGACACATTTTTGGGGTAAATATTTTATTATCTTTTTAAAGTATTTTACTTACAAATTTTTTCATAAAACATTATTTGGCTTTTTTACAGTGTTTTGTAGACCCCCCCCCTCCCCAATATTTAACTATAATGCAATGTATTATTCTGTCACAGCCTCATTGACATAAACTAAAGGCAGACCTGGGGGCAGGGGTGAACCTAAACTTTATGCTTCACAAGGCAAGCTATAGGATGGCACCCCCTCTGCCCCATCCAATAGTAGTATATAAGGTTATTTATTTACTACGTGGGTTCTCCATGTAGCGTCTCCCACCCACGCTGACATTGGGTGTGAAGAGACACTATTTTTAAGAGTCTGGTCCTGCTTTGTAGCAGGTAACTGCGGCCCTGATGCTGTCTCCCATTTTGTTGCAGGTGGCGCTGCCTGAGGCAAGAGGCTCAACTTGCCTCATGAGTGGTGCACTCTTCGCTAGGCCCCCAGCTACCATGTTTAGGCATTTATGCCCAGAACTCGCAGGGGCAAAGGTGCTGAAACTTGAAAGAGAAAGCCCCTCCCTCTGAAGCCATTTAGATGCTGTGGTCAATATTCCCCAGTATATGAAGGGTTATCTTTCTTTTTACACTCACTTGTGGCCGCCACGTCTGCACTTGTAGCCACTTTCAAGGAAAAAGAATGTCATGGGTGCCCCTGCGATCCACATCTCACATCGCAGGCACACCCGTGCCCTTCTCTGTGGCGGCGTCCGCTGCTTCCCCGTCCTCACTCACCTTGCCATGCTGGTGCTCCCACCTGTAGAAAGACCTGTTGGTACCCCACCGCAGCAAGACCAACCCACTTTGTGGCAGGCTCTGGTGAAGACCAGTTGCCACTCCAGTCCTAGGTGTCGGCTTGTATCATCGCCCGCGGTGGTCCAGGAGGTTCACTACCCCAGAAGCAAGACAAAGAGAGGGGAAAAAAACCCTGTTTAGCAGTTTTGGGGGTATTTGCACTGCCTAGTTCACAACTCCCAGTGGCACCTATACATCTATAGGGAGCCCATCTACTCAATGGTCCCCCTAGTGCGTAAATCTTTAATGGTCGATGGAAGGTTACCATCCAAATCCGATTAAAGAAAAACCTTCCATTAGACTCATCAGAACAATAACAAAGGAACAACACAAGGGGGCACATCTACTTACCCGGTCCTGCGCGTTCCCCGACCCGATTCCCCATGCACTCTGTCGCGATTCACTTACATCGTGCACCCAATATCCTGCATGTGTCGGTTCCCCGCTCAGGTCCGCCGGGGTTCACCTTCTTCTTCCTGGTGCATGTAAGTGCTTGGACTTGCGACACAATTTGAAAGTTAAATCCTGTGCCCAGTCCGAATCAGTCGGATGAATGTACCAAAATCCACAATCCCCTTCTAAATCCCTGTCCCAGTGGTGCGATCCCCGAAAACGTTGGAAAATGGGGCCGCGGATCCCTTAGTAAATAAGCCCCAAGATGTCTCAGTATGAGAAATGGACCCAGCACATTGTTGAAAGTAAACTAAGCTTGGATAATATTCTGTTTACAAATTTTTTCCATCTCAATCCTCAAGTCCTACCAACAGCTTATAATTTGAGGATTTCCCAAAGGTGGGGTGTACGACTCGTAAATTTAAACAAAGATTCCTAGAACACCTTAGGGATATTAATAACTGGTACAAACTAAACACGCTGGAACAAAGTGAAAAAAAGAAGAGTTTATCGGGAGTAGCACGACATTTTATTGATGTACATAAAGGCAAGGTAGCATCTGTATATGGGGCTGTAATTGAACAGATAAAACCCTTGGTGAGGGGAGGAGATAGAGCCAAAGTCCTACGGGATAGAGAGGCCTATTGAATTTTTTGCCTAGATACAAGGTTCCCTAAAGGTCTAAACCATAAGCATGAAATTATGTTTCATTATTAGATTGTCTTGAGAACGTTGATATTTTGTCATGTTTAAAGTTATAATATGAGTATTACTGGAGCACAATTACGATTCGATATACCAAACTCTGGACCGGAACATCTGTTATATCAGGATATGCCAACCACCATTACTGGATATATATGTATCAAAAATATCCACTTGTGTACATATAGATGAAATATATATATGTTTTTCTTGAATTTCTGTTTTTAACAATTCCATTATATCTTTTAACTATGGTAATATGTTGTACCTTTAATACACTGGTATCTAGTGCCGGAGTCCAGTCCATTCTTCTGCAACAACCTAGTCATGTGACGGAGGTGGGGCAGGGGAGCGGCTCTTATTCCGACACACACAATGGAAAGTTAGCCATGACTAAGGGTGCACTGTGCACCAGAAACGCGTAGGCTTTTATGACCTCATATGCACTTGCGGGGATCATGCTTGCCATGTTTTATTGGATTTGCTGAAAATAAAGAGTTCTTCAGTGGAAGACGAATATTTTTAACCAAGCACTGTTGCGGAGTCTCGTGTTTTCCTTGGACTTATGTGTAGCACCAACACAGGTGTGGATCTCCAGCACGTGCGCAACCAAAGAGTCACGGTGAGCTGTATCTTTTCTTTTTTCTTGTTAACCTCATGCCCGGCTACTCCACGCCCCAGTAGCCGCATAACAGAATTTACATATTAGTGGAATAAAGTTTCCCAAAAGTTAGCGGGACGTGAGGATTAGCTCTAAAACGGGCTATCCTCACGTCCCTTGCATCCACCTACCACCCGATCTACCTTTGTAGGCAGAATCGTGGTGGTAGGTTCCCTTTAAGTGAAAGCTCGTTATCGAGCAGGCGAAATACTCTTCCAAGCAATGAGCCGTTTCGAGTACGCTAATACTCAAATGAGCATCAAGCTCGGACGAGTATACTCGCTCATCTCTAGTAACCACCTATATCAGTGGTCTCGAACCTATGGCACAACTTTTGTAATTATAATTGTCTTGTATATTTGGAGATTCTGTCCTCCTGCTGTGTCTGAATTAGTGTCTGGAGGAGTAACATGGATATACATTAGTGAGCGCTCGCTATGAAAATTAACACGTTAAATAAGTCCTTGTCACCCAATGTTTATCATTACCTCCCAAATCACAGCTCTGCGCGGTACAAATGGAGGTCAGGAAGGAGTCACGTCAATGTTTTCTTGCTCCTGTCCTCCGAAAATGATCTATTCAGGTTTTGCGCTCGGCCCCTTCCACCTGAGGGATTGGGATAAGTTAACGAGGGTGTTTATTAATCAGTAGGGGGGGAACGTTTATCATCCCGGCTTGATGTATGAATGTGCGAGTCCTGACTCTGAGATGAAAGATTGATTGAGAGCGTCGATGATCGATAGGAGCGCAGCGTGAGCCGCGTGCCGAATGAGTTCTTCAAGGACCGCCAACGAGGGGTTAACGCCAGCTCGTCGGCCTCGAGAACAGCTGAGCTGGATGAGGCTCCCGTTATATATGGCCGTGCCTCCGAATAGCTTTACATATTTACTTGGCGGCTGCGCCATTCTAAGTAATATTTCCGTAATCCCAATGTTTCATCCGACCAAAAGGAGGTTAATTAATGTTTTTGTAACCAGATGGTTCTTTTCGTAAAAGTAGCATATGCTCCAACGCCAACTATGAGACAGCGTGTAGCTGCCAATGATACAAGGATTCTGATATATATAGTATATATTACATGGATCCATATGCATTGACTTAACAATGGGACCGCGGAGAAGAAAGTATCTAGAAAGGTGACACAGATACATCCATTACAGATACACATACCAAACAGATACAATTATTCTCTATCAACCACTCAATAAACCAAAGTAGCCTTCATTTTAAGTTGTCCTCTTCCTATTGGTTTGGAGTCTGTGCCCACCGGAGGATCCTCCGATTCCCTGGTGGGCCAGTCCGACACTGTTCTTACAAATTAAAACAGCGGCTGAAAAAATGGAGACGTGAATCCTGTTACCAGGATCTACCCCACTAAACCACCAGCGTCCTCAGGTCAGGGGTGAAATGTGCTTTCTAGAATTCCCTCTATTATGTGAAATCTTATCCTTTTCCCCCAAAGTCAGGCAATTATGACTCTTCCCACCTCAATTTCACATGAGATGAATCAAGTTTAGTGGTTTCAGGGGTGCGGCTACTTCAGATACCCTGTTCTGTAGCACCTAGAAACATGCTGCTAGTGTCATATTAAAGATAAGAATATCATCTTTAAGATCTAATCTAAGCTTAGAATTCTGTGATCTACAGAAATGGACCAACAGGCAAACTTGGGAACTGGATCTTTATCTGCAGCTCACATGTCCAACTATGTATTTAGCTGCCTGTGTATCCAGTTCTGTAGATCATTAAGTCATAAGCCTGATGTGATGTGAAAGAGGATAATTTTATCTTTAATATGACACCAGCAGCATGTTCCTAGGTTCTATAGAACACACAATAGAGTCACTCTCCCATCAACCACTAAACTTGACTCATCTCATCTGATAATGAGGTCGTGTTTGCCTGACTTTGGGGGAGATTTTTTTTGTAGGTAAATTGTAGGTGATATTTCACATAAAAGAGGGAATTCGAGAACGGACATTTCATCCCTGACCTGATAGTTTAGTGGGGGGTAAAGCCTGGTGACAGGTTCTTTTTAAGGAATGTTGACTCGGACCCTTCTCTGGTACACACATTGGGGCTTATTTACTAAGGGTCGCGGTTCGCAATTTTGTCAGGCTGTTCGCCGTTTTCGGGGATTGCACGGATTTGACAGATGTCTGTGCTGGGATTGCGTCCCATGCGATCGGATTTTGGCGCAGCTGCGCTGCTTCCATGCAACAGAAATCAGGGAGGCGCCCAGTCGGACAATCTGACTGATTCGGACTGAGTGCAAGATTTTACTTTCAAATTGTGTCGCATCCAATGCACTTACATGCACCAGGAAGAAGAAGGTGAACTCCGGTGGACCTGAGCGGGGAAGCGACACATGCAGGATATCGGGCGCACGATCTCAGTGAATCGCCGCAGAGTGCAATATTGTCCGAAAATGCATTTTCAGTGAATTCCGATCATGGGTAAGTAAATGTGGCTCAATGTGGCAGATTTACTTACCCGGCCCATTCGCGATCCAGCGGCGCGTTCTCTGCGGTGGATTCGGGTCCGGCCGGGATTCACTATTTTAGTTCCTCCGACATCCACCAGGTGGCACTGCTGCGCTGAAGTCCGCTGAAATGCACTCAAGTTCACCGGCCTATTCCTGGTGAAGGTAAGTGCAAGCTCTGCAACACTTTTTGTTTTTTAAATGCGGCGTTTTTTCCGAATCTGTCGGGTTTTCATTTGGCCACGCCCCCTCCGATTTCCGTCGCGTGCATGCCACCGCCGATGCGCCAAAATCCGATCACGTGCGCCAAAATCCCGGGGCAATACAGGGGAAATCGGCGCAAATCGGAAATATTCGGGTAACACGTCGGGAAAACGCGATTTGGGCCCTTAGTAAATGACCCCCAATGTGTATTATACCTAACACTGACTGCAGAAAGTAAAGAGCACAGCAGTGTGAGGACACAGCACCCACAAGTTAAAAGCCTGGAATATAAATGATTTTTTCACAGTCCTGCTGCTACTAACAACATCCTTAAAGGTATGATTACACATATTTCCATGGATAATGCCAAATATTGGCTATTGTCTTTGTGTGGTTGTCTTTTTCGCAAATAACAGCTAAAATTAATTCATATTCTGTTGACGCACAAAGAGCTATGTTACTATGGTAACTTAATTGTTACAATGTATAACAAAATATAGATAAACAAAAGTTGTTGTTTCTTTCCGATATCTTTGAATATCTTTACTAATAAACTGGAAGTGCCTGGGAAGGATTTGCCTTCTCGATATCTCCATTGACCGCAGGAGTGAAGGAGAGTTAGACTCCATTACCGGACGCCGCGTGTCAGCCTTACGTCGCTGTAGGAGACTTCCGTAAAAAAAAACCGCCCGGCGCAGACCGCTCTGAGGTCACAAATCCAATTGGGAATCCAAGTGTCGGCATTTACTCCCTTTGGCTGCAGGATCAATACCCGACTCCCCATTGCCACAGACACAGCGTCTCCTCCGCTCCTGATATATTAGCAACTTCCTAAAACCAGCCGCTCGCTGTAAGAATAACTCGGATATTGATCCCGCCAGGATTCTGGGACGTTACTTTTCCCTTTGATGAGTGCGTCAACATGAACTGAGAAGAGTCGGAGACCTGCTAATTATCTTCTTAAATAGACTGCGCTGTGAAACCGCAGGGAAGGAGGGAGCAGGATAGAGCACCGCGCCGGAGCGCTGCCCCTCGGTCACTCCGACCTGTCACATGTCATTGTCACTTTATGTCGGAAGGTCAAACAGCGCAGAATGACCCTAAAGGACGACAGGCAAAATCTGGAAATTTATTAAAAATAATAGTCAGGATATGTGTGTATATGTGTATGTGCCGCTAGGACCCACAAGGTACAATAACCTAGAGAACCACGAGAGGTCACCGAGGCTCAGCCATCATCCGGGAAGGGAGAATGGGGCACTGAGCTCTGTGACTATAATAAGTCTGCACTCATTCACATGTCATAGTCACATGTACAGTGTCCCACTTAAAGGGATGTGTAAGCAGGAAGTACTGCAGACGGTCCCTGGACAGATGTGTAATCATACCTTTAGCAGCAGGACTGTGAAATTTGGATTTATATTCCAGGATTGTACTTCTGGGGGCATGTCCTCACACTGTTGTGCTCTGTGCTCTCTGCAGACAGTGGGGCACATTTACTTACCCGGCCCATTCGCGATCCAGCGGCGCGTTCTCTGCACAGGATTCGGGTCCGGCTGGGATTTAAGATGGTAGTTCCTCCGCCGTCCACCAGGTGGCGCTGCAGCGCCGAAAATAATCTTAACGCCCCGGAATGCACCATCCCATAGAAGGTGAAGGTGAGCGCTCCCCAAGCGACACATTTTCGGTTTTTAAATGCGGCGGTTTTTCCGAATACGTCGGGTTTTCGTTCAGCCACGCCCCCCGATTTCCGATGCGCCACAATCCGATCGCGTGCGCCAAAATCCCGGGGCAATTCAGGTACAATCGGCGCAAATCGGAAATATTCGGGTAACACGTCGGGAAAACGCGAATCGGGCCCTTAGTAAATGACCCCCATTGGGTTGCGTATAGGCGCGATAACTGTGATCGAACGGAAGGGAAACTGATACCAAGACCGTATACAGTACACGTGAACGCCAGGCAGGTGAGGAATTTCGAGTTTTCTTACACTTATTGAGTAGAAGTTATTATTTGGGTGCGGTGTGGTGGTATTGTATATACACAGCATTATTATTTATGTCTTGCATTTCACCATTATTTGGGTTTGATACGATGGTGATTTATATACACAGTATAGCAGTATTATTTATTTCTACGTTTCAGTATTATTTGGGTGCGGTGTGGTGGTATTGTGTATACACAGTATAGCACTATTATTTATATGCTACCTGTCATTATTATTTGGGCGTGTTATGGCGGTATTGTATTTACATAGTATAACACTATTATTTATAGCTAACATTTCAGTATTATTTGTCATGTGGTGGTATTGTATATACACATTATAGCATTATTATTTATGTCTTGCATTTCACTATTAGTTGGGCACGGTGTGGTGGTATTATGTATGTACCCTGAAGCACCTTTACGTTTACCCCTCATTGCAGTATTATTTAGGCACACTATGGTGATATTATATGTACACATCATAAAGCATTGTTATTTGTACACTCTATGACTGTATTATTTAGGCACCATACTGTGTATACATCATATAACACTGTTATATGTAACATCTACCATGTTATTATATGGTCATATTGTATAAGCACTTTATAGCGCTGTTATTACCTGGTCACAGTTTGATGATATTGTGTAGACACTGTATAGCACTGTTATTGCAGCATCATTTAGGCACAGTGTGGCCGTATTGTATAGACACTGTATAGCACTGTTATTGCGGTATAATTTATGCACAGTGTGGCCGTATTGTATACACACTGTATAGCACCAATATGTGTATGCTGTATGGGAGTTTTATTGTATCATAGTATGGATGTATTATGTAGATACTATACTGCACTGTAATTTGTACCCTGTATTGCAGTATTTGTAGGTACAGTTTGGTGCTATTATTTGTAACCTGCATTGCAGTATTATGTAGGTGAAGTCTGGTAGTATAATGTACAACACTGTATGGCGGTATTTTTTTTATCATGGGTCGGTCGTATTGTATAGACTCAGTATGGACTGTTATTTGTACCCTATATTGCGGTATTACCTGGTCATAGTTTAATGATATTGTGTAGATACTGTATAGCACTATTATTGGTACCTTATATAGTGTTGTTATCTGGCAGTATCATATGGACACCTTATGGCAGTACTAATTATTATGCTAATGCTGATTGCTTGCGCTGATAATTTTTAAACAATTCATCATTTTCTCCCAAAAAATCAAAGAAAAATTGCACTTTGACCCTTCATACTGTGTAATACTGAGGATTTATTACGATTATAATCATATAATTACACAGCTTTACACACAGCTGATACAATGTACATTGTAACGGCTGTGCCCCCCCCTTGTGCGCCCCCTACTGGCTGCGGTACAATATACAGCTTTACACACAGCTCATAAAATGTACATTGTAACGGGTGTGCACCCCATGATTGTGCGCCCCCTACTGGCTGCGGTTCAATGTACAGCTTTACACACAGCTGATAAGATTTACATTGTAACGGCTGTGCCCCCCCCCCCCCCCATTGTGCACCCCCTACTGGCTACAGTACAATTCACAGCGTCCATTGCTCATAGACAAATCCTGATGTATTCAGGGAGGACGATGGCTTTACCCAACACGTATGAATAATATATGAGCCCTGACCACACAGTGACAGCCGGCCATGTGTGCCCGGGCACATCGCCCCCCAATACTAACCCCCACCCCCCCTCCCGATCTATCCCTGTCATAAACAATATGGCCACAGATGTGAAAGGAATACGGATCGGACCGCCGCTTACTAATAATATTATCGATCCCGGTGAGAACAGGAGGTAAAAGTAATAGGATTGTATTATTCCAGGGATTGTTTTATGTATCTGGGAGTGTCAGCTGCTCCGCAGGAGGGAAACTAAAGGAATTTCTCAGCCCATAAATCATTTTATCATCGACCTGGATAACGGAGGGAGAATTCTGCAAGGGGATCTGTATTCCGATAGGATGTAAAACCCCTCGCCTTGGGAAATACCAGTAGATATTACTCAGATTTTTCATATTATTATCACTATTACTAATTTATTTGTATACCAAATTGCAGGACTGTAAAACATGGAAAGTGGCGTGTCCTCACACTGCTGTGCTCTTAGCTCTGTGCATTGAATAGCAACAGGCGAAGCAGGCTTTTGGTTAAAGACTACAATTGATTTAAAAGTCAACTTTTTAAATGATGCTAATAAGCTGCAGCTTCACGTGCTGTTACACTGTGCAGGAGTGAACAGAGGGAGTGCTGAGGGAACAGGGGGAAGGGGGAGACAGTATAACAGCCTGCGAAGCTACAGTATTGCGAGGATCTGGTATTTAATTTTTTAAACAACACACACACACAAAGTTATGATTAAACAATGGTTTTCTGTCACAATATATCTCTGAATGCAGAGAGCACATGGCACAGCAGTGTGAGGACATGCCCCCAGTGCACTTTTAGAAGCTACGATCCTGGAATATAAATCCATATTTCACAGTCCTGCTGCTACATACACAAAGTTATGATTACACATCTCTCCAGGAAAAATACCTAACAATGTCTGCAGGAAGCACAGGGCACAGCAGTGTGAGGACACAACCCCTAGTTCACCTAGAAAAGCTACAATCCAGGAATATAAATACATTTTTCACAGTCCTGCTGCTACAAACAACGCACACAAACGTACAATTACACAGAACAATACCCATCACTGGCTGCAGTTTTGTATGGTCGCACCTACTGACACATTCCCTTTAAGGATATGTAATGTTTCAATTAACCCTTAGTAATTGCATATCTTCTATATTCTCAGAGAAGGTCAGACTAATGGATGCCTATTACCAATCTATGAAGGTTATACATTTAGCAGCGGAAGCCTTAATATCCAATGTGAGGGGTCATACGTTGATGTCCTGCCCCCTGCGGTGTCTACATGGATGATAATGAGGAACACCAACCCGAATAATGAGGTTATTAACAAAACTGCCATCACCTTTAAGAAAGTGCATTTAGCCGGCGTGTCGGGCAGGATGCAGGGACAGGAAGGCTCAGGAGACGGATAGGGCTCTGAGCTCTGCTCCCATCCTCCAGCGTGTGGCTCCATCCATCATACGAAGCTGTCATGTTCACCCAACAAGCGCTGATCTATTAACGTCTCCTGAGCATCTTATTAAGCCGGAGCAATTGATGAAGATGGTCCTCGTGCCACTCAGCCCCTTCACATGTCAACTCCCAAATCACTCCTGAAATGTAATTAACGAGCCAAAGAGGCCATCTAATAGCACATCCGACAGAAGAGAAACACCGGCCGCCGCGGCCCAGGTAGACAGCCGGGGTTTATTGCTGGGAGTAGAGGACAATAATTAGGGTGAATGGGGTTACAGATGGAGGCCGATAGGACAGCAGGAGGATGATTTATTTGCGCTTTGTAATCTGGGTTTTCGAAGAGACAAGAACTTGTAGCGGTCAGTCAGTAGTCGTAGAAGGCAGAGTGTCTGTGACAGTGTCCTTATTGACTAGGCATTCACATCCAGTTGGGCATCATCTTGGATCGGACTGAGATGCCTCTCAAGAAGTTTGAAAGACCCTTTGGAGGGTCTCCAAAAAAAGAAAGTGTACTTAGCCTGCTCCAGGTCCCAGCACATGCGTCACATCTGTCTTCTGCTCTAGGGCAACATACGGAGGAACTTTAGTTTACGGGACTGATGGGTCAGAGGACCAACTTGGTTTCCTGGCACCTTGGGATGTCACTAACTCTTGGACAACTCAATGTCCAAGGCTGATTGGATGAATTGATAGAAAGTTAGGCTAAGCTGATTAATGGGGGTCTCAGTGAAAGGTCCCCCTCGGATCACGTGAATGGGGGTTCATTTTAGCCCAGTTGTACCCGAGATGACCGAGCGTCGCACTCATCTATATTCACCAGCCCCTTCAGATGAATGGAGTAGCTGCCGTATGCGCTGCTTCTGTAGTCTCGGTTGCAACAGGGATCCAATAGACCCCCATTCTGGTGATCAATGGTGGTCCCAACACTGAAACCCCCACCGGGGTCCATAGCATAAGGCCTAACTTGTACAACCCCCGTGGCCTAACTTGGACAACCCCTTTGGGGCACATTTGGGGCACATTTACTCACCTGCTGAGGAGTTCACACAAAGTGCATTGTTCCGACGATCATGCACTGTGCCACGATTCACTAAGATCGTGCGCCCGATATCCTGCATGTGTCGCTTCCCCGCTCAGGTCCCTGGAGTTCACCTTCTTCTTCCTGGTGCATGTAAGTGGTTGGGCTTGCGACACAATTTGAAAGTTAAATCCCGCGCCCAGTCCAAATCAGTCTGATCATCCGCCCCCCGATTTCTGTTGCATGAAAGCCAGTGCAGCTGCGCCAAAATCCGATTACGTGTGACACAATCCCCAGTTAAATACCTGTCCCAGCAACGCAAATACCAGGAACGTCGGAAAACCCGATGAAAGTGTTGCTACAGGACCTTAACAAATAAGCCCCTTTGTGCCGGAGATTGTCACTTCTTGTGATCCCACCGCACTTATCTTTGGAGATGTTGGACTTGGCGTAAAGTTAACGTTAGACCCGTCCGTTCCTACGTTATGCGGTCAGGATAAACAGCGCTAAATACCTGGTATACTAATGAGCTCAGCGCCTGCCTGCCGCCATACATCCCTCATCTCTTTCCCGCCTCTACATTTCGCGACGTATGACCTTTCCTCCGCTCGCTCTACGCGTAGGAATAACAGCGTTGTTGTTGTTTTGATTATCCGCCTCGCATTAATTTTGCAAACATGTATCTAATAAAAAAAAAGAAAGCAAGAAAGCAAATTTAGTTCACAAAGCTCCAAACTTTATCAAAAATCCAATTAGCGGCGTTGTGCGTTGGGCGCGCCCTGCGGGTGGCAGGCAGTTGAACCCCAGGCGACGTTTCCGCCGCATCTGTCGGCAATGTTTGATGGATACGCTCCGTCCCAGGTAGGGTTAAGTATTTATTCCTTTTTAATCTAGAAGACAAATCCTCATTAAAATGGTAATTCTTGTTTTTTTTTTTTTGCTCCCTTTTTAATTAGATGTAATTTCTTCGGAAAACATCGGGGATCAGGCAGCTGTCAGTTGGAGGAGCATCAAAGGTGGCAGCATGTTTATCTGATTAACTAAGTTATTAGCAAGGGCATCTGGTGGGCCGGGCAGTGTACTAGCAGCGCACCTCCATGGGCACGCGCCGCCTCCCCGCGCCGGGCAGGTAGCGCTATTAACCCCTTGTACTGGCAATACATAGTTTAGAGGTTAAGGATGCCATCAAATAAATACGACCGTGTGCAGCCATGTCTGAAAGTCGTAATTGGAGCCCTGTAGTTATCCAATCTCCAGACTGATGTCCCTGGAGTGGGACCCAGCTCCGCAGTCAGTTATTACTGTGTTAGGGAGCCGCAGTAAAAATATAAACTCTAAGTTTACAATTTATTGGCGCAGACTCTATTAAAGTGACCGTACTGTCTACAGGAAGAGCAAAATTGTATTTTCTCCGCATTCCGACTCTCCGTAACACGTTTCCATTTTTTGTCAACTAACCCACTCCCTTCTGATCAATTTAAAGAAATTTTCCTACTTAAAAGCGGACCTTTTAACACTTTCCTTAAATCCTATTCTTTTTGTCGTTCCGTAGATGTCCCTCCACCGATTCTGGCACAGTTGGAATTTTTTCGGTAGCCCTTACCATTCCCAAGAAATCAGTACTGTTAGTTTATGCACACAATGGGGGTCATTTACTAAGGGCCCGATTCGCGTTTTCCCAACGTGTTACCCGAATATTTCCCATTTGCGTCGATTTTCCCTGAATTGCCCCGGGATTTTGGCGCATGCGATCGGATTGTGGCGCATCGGCGCTGGCATGCATGCGACGGAAATCGGGGGGCGTGGTCGAACAAAAACCCGACGGATTCGGAAAAACCGCCGCATTTAAAAAAAAAAATTGGTTGCACACACCATACTTACATGCTCAAGGAAGAGATCAGTGTATTCCGACGCAACTCGGCGGACCTCGGCGCAGCAGCGACACCTGGTGGACATCGGGCGCAGGACCTTCATGAATCGCCGGAAGACCCGAACGCTCGTCCGAGAAGCCGCCGCTGGAACGCAAATTGACCGGGTAAGTAAATGTGCCCCAATATGCTTATTTGGCAATTAACTGTCAGGTGGGTGGGGCAATGCTGCCCAGCTCCACCCACTGTAGACTGTACAGATTAATTTATGGCACCAATTGCTTGGGAACGGTGAGAACTAGAGAAAAAATTCCAACGGCGCCAGAATCTGTGGAGCGGAGACTTTCAAAGAGTTTCTGGCCGTGTCATTGGTAGAATGTCCTCTTTATTCTATTGGGCTCTTAGGAGCCTAAACTGTATCCTACCCCAAACAAAGGGAACAGGATTTTAAGCAATGCAATTATAGTTTGTGTCTGATACAGATTTTCCATTTGGACGGCTCAGCTTCAAGGTACAAAGTTGTTTGCAGCCGAAATTCTTGGATTGTTTTTGGTTGGTCCTTATGTCTTTCAGTCTTTCAGTGCTGCAGTTTATGGACCTTTGGAAGGATCCTAAAATGGCTTTTATATTAATTAGTGTTTGAGCTATAACACATATGTGAGGACTGCAGGGCTGGAGGCCATTTTCCTTTATTATGGATGGTTTAGCCCTACGAGCTTTGGACCCTGGGCGGCCGCCCAAAATCGCCTATACTATAATCCAGTACTGGTGGTCTTCTTATTTGAGCAAGAGACACCGTATGGACCTCTATGGCTTCCTGTTGAGGTTCAACCTCGTCATCAGCGCTCCCTCGGGTGCTGCACTCTGACGATCAGTTTATGTGGACCTGAGCCCAGTTTCTTTTGATAGTGTAGGGCTCCTCTAAGGCTCAGTTAGTCCTGGTTGCGATTTTTCCTAGTGAAGAGGACTGGTGGCCGTTCTCCTTATTATCGAATTTGGTGATTGGTTAAACCCAAGGAGCCTTGGACCCTGGGCGGCCACCCAAATTGCCTATACTATAATCCAGTACTGGTGGTCTTCTTATACGGGGAAGAGACACCCTACGGACCTCTATGGCTTCCTGTTGAGGTTCAACCAGCGCTCCCTCGGGTTCTGCTCTCTGACGATCAGTGTATGTGGACCGGAGTCCAGTTTCTCGTTACAGTTTTGGGCTCCTTTAAGGCCCCCGGTTGGTTTATTTCCTAGCGTAGAGATGTCTATATTAGTGGAGATTGTAGCGCCTGTACAGGACGGAGATAAGAGCATAGCACGGCGGAGGTCCCTTCCTCTCTCTCCATTACACATCAAGGCCTGTATTTACCTGATAGCAGCCGACGGTCCCCTCCTTCTCATCCGTCTCTCAGTCCCGCCCTCCTAACTCGTCGCGAAGCTGCAAACAAAAACCCTGGCCAAACAACCCTCCTTATTGAAAGTCATTTTATGAATAAAACAATGATTCAAGTAATTGAAAAAATGTGTTGTTAAATTAAATGCGGTGCTTGCTATTAAAATTTGAGTGCTTTCTGGCGCTGGCGGCGTGAGCCTGTAATTATAGCGCCGCTCTCTCTCCCGCGTTTATTGGTTTTTAATCTCTTTTCGTGGCGTCTCTCGGATGATATTTTACTGTACGGAATAATATTCCTCACCCAGGGAAAAGCAAAGCCCATTTTTTTTTTACCTTCCCAACAACCACAGTATATTTATTTTTTGATCCTCATTTTACTTTATATGATTTTTTTTTTTTTTTTTTAACCTTTGCAGCAGCCTTAAAGGAAAGCTACCATTTGATTTGATGCAGTATGAAGCAAACATACCTGGAGAATGCTGTAGATACACTGATGCAGGGTCATATCTTGGTTAATACCTGAGATGAGTGGTTTTGCTGAAAAAAACAATTATAACATTCAGGACCTTGGGAAAGCTGGGTCAGCATGGCTGCCTAGATTAACACTGAGCTTGTAATTACAAATGGAGTTTAGTCAAGACATGACTAATCTACCTGAGCTGGATCACTCATACTCAGCAGCTGAGGGATGGTGCAGCAAGTGATTATTCTGTCTGGCAGTGATTGCATCATCCTCTCCTGCAGAGAAAAACTCACCTGCTAGGACAAGCGCGGATGCAAGCGCTGAAAGAGCCTTAGAAAGAACAGAGATCATTATGTTATCTGCAGTTCCTGACACGGCCACTATACAGTGAAGCCTTCTGTATCAGGTTCATCTACTCTATAGGTTTCGATATCCAGAAGCCTCTGGAGCTGCTGATCCGTGTGATGTTGGACCCTCATTGATCCCATACTGATAACCGAACCTGAACCTGAAATGCAGTCCAGATCTTTCTCTCTCCAAATTTTGATATCCTGTGGATAGGTCACCATTATGAAAATCCCATTTAAGATTAGAACTTATCATGCAAGACATCCAGATATTCAAAAGCCGTATATTCAGACCTTTGTGTGTGTTCTTAGTAGAAGCAGGACTGTGAAAAATTGATTTAGATTCTAGGATTGTAGCTTTACTACGTGCACTGGGGGCGTGTCCTCACACTGCAATGCTCGTAGTGCTCTGCAGAAAGTGTTAGGTTAAACACTGTACATACGGCCGTTGTTTTTGGATGTGTTTTAGCCGTTTTTACAAATTATGGAGCAGGTTCTATCCTGCCTTTGGTTGTGGCTCCGGCCACAGTATTCTTTTCATGGGCAGCCTGGTGGCTCAGTGGTTAGCATTACAGCCTTGCAGCGCTGGGGACCCAAGTATCAACATCTGCAAAGAGTTTGCATGTTCTCCCCATGTTTGCGTGGGTTTCCTCCAGGTCCTCCGGTTTCCTCCCATTTTCCAAAAACATACTGGTAGGTTGATTAGATTGTGAGCCCCATTGGGGACAGAGACCAATTTGCCAAAACTCTGTGCAGCGCTGCGTAATCTGTGTGCGCTATATAAATAAAGAATGATTATTATTATTAATAATCACCTATGAAATTCCGGTCTCCGTCATACTAACACACGCACCCAGAGAATTTGTTACTAAAAATTTGCTAATCGCAAAGGTGTCATCGCCACCATCCACAGGAGTCAACGATTGTGACACCTGTGTGAATTTATTAGTTTCCTCCTATTTAGGGAGATGTAATTAGGCCGAGCCCGGTTATCCTTTTAGCATATTGTGAATAATGTAGAAATGTCTCCAGGTTCTTAGAATAGACTGTAGCAGATATAGCACCAGGAGCGTCTCACAAAGTGTCTCGTACCGGATCGCAATTAACGGCACGTGCAATGCGGGAACGGAGACTGCGGGGAACACTGAACTTCTACTGGAACCCAGAGAACTTGGAAGGTCCAGCTCAAGATGACTGGTGGGTGCCATAGCCGGGGTGTCACTGCCAGGACTATGGCCACTACATGTCACATATACAGGACATCTCATGTACCTTTACTCATCTACGAGTGCCAGAAAATTCAGCATTTGCCTGATATATGTCAACATATAACTTTTCATAAAGGAAATTAGAACTAGGGAGGAGTGGACCCAAACCCGAATGCTCATCCGCACCAGCGATCGGCACCGCTTCTCGATGACGTCATGAGGATGGACGTCCTGGTGTTACCAGAAGCGGATTGATTCTGAACACAGGCAGTCCCTGGGTTACATACAAGATAGGTTCTGTAGGTTTGTAGTCAGAACTGTATATTTTATAATTGTAATCCAGACAAATTTTTTTTGGTCTCTGTGACAATTGGATTTTAAACATGTTGGGTTGTCATAAGAACCGGGATTAGCAATAAAGCTTCATTGCAGACACCTCTGATAACTGTTACTGCTGATCATTGTAGCCTAAGGAAAAAGTACAGTATATTACCAACATTCCGAGGTCCGTCTGTAACTAGGGGTCGTCTGTAAGTCGGATGTTCTTAAGTAGGGGACTGTCTGTACAGGACTTGTGGCTTAGTATAGACCCAAATATGGCGGGTCACTAACTAGACCCTACAATGAATTCAGATCCTTTAGTCCAAAATTAAATCAGATCCCATACTCCAAAAAGACCCGACCTATAAGGAGAGCTGGGGGGGGGATCCGAAAGCCATAGCGGGCACAGGATAGCCGCGTTCTTCATCCTAATGTTCCGGATGTCGTTTATCCGGATGATGCTGCGACACAAATTACGGTTTACAGCACCCGCGCCGTCCCCGCTACATCCACAGGGTCTCTCCCCGTTGCGGCGCGTTGTATGGGCCAGCCCTATTGCCTGCGCCGCAGCACGCGCTAGCTCAATGAGTCATTTAATTAATTATACAGCCGCAAACAACATTTCTGCGCTTGTTATCCTAATTAAAAGCGCTCTCTTTTGATTTGCATATCGCTCTGCCCCGCGTCTTCTTCTCCACTTTCTCCGTGTAATCCGCCTGACACTTCACACACAAAATTCCTGATTAATATCCTGTTTATTTTCCTGCTTTGAGAGACAGGTAAGCAAGCTCCCTTTTCCTCGGAAGGCACACGATGGATTTAGATCCGAGGGCCGCCTCCCAAAGCGTGATTCCGTGCTCTACGAGGATGTAGACAAGATAGGAGGGATTGGGGAGGTTACAGTAGCCGGGAGAAGTCTCCATAGAGGAGTCCGTTGCGTGTGCAATTCAATGTCCTCCCATGTTATTATCCCGTATACCTCTTCTTCCCGCCTCCCCGCTTTACTCATATCCAGCTTACGGGCTCCACTGCGAACATTCAGATCCCCAGTACAACAAAAACTTTTTTGGGGATAGAGACTCCAATAAGAAATTAGGTAAAAACTCCAGTTACTTGCTTACAGAAACACTCCAGGCAAAAGGAGCCTGTACCTATGTAGGTGAGGGGCAGTGGCATCTCACAGGGGATGCTTCCACCATGTCCTTGAATCTTATGTGCCATGTCAGTGGACCCTCAGGCATTGCCCACGGAACAGCCAAAATTGCAACAATGCTTGTTCCTAAAGTTTTTGTGAAACATCAGAAGTAACTTCCTGTGGGAAGAAAGGAATGACAATAATTCCTAGATCAGTGGGTAGGTAAACTTAGGGAGCTGAAAATGGTTTGTGACTCAACAATGTGCACCCAATAGTTGCTGTGAACGAAATTCATTTTTTTGCGGGGTCTAAGGTGTGTCCTTAAATTAAATTATTTAGCACTTTCAAACATTCCGCTAATTTGAAAAATACACAACTAAGTCAATTTAATTTTAGACCATTTTCTTCCTTGGTTCTACTCCCTATGCCCGGGCCACCATGAGTGCTTCTTCCCAGTGCCACACATTTTTTCAGTTGTCTCTGTTCTTGCTTTTCCATGAGTACGATTTCTCCACTGTTGCCATCACACGTATCAACCTGGCTGTAACCTCTAATCCTGTCCCTTGTGTCGGCTGCTCCAGCACCCCCAACCATACAATACTATGAGTCACCTCAAAAATCATTTGCTATATTAAAGGCACACATAAAAATAATACGTGCCCCACACCTCCAAAGACCTGTAATTAAGGCCTTCATGCTAATAAGCCTTGCAAAAAAACGAGCCAACACCCGGACAGATTTTTCGATCGACCGCTTTCGAGCTGGTGGTTTTCAACTCTCCCTAAATAGCACAGGGTGCAGTCGGCCCACCAACTTACAAAAAATAAGCAAGAAATAGGTTTCTCTTTCTCACCTCAACTCGGTCACATTCCCAGTCAAAAGTAATACTGAGAACGTGCATAATTCCGGAAGACGGTGGGGACCTGGATTAAAGTCCCATGGTCCAACATCTGACTAGAGGTTGTATCTTCCTGATGTTTTTGCATGGGTTTCCTCCGGGTCGCTTTCGGGTTTGCCTCCCACATTCTAAAAACAGACTGGTGAGGTTAGATGTCTGAGCCCCATTGGGGACAGGGACTGGTCTTTTGGAGCCGGCAGCGCTGCGAATATAGATTAATTGACGTATACTCCTGCCTACCACCAGAGAGCTTTGCCTGGTGGTCTGTAGCTACCAGAGTGAATGGCGGAGGACACAATCTGGCGCCCTTTGGGCTTCATCTTCTAGTACACAACGATAAAAATCATCAGCAATTGCCCTATGATCACATCGATAGGAGCCGACGCCGCTGTCCCTGGTGGACGACCCCTCCAATTGTGCTTAGGCACATCGGAGCATCAGTTTGTAACAAGGCAATCTTTTGCCTGAATCTTGGGAGGTCTGACTACTGCCAAATCTAGCCCGTGGCCCGGGAACTCTTTCATTACCAGTACTGATACGCTTTTTTCCGTAGATAAGTACGAGCTCTGTCCAGGCGCCGAGGCCAGGGGCACAACCGGTCATGTTTTACAGCACCCTGTTTAACACCAGTCTCGATTCATCTGCCATCTTGTGTATTCCCGGAGAACACTCTGCACGAGCAGAAAGCTTGGAGTTGTATTCTTTTAGTTTTCAACGAGTCTTTTTCAATGCTGGAGAAAACAGATCTTGCAGATAGTGCGGAGCAGACAGAGTATACTAAGCAGTGAGCACACCAACTTTGGAGTGATGACATATGGGAAACCTGCAGTGACCTCACACGCATTGAGCTCTCCCTATGTCACACGTGCTGTTATTGGGTACAGCATTGACCATAGCATAACGGAGCGAGACATCAGTTCCCCGGCACTGATGCTTAAATTCCATACTACGGTATGATTGGTGTGTCCTAGAACGCTTCCGAAAAGACAGACGTGCATATTTCAGACTTTTATCTGTGTGGTAGAAGTGGTCAAATCATGAAAAGTCCAAGTTCCTGCAGTGGCTGGATTCCCTCTTTACTATGAGGGTCTATTGTGCCGAACTTTTGTGTCCATACTGGGTTTTTCATACACTGGATGGTCTGCCGATTGTACTGTGATTGAGGGCACTAGGGAGAAGGAGTGGAGAAAAGAAAGATTACTGTAGAACCTTTAACTGTATGGCACAGAAATGTTCTGATTAAATAGCCAAAATAGTCATCTCACCATTGCCCTATGGATGTCGGATGGGCTCCACTTCCTGTTCCCTGTTGATTAACAGGAAGTGCCCTGAAACGGAACTGGACTTTGGAAATCCGTGTGGTGGACCGGGAGGAAGTGGGCAAAAAAAATAAGAACCATCAGGACATAATTGTATGTGTCTGTTTTTGCATCCGTTTTTGCCGGCAAAAACAGACCATGCAATGGGATTGTAATTGTTGAACCAGTAAGCGAGCCCAATTCGCGAAGGCCAGTTACGGCCCTTACCCCATCCATTTACTGGGTTTTGCTTTGGTTCTTACCGTTTATTAGGCTTGTGCCATCTGGTTTGTCAAGGTAAATAAAGGGACTCACTTTTGTCAATAAGTGCTTCCACAGAGTTGGAGGACATCCCTGTGGTTAGGGAAGAAGATGATTGTAAACAAGGTGGCTGTTCATTGGAGACAAAGCCAGTTAGACTGCCCCTGGAACTTCAGCCAGAAGACAGAAGTACTGAGCCCATGGGATCCGATCGGCTAAATAACGCTACTTTGATATTCCAGGATGGTAGCCTGATTGTGCGCGGCTTACACTGCCTGTGCTCTTCACTCTCTGCATTAACGCGCTCAGGCAGGCCGCGTCCTCTTTGCTGTTGCATAAAAGCTGTTAGAAGACTTTGGGTCTGCATGGTACTCAAGCAGAGGCTGGGGTGTGGAGCAGTTCAATGTAGAGAGCTATGACACATGCAAGGTGAGGACACCCCCATAATACAGGGTGCAATATGAGAGCTGGGGCTCAGTTTAGTGGGGAGGGGCACGGTATTGATGTTATTTGCAGGTGGTCTATTAGCACGAGTACAAGGAGGAGGTCATGGCTATGCCGGGCTGCTTACTAGACCTCATGCCTTCCCTTCTCCCCATTGATCATCTCTATTCCCATCTCGTTTATGTCATCTTAAGGATTTCACAAGGAACACTCCCGGCTCGTGTCAGAGAGATGCGAGGTGATAGCGGGAAGGCGGTGTGTAATATTCCAACGTCACTAGCCCTACATACTGGAATGAGAATGGTATGGGCAAAATGCTGATTAATTGGGAAAAATTCTCCTGCGCCCTGCACATTTCGGCATGACTAAATAAAAGCGGCCGCTCCGGGGGTAATACTAAGGTATATTTTTGTGCAGATTGCATAAGCGCCGCACAAGTGTGATTTATAACCTTTACAGCAGAACCAAATTTTAATTAAAAGAGGAGGGGTAGAAACCTTTAAGTGTGTTACTCTTCTTTGTTTCTGTCCCCCCTCTAAACTTTGTTTACAGTCACGGCGCGATTATAGGGAGGAACCGCTCCTGTTTTTCTAGATATTTACGCTTTCTTTTAGTGATGCCTCAGGGCAATGCTTTCCCTTCCACATGTACGAGTGAGAATTTGAAATTGGCGCCTCCTGTGGAGATTCCCGCGAGAGAGAAGTCCCGCCCCTGAGTTCATAACATCCGACAAGTCCAGAGTATTGTTTGTAATGTGGTGGGAATATTATCTACTCTCCTCCTATTTTTTTTTCTTGGGGGGGGGGCCTCTTTTTGGAAAAACCTTGATGGGGGAAATAGCGACACCAAAATGTAGTATTTATCCTGCTCCACTTTTCAATTCTTGTTTTTGGTACAGTCCATCCTTCTCTCCATTGACGGATCAATCACGTGACGGTCAAGGTAATGGAAGAAGAAGTAGATGAGTCCTTTGGTTATTGAGTGGCTAAAACGGGTTTTCATCCGAAGAGTTTCTGGACTCAGGGCCCCGATCACATAACTACACTTTTTTTTTGCCAGATTTTTGAGAAATCATTGGAGAACACTTAAAAGTGAAATCTACCATCACAATCATCCTGATCAAACCAGGGACATTACTCATAGATCCAGGCAACGGGACGTGTGGAATCTCGTATATCTGGTTATCCAAGGCACTCTTCTTTCAATCCACTTTTAAATGAGTATAAGTTTGCAAGCTTCTTAGAGTGGGCGGTTCCCAGAGCCTCGTGAACTATGTAACTTTCACACCCACCCCACTGTTGTGACCATGTATTGTCAGCCCCTCCCTCTTCTTCTGTCGTATCTCCACACATTGGGAGGGGGAG
Organism: Engystomops pustulosus; assembly: GCA_019512145.1. Lineage (NCBI taxonomy): Eukaryota > Metazoa > Chordata > Amphibia > Anura > Leptodactylidae > Engystomops > Engystomops pustulosus. The sequence goes on along the minus strand of CM033646.1, from coordinate 2,465,354 downwards.
GAAAGGCTACCTGCATATTGTGAACCTGTGAAAGCATGCGGATGGGGGGCTCTGGTAACCCCCTAGAGACCTCATATTCTTAGCATAATTTATAAAAGTGTTTGATATGTAGAAGGAGGAGGTCATGGGATAACATATAGAACGATTCCACGTCACGGTGCCGGGATCTATTGTTAGTGCCCCTGGTTTATCGGTGATCGATGTTCATTCAGTTTTCTTTTAAATCCAATACACATATGTGAACAGGGGTTGGAACATATGAGCAGGGGTGGTGTAACATATGAGCACTGGCGGGTGTAACATATAAGAGGGTGTTATACGAAGCGGTGTAACCATATGGCAGGGTTGTAAATATGAGCAGGGGTTGTACTATAAAGAGTGAATTATAGGTGTAATATAGCGCAGGGTGTCAGCAGGCCGGGTAACGGGTGTAACATATAAGCAGGGGTGAACATATATAGGGGAACATTAGATGGTGTAACATATAAGCAGGGGTGTAAACTTTGGGTGACTGCAGGAACATATGAGACGGGTGTTGTTGTTGTGTAACATATAAAGAGGGGTGTTTGTTGTAAAACATATAAGCAGGGGTTGTTGTTGTTTTTTTGTATGTAACAGATAAGCATGGGTGTATGATTAGTATGTTGTGTGTTGGGTGTTATGTGTTGTTGTCTGTAAACTGGGTACATGTAAAATTATAAGCAGGGGGGTGGTTTGTTGTTTGTAAGTTGGTTTGTTGTTTGTTTGTGTTTGTGTATGTGTGTGTGTTTTGTTTGTAACATATAAGCAGGGGTGTCATTGAGGTTGCTAACATATAAGCAGGGGTGTAAATTAAGCTAGTTTTGTAACATATAGAGCAGGGGTGTAAACTATAGCAGGGGTTAGTTAACATATGAGCAGGGTGTACTTTGGCTAGGTGTTGTTTTGTGTAACCATATGAAGCAGGGGGTGTGTTTGTGTTGTTTGCGTGTTCTGTGTAATACAGGTTGGTAACATATAAGCAGGGGTGCTAACTTGGAGGAGGGCATAGGACCATGTGGTGGACGGTTTGTCATCAAGAGAGACACCAAGCCCAAGATTATTGGTTAGCTTGATTGAAACTTGTGATGGACGTTTGTTGTGGTTTTTCTCAAAAATACGTCATCCCAAATTCCCTGATCCGTACCTTCAATGGATTTCCTTCTACAGAGAATAGACGGTCTCCATGTATCCAGATCGAGTTGTCCTATTAAGTAGTCAACGACAACAGGGATATGATATGAGATGGCACGTTGAGCAAGAAAGGATGTTCTTACATCAAGGCTGGCGATCCCACAATGCTATGGGGTAATTAGACGGGCCCTCAGAAGCTGCCCACCTCCTGCCTGACCGAACTGCGCACAGTTAAATGCCTCAATTAGGCCTCAAGCCGGTTCTGTTTCTGCTAATTAAAGTCGGGTCTAATCATCGCTGGTAGCGTCCTTGCCTGTTGCATAATGTTGGTTGCAGTGATGGCTCACGATGACACGGTTGCTCTTGTCTGTTGCCCACTTCAAGGATAAGGATTTAATCATGACCTTACGGACGCCGAAATACATGTACAGTATACATCTATCAGGGCAAATCCGGCCTTGAAATATGATGGAATACGAGACGCGATCGGATTCCAAGATGAGATCGTGCGTGATTTCCAGCCTGTGCCAAGAACAGATATTGTCCCCATATGGGGCGAAACACCAGTCTTTCTTGTAATGGCAACGCTCTCAAAATCCAAATACTTTGCGTCGTTGCCAATGTAAACTACTCTGCAACATGTTACAGGGTGTGGATTACCTAGCTCCTCGTTAACACCATGCAGCTGTCATCACAGCCTCAACACCATGCACTGCCATCACAGTCTCACACCCATGCCACTGCCTACCAGTTTCTACACACCATGCACTGCCATCACAGTCTCTACACACATGCAGGCCAGTCACAGTCTCGAACCACATGCACTGGCATCACAGTCTCTACGTACACACAGCACTGGCATCACAGTCTCTACACACCATGCACGCCATAACAGTCTAACACCATGTGCCACTGCCATCACAGTCCTACATACACACCAGCAAGGCCATCACAGTCTCTACACGCACACCTGCACTGCTAGCAAGTCTCTACAAACACTCCCACTTGAACACCATGCCTGCATCACAGTTCTACAGTACAACCATGACACTGCCATCACAGTCTCTCCCAGACACACCATTGCATGCCAATGTCAGTTCGTGTACACACATGTACATCCATAGCAGGTCTTTTACACACCATTACTGCCACACCATGTCTCTCTAAACATCATGTACAGCCCCTCACAGTCTCTACACCATGCACTGCCATCCAGTTCTCTGACACACTAGGCACTGCCATCAATCTCTACACACTAGGCAGCCATCACAGTCTTACACACCAGTGCATTGCACTCACAGTGCTCTACACAACTAGGCACTGCCATCACGTCTCTCCACTAGGCACATAGCTAAAATGCACTGCCATCAACAGTGCTCTACACACAGTGCACTGCCATCACAGTTCTCTACACACTAGGCACTGCCACAGGCTCACAAGACTGCTACATCTACACACCATGTACACCCATCAGTCTGCCTACACACAGACACTGCCATACAGTCTATACACACATGCCACTGCATCACAGTCTCTATAAAACCAGGTACAACCATCACAGCGTCTGACGTCTACACACCATGTATTGCCATACATAGTCTTACACACCATGCACTGCCCTCACAGTCTCTACAGTACACACCATGTATGTGCCATATCAGTCTTACACACCACTGCATGCCAACACAGTCTCTACAGTACACACCATGTATTCCATATCGTCCTTCCCACACCAATCACTGCCATCACGGCTCTACAGTACACACCATGTTATTGCCAGATCAGCTCTACACACCTGTTACACTCTCGCAGTCCTCTAAACCAATATCTGCCATTCACAGTTTCTATGCACCATATCATACTCATTCAACAGTTGCAACAACCCCGGCAACATATAGGCGGTTGGTCTAGGTTTGCTAATTAATAGTGTCCTCTCCAGGTTAGGAGGGAGTCATGAACATCTAGTAAGTTCTAGCACGGATGGGACGGGGGAAAATTTGAATGAAATAGCAGCTTGTAGCCTCTACTTGGCAAGCAATAGTTATGTAAATGGTTGAACAGATGTGTATCCAATATTGGCTGTATTGTAAACTGGGGTGTGATTGGAGAGGTGGCTACACCCTGACCCAGGGGGGTATAAAAACCCCTGTACAGGGGGAACCATGGTCTGTCTCCAGGAGTCTGGCGACGTGAGAGAGTAGTGACGGAGTGTGATGCCACAGCTTCAGGCTGACACGGAACCAATCCCAGGACTGAGGGAGGAAGGACCTCATACACAAGCGCTGCAGCTTCACGAGTTTGGATACAGCTCATCTCCATTATCCCAGCCTGCATCTCACTACCGGGCTGCGTGTACTAATTCCTGAGGACACAACCCCTCCGCGACAACGCCAGGATTCAGGAATCCAAATCTGTATTGTTGACTGTTTTGGCCTGTGCCTGCTGCGCATGTGTTCAATAAAGAACTGAGTTATTTGCCAATGTTGCCCCGTCTATTCCGTACGGCTGTACCACCACGGGCTTCCCCATCCATTAACCAGGGACTTATCGTACAGACACTCATGGTTGCCCCAGGGAGAACAGGGACATCAGCTCTCCCTTCATATTTCTTGATACACCTGCTGGGAGACTGCACGGCTGTAGGACAGCCCTCCGGGTCCCTGAGCAGCAACTGTGACCAAAGCGTGCCCTAGGCCGCGATGCCAGCACTTCTGGTATTTGGGCCCAGGCTGCCCAGGCCCCAGAGAAAAGGCTATAGGCCACGGTGGGGGATGTTGACAGTCTCTACACACCATGCACTGCAATCACAGTCTTTACACACCATGTAACACCCATCCAAGTCTCTACCACACATGCGTGCCATCAGTCCTTATACAATGCATCAGTCTTTGTAGGCTCAATTGGGAGTTGCCGTTTGCACAGATTGGGGGGGAGGTGCTGCCATTAGCCATAGCGGTAGGTATTATGTCAAGAACAGAGCCTTACACAGGTCCATGTGATTGATTTGGAATGTCACAGCAAAATCCCTGACTAGAATATAATCAATAAGAGATTACAAGGCCCGGATTACATCGGCGATGTGCTATTGTATCACAGAGAAAAAGCTTTAAGTGAACTTACATACTCAGTCAGATATTTAACCATGATGAGCTATTGTGAACATACTAGGAACTTCAGTACCCCATTAGAGAACCTCCCAATTTGTATCCGAACTCGTACCTGCACTTTTATAAGTCTTAGGTCATCATACACATAAGGACTAATGTAGATGAAAGTGGGGGCTGACGGGTCCATCCAAATGTGCAGGAGAATGTTCTGAAATAGGATGGAAAAAGGGTCTGAAATTTCAATTCCCAATTTCTTCTGGTTTAAAGGAAGAAGCTTCTGGATCACTTACTATCAAAGTACTATATTTCCCTTAAAGGGGTTTCCCACGGGTTAGGCTAAGGGTTCAGGCTGGACCCCACAGTCACGGAAAACGAGGGGTTCCCCTGGCTTCCCCCGTACCGCCCATTGACCCTCGTTGCTCCAATCAGAGTAATGGACGCAGACGGCCACGCGGCACGACCTTTCTGATTGTGTATCCTTCTTGGAGCTGAGGAAATGGCGAGCACCCCCTCACGATCTCCATCGCTTCATAGAGATTGACGCAGATAAACGGCGCTGGTTTCTTAAATCCTTCCACTCGTTTTAAAAGATATGAACTCATGGTGAATAAGCTTTATGCTCCGAGGGGGTGGTTTTAGATTTAAGGACACACCCGGAGTAAAATAACAGTTTTATTCACATATAAATTTGGTGGCTGTATCTTTGAATGGGAGACACGAGGTGACAGACAAATACAATGGGGCAGATTACTTACCGGGTCCTGTCGCCGATCCCGTGGTGCATTGTCGACGAGGATTCGGATCCGAGGTGCAATTCACTAACATCGTGTGTCCAAGTTCTGCAGGTGTCACTGCTACAGCGAGGTCCACCGGAGTCACCAGTGTCTTCCTGGTGATGTGAGTGCTTGATGTTGCGACACACATTTTTTTTTAATCCGCGGTTTGTCCGAATCAGTTGGGTTGTCTGACGGCCCGCCCCCTATTTCTGCTCAGTGCAAGCGGCGCCGATGCGCCACAATCCATATTAGGTGCGCCAAAATCCCGGGGGCAATTACACGCAAAACGGAAATATTCGGGGGAAACCCGACGAATTCGGGAAGTGTGGCGTTCGGACCCTAGTAAATGAGCCCCATGATTTTCTATGTGTCGTGATGTGAGGTTCTCTCACAATTGTTGACATTTTGATGTTATGCTGCGGTTCCCCCGGATCAATTTGCCATTAGACTTAAAATCCTTCCATCATTCGAAAAGATATGAGCCTGAAGGTTTACATATGAATAAGCTCCTATGATCCGAGGGGGCGGGGTTTTATTTTATAGACACACCCCTCATGAGTAAAATGAAATATTCACATATAAACTTTGGAGGACGTGATCTTTTGAATGGGGGGCGTGATTTAAAAAGAAACACCACTGAATCAATCAGAGGTGACAGACACTTAAGATGTGTTTTCATGCGTGGTGTGTTCAATGTTCTTCATGTGTCGTGATGTGAGGTTCTCTCACATTGTTGACATTCTTGATGTTATTGTTGCGGTTCCCCGGATCAATTTGAACACTACATCTTAAAATCCTTCACTCATTCAATGATATGAACCCTGGAAATTTACATATGAATAAGCTCTATGATACAGAGGGGGCGGCGGGTTTTTATTTCATGGACACCACCCTGAGTAAAATTAAATATTGATTGACATCAGTATAGACTTCTGGAGGCCGTATCTTTGAAATGGGTGGACAGATTTTAAAAAGAAACAACACAAACTAAATCATCGGGGTGACAGACACATTAAATCCAAGGAAACACGAGACTCCGCAACAGTGCTGGTTAAAAATATTCGTTTCACTGAAGAACTCTTTATTTCGGCAAATCCAATAAAATTGGCAAGCCCTGACTAAGGGTGCACTGTGCACCAGAACATGTAGGCTTTATGACCTCATATGCACTGGCTTGGGGGATTATGCTTGCCATATTTTAGTGGATTGCCGAAAATAAAGAGTTCTTTCAGTGGAAGACGAATATTTTTTAACAAGCACTGTTGCGGAGTCTCGTGTTTTCTTGGATTTATGTGCAGCACCAACACAGGTGTGGATCTCCAGCAACGTGGCAACCAAAGAGTCACGGTGAGCGGTATCTTTTCTTTTTCTTGTGATTTGTTGTGACAGACACATAAGGATGTTTCTCATGTGCCGTGATGATGTGAGGTTCACCTTAATTGGGAATGGAATATTCTGGGTCTGGATGGAATTATTATTCGCTGTGACTGTGTGCTTGTGTGAGCTGCCGCACCTCACCACAATGAGGTCACAGTAAGTGCGGGAGAAAGCTGTCAGAGGCGAGGGTGGGGGGGTGAGCGGGTGACGGGACATTTTTGGAAAGTCACTGTTCTCACCCGGTTGTGTAATAAATCAGTCACAAATCACTTCCTTCCCTCTCGCTCCGAGCCGCATTTATTCAAGTAACACTTTCAATTTCAGTACAAATATTTCAGCAGAGCAGCGGAGCAGGTTTAATGCGGCTCGGGGCGCTCGCCGACTACCCATTATACAGCGCCAAATGTAATGGTTTTTTTTTCCTCTCGTAATTCTTTATGTTTTTCTTTTTTTTTATTTAATCAACCATTTCGGCGGCCAATGGAGCAGTGCAGCTGTGTTATCTTCCGCAAGATTTGCGCCGTCCTGAAGCGGCGGAGGAGCAGGAGTACCTCATGTTTAAGCTGCGCTGTCACAGAGGGGGAGCAATAGGGGGGATATAGGGAGCAGGTATGGAAGTAGCTAAAGGGTGAGTAGTACCGTATTTTTCGGACTATAAGGCGCACAAAAAATCCTTTGATTTCTCAGAAATCAAGGTGCGCTTATAGTCCAGTGCGCCTATATAGGAAACCATACTTACGACATTACCAGCTGCCTTGGACTGTGCACAGTCTGCCACCTGCTGGTCATTCATCCTTATTATCAGGTGCGCTTATAGTCAGTGCGCCTTATATATGAACCGATACTACAGACAACGAATGCCTTGTACGTCACAGGTCTGCCACCTGCTGGTATTCTCTATTATCAGGTGCGCCTTCTAGTCCAGTGCGCCATTAATAGAACCGTACTTACAGACAACAGCTGCCTTGTAAGGTGCAAGGTCTGCACTGCTGGCCTTCATCCTATAATCAAGAGCGCCTCTAGTCCAGTGCGCCTTATATATGAACCTAGACGTTTTAGCAGCATTTATTGATGGTGCAACTTATAGTCTCGAAAAATACGGTAATAAGGAAAGATTCCCGCTCAGGATTCCTAGAGGAATGTTACTTATTACTCGTCTCTGCTTTATGGAGAAATGTAAGAGCAGATGAGGCGTTACAGGAGAACGGTGAATTTATAATGGGGTTTATTGAGAATCCATAGCGATAATGACAAGACGTAGAAATCATTGCTAATAACTTTTCACGTGTCACTTTCCAAGGAAGCGCGGCGATACCCAACAATGGCCGCTTACCGATAATTACAGGTGAGAGCCCACAGACACAATGGGGGTCATTTACTAAGGGCCCGATTCGCGTTTTCCCGACGTGTTACCCGAATATTTCCGATTTGCGCCGATTGTACCTGAATTGCCCCGGGATTTGGGCGCACGCGATCGGATTGTGGACGCATCGGCGCCGGCATGCACGCAAGGAAATCGGGGGCGTGGCCGAACGAAAACCCGACGATCGGAAAAACCGCGCATTTAATAACCGAAAATGTGTCGCTTGGGAAGCGCTTACCTTCACCTGGTCCGGCTCGGTGTGTATTGCGGACGCGATCAGATGCATTTCAGCGCAGCAGCGCCCTGGTGGACGGCGGAGGAACTGCCATCATAAATCCCTCCGACCCGAATCCTGGCAGAGAATGCGCCCTGGATCGGAATGGGCCAGGTAAGTAAATCTGCCCAATGTGCGGGAGAGATTGGGGCACATTTACATTACCCGGCCCCATTCGCGACCAGCGGCGCGTTCTCTGGGCTGGATTCGGGTCCGGCCGGGATTTATGAAGTAGTTTCCTCCGCCGTCCACAGGTGGCGCTGCTGTGACTGAAAAGTATCTCAAATGCGACCGGACCGCATGACACATCGGACCAGGTGAAGGTAAGCGATCCCCAAGCGACACTTTTTCGGTTTTTTCCGAATACGTCGGGTTTTAGTTGGCCACGCCCCCGATTTCCGGCGCGGCATGCCGGCGCCGCATGCGCCACAATCCGATCGCATGCGGGCACAATCCCGGGGGCAATTCAGGTAATCGGTGCAAATCGGAAATATCGTGGTAACACGTCAGGGAAAACGCGAAGGGGCCCTTAGTAAATGACCCCCATTGGGTTGCGTATAGGCGCGATAACTGTGATCGAACGGAAGGGAAAATGATACCAAGAACGTTACAGTACACGGTGAACGCCAGGCAGGTGAGGAATTCGAGGTTTCTTACACTTATTGAGTAGAAGTTATATTTGGGTGCGGTGTGTTTGTGGTGTGGTATTGTATATACACAGCTTATTATTTATGTCTGCATTTCACCATTATTTGGGTTTGATACGATGGTGATTTATATACACAGTATAGCAGTATTATTTATTCTACGTTTCAGTATTATGGGTTGTGCGGTTGTGGTTGGTATTGTTGTAACACAGTATAGCACTATTATTTATATGCTACGTCATTATTATTTGGGCGTGTTATGGCGGTATTGTATTTACATAGTAGAACACATTATTTATAGCACATTTCAGTATTATTTGTAATGTGGTGGTACTGTATATACACATTATAGCTTATTATTTATGTTTGCATTTCACTATTAGTTGGGCACGGTGATGTGGTGGTATATGTAGTCCCTGACGCACTTTACGTTTACCACCTATATGCAGTATATTAGGCACACTATGGTGATATTATATGTACACATCATAAAGCATGTTTTTGTACACTCTTATGACGTATTATTAGGCACCATACTGTGTATACATCATAAACATGTTATATGTAACATCTACCATGTTATTCTATGGTCAGATTGTAAAGCACTTTATACGCGTGTTATACCTGGTCACAGTTTGATGGATATTGTGTAGACACTGTTTATAGCCACTGTTATTGCAGCATAATTTAGGCACAGTGTGGCCGTATGTAATAGACACTGTATAGCACTGTTATTGGGTATAATTTATGCACAGTGTGGCCGTATTGTATACAACTGTATAGCACCAAATGTGTAGATGTAGGGAGTTTAGTTTATCATAGTATGGATGTATTATGAGATACTATACTGCACTGTAATTGTAACCTGTATTGCAGATTTGTAGGTACAGTTTGGTGCTATATTGTACCTGCATTGCAGTATATGTAGGTGAAGTCTGGTAGTATAATGTACAACACGTATGGCGGTATTTTTTTATCATGGGTCGGTCGTATTGTATAGACTCAGTATGGACTGTTATTTGTACCCTATATTGCGGTATTACCTGGTCATAGTTTAATGATATTGTGTAGATACTGTATAGCACTATTATTGGACCTATATAGTTTGTATCGGGAGAAAGGAGGACTTATTGGCAGAGTACTAATATATGCTAATGCTGATTGCTTGCGCTGATAATTTTTAAACAATTCATATTTTCTCCCAAAAAATCAAAGAAAAATTGCACTTTGACCCTTCATACTGGTAATTACTGAGGATTATTACGATTATAATCATATAATTACACAGCTTACACACAGCTGATAAAGTACATTGTAACGGCGGTGCCCCCCCCCTGTGCGCCCCCTACTGGCTGCGGTACAATATAACAGCTTTACACACAGCTCATAAAAATGTACATTGTAACGGGTGTCACCCCCATGATTGTGCGCCCCCTTATGGCTGCGTTCAATGTAATTACACACCAGCTGATAAGATTTACCATTGTAACGGCCTGTGCCCCCCCCCCCCATGTGCACCCCCTACTGGCTACAGTACAATTCACAGCGTCCATTGCTCATAGACAAATCCTGATGTATTCAGGAGGACGATGGCTTTACCCAACACGTATGAATATATATGAGCCCTGACCACACAGTGACAGCCGGCCATGTGTGCCCGGGCACATCGCCCCCCAATACTAACCCCCACCCCCCCCCCGATCTTCCCTGTCATAACACATATGGGCCACAGATGTGAAAGGAATACGGATCGGACCGCCGCTTACTAATAATATTATCGATCCCGGTGAGAACAGGAGTGTAAAAGTAATAGGATTGTATTATCCAGGGATTGTTTATGTATCTGGGAGTGTCAGCTGCTCGCAGGAGGGAAACTAAAGGAAGTTTCTCAGCCCATAAATCATTTTATCATCGACCTGGATAACGGAGGGAGAATTCTGCAAGGGGATCTGTATTCCGATAGGATGTAAAACCCCTCGCCTGGGAAATACCAGTAGATATTACTCAGATTTTTTTCATATTATTATCACTATTACTATTTATTTGTATACCAAATGCAGGACTGTAAAACATGGAAAGTGGCGTGTCCTAACTGCTGTGCTCTTAGCTCTGTGCATTGAATAGCAACAGGCGAAGCAGGCTTTGGTTAAAGACTACAATTGATTTAAAAGTCAACTTTTTAAATGATGCTAATAAGCTGCAGCTTCACGTGCTGTTACACTGTGCAGGAGTGAACAGAGGGAGTGCTGAGGGAACAGGGGAAGGGGGAGACAGTATAACAGCCGGCGAAGCTACAGTATTGCGAGGATCTGGTATTTAATTTTTTAAACAACACACACACAAAAGTTATGATTAAACAATGGTTTTCTGTCACATATATCTCTGAATGACGAGACACATGGCACAGCAGTGTGAGGACATGCCCCCAGTGCACTTTTAGAAGCTACGATCCTGGAATATAAATCCATATTTCACAGCTGCTGCTGCTACATACACAAAGTTATGATTACACATCTCTCCAGAGAAAAAAACCTAACAATGTCTGCAGGAAGCACAGGGCACAGCAGTGTGAGGACACAACCCCTAGTTCACCTAGAAAAGTACATCCAGGGAATATAAATACATTTTTCACAGTCCTGCTGCTGCTACAAACAAACGCACACACAAACGTACAATACACAGAACAATACCCATCACTGGCTGCAGTTTGTATGGTCGCACCTACTGACACATTCCCTTTAAGGATATGTAATGTTTCAATAACCCTAGTAATTGCATAGATCTTCATATTCTCAGAGAAGGTCAGACTAATGGATGCCTATACCATCTATGAAGGTTATACATTTAGCAGCGGAAGCCTTAATATCCACATGTGAGGGTCATACGTGATGTCCTGCCCCTGCGGTGTTACATGGATGATAATGAGGAACACCAACCCGAATAATGAGGTTATAACAAAACTGCCATCACCTTTAAGAAAGTGCATTTAGCCGGCGTGTCGGGCAGATGCAGGGACAGGAAGGCTCAGGAGACAGATAGGGCTCTGAGCTCTGCTCCCATCCTCCAGCGTTGTGGCTCCATCCATCATACGAAGCTGTCATGTTCACCCAACAAGCGCTGATCTATTAACGTCTCGAGCATCTTATTAAGCCGGAGCAAATGATGAAGATGGTCCTCGTGCCACTCAGCCCCTTCACATGTCAACTCCCAAATCACTCCTGAAATGTAATTAACGAGCCAAAGAGGCCATCTAATGCACATCCGACAGAAGAGAAACACGGCCGCCGCGGCCCAGGTAGACAGCCGGGTTTATTGCTGGAGTAGAGGACAATAATTAGGGTGAATGGGGTTACAGATGGAGGCCGATAGGACAGCAGGAGGATGATTTATTTGCGCTTTGTAATTGGGTTTTCGAAGAAGAGCCAGAACTTGTAGCGGTCAGTCAGTAGTCGTAGTAGAAGGCACAGTGTCTGTGACAGTGTCCTTATTGACTAGGCATTCACATCAGTGGGCATTATCTGGATCGGACTGAGATGCCTCTCAAGAAGTTGAAAGACCCTTTGGAGGGTCTCCAAAAAAAAAGAAAGTGTATATAGCCTGCTCCAGGTCCCAGCACAAATGCGTCACATCTGTCTTCTGCTCTAGGGCAACATACGGAGGAACTTAGTTTACGGGACTGATGGGTCAGAGGACCAACTGGTTTCATGGCACCTGGGATGTCACTAACTCTTGGACAACTCAATGTCCAAGGCGATTGGATGAATGATAGAAAGTTATGGCTAAGCTGATTAATGGGGGTCTTCAGTGAAAGGTCCCCCTCGGATCACGTGAATGGGGGTTCATTTTAGCCAGTTGTACCCGAGATGACCGAGCGTCGCACTCATCTTATATTCACCGCCCCTTCAGATGAATGAGAGTAGCTGCCGTATGCGCTGCTTCTGTAGTCTCGGTTGCAACAGGGATCCAATAGACCCCCATTCTGGTGACAATGGTGGTCCCAACACTGAAACCCCCACGGGGTCCATAGCATAAGCCTAACTGTACAACCCCCTTGGCCTAACTTGGACAACCCCTTTTGGGCACATTTGGGGCCACTTTACTCCACTGCTGAGGAGTTCACACAAAGTGCATTGTTCCGACGATCATGCACTGTGCCACGATTCACTAAGATCGTGCGCCCGATATCCTGCATGTGTCGCTTCCTCCGCTCAGGTCCTGGAGTTCACCTTCTTCTTCCTGGTGCAGTAAGTGGTTGGGCTTGCGACACAATTTGAAAGTAAATCCCGCGCCCAGTCCAAATCAGTCTGATCATACGCCCCCCGATTCTGTTGCATGAAAGCCAGTGCAGCTGCGCCAAAATCCGATAGTGTGGGCACAATCCCCAGTTAAATACCTGTCCCAGCAACGCAAATACAGGAAGTCGGAAAAACCCGATGAAAGTGTTGCTACAGGACCTTAACAAAATAGCCCCTTTGTGCCGGAGATTGTCACTTCTTGTGATCCCACCGCCACTTATCTTTGGAGATGTTGGATTGGCGTAAAGTTAACGTTAGACCGTCGTTCCTACGTTATGCGGCAGGATAAACAGCGCTAAATACCTGGGATACTAATGAGCTCAGCGCCTGCCGGCCATACATCCCTCATCTCTTTCCCGCCTCACATTTCGAGACGTATGACCTTTCTCCGCTCGCTCTACGCGTAGGAATAACAGCGTTGTGTTGTTTGATTATCCGCCTCGCATTAATTTTGCAAACATGTATCTAATATAAAAAAAAGAAAGCAAGAAAAGCAAAATTTAGTTCACAAAGCGCCAAACTTTATCAAAAATCAAATTAGCGGCGTTGTGCGTTGGGCGCGCCCTGCGGGTGGCAGGCAGTTGAACCCCAGGCGACGTTTCCGCCGCATCTGTCGGCAAGTTTGATGATACGCTCCGTCCAGGTAGGGTTTAAGTATTATTCCTTTTTAATCTAGAAGACAAATCCTCATAAAATGGTAATTCTTGTTTTTTTTTTTTTGCTCCCTTTTTAATTAGATGTAATTTCTTCGGAAAACATCGGGATCAGGCAACTGTCAGTTGGAGGAGCATCAAAAGGTGGCAGCATGTTTATCTGATTAACTAAGTTATTAGCAAGGGCATTGGTGGGCGGGCAGTGTACTAGCAGCGCACCTCCATGGGCACGCGCGCCTCCCCGCGCCGGGAGCAGGTAGCGCTATAACCCTTGTACTGGCAGTTGATAGTTTATAGAGGTAAGGATGCCATCAATAAATACGACCTGTGTGCAGCCATGTCTGAAAGTCGTAATGGAGCCCTGTAGTTATCCAATCTCCAGACTGAGGTCCCTGGAGTGGGACCCAGCTCCGCAGTCAGTTATTACTGTGGTAGGGAGCGCAGTAAAATAATAATAAACTCTAAGGTTTACAATTTATTGGCGCAGACTCTATTAAGTGACCGTACTGTCTACAGAAGAGCAAAATTGTATTTTCTCCGCATTCCGACTCTCAGTAAACACGTTTCCATTTTTTGTCAACTAACCCACTCCCTCTGATCAATTAAAGAATTTCCTACTTAAAGGGACTTTAACACTTTCATTCACTCCAATTCTTTTGTCGTTCATAGATGTGTCTCCACCGATTCGGCACAGTTGGAATTTTTCGGTAGCCCTTACATTCTCAAGAAATCAGTACTGTTATTTTATGCACACAATGGGGGTCATTTACTAGGGCCCGATTCGCGTTTTCCCAACGTGTTACCCGAATATTTCCCATTTGCGGCGATTTTCCCTGAATTGCCCCGGGATTTTGGCGCATGCGATCGGATTGTGGCGCATCGGCGCTGGCATGCATGCGACGGAAATCGGGGGGCGTTGTCGAACAAAACCCGACGGATTCGGAAAAACCGCCGCTATTTAAAAAAAAAAAATTGGTGACACACACCATACTTACATGCTCAAGGAAGAGCATCAGTGTATCCGACGAATCGGCGGACCTCGGCGCAGCAGCGACACCTGGTGGACATCGGGCGCAGGACCTTCATGAATCGCCGGAAGACCCGAACGCTCGTCCGAGAAAGCCGCCGCTGGAACGCAAAGATTGACGGGTAAGTAAAGTGCCCCAATATGCTTATTTGGCAATTAACTGTTAGGTGGGTGGGGCAATGCTGCCCAGCTCCACCCAAGTAGACTGTACAGATTAATTTATGGCACCAATTGCTTGGGAACGGTGAGAACTAGAGAAAAAAATTCCAACGGCGCCAGAATCTGTGGAGCGGAGACTTTCAAAGAGTTTCTGGCCGTGTCATTGTGTAGAATGTCCTCTTTATTCTATTGGCTCTTAGGAGCCTAAACTGTATCTACCCCAAACAAGGGAACAGGATTTTAAGCAATGCAATTATAGTTTTGGTCTGATACAGATTTCCATTTGGACGGCTCAGCTTCAAGGTACAAAAGTTGTTTGCAGCCGAAATTCTTGGATTGTTTTGGTTGGTCCTTATGTCTTTCAGTCTTCAGTGCTGCAGTTTAGGACCTTTGGAAGGATCCTAAAATGGCTTTTATATTTAATTAGTGTTTGAGCTATAAACACATATGTGAGGACTGCAGGGCTGGAGGCCATTTTCCTTATTATGGATGGTTTAGCCCTACGAGCTTTGGACTGGGCGGCGCCCAAAATCGCCTATCTATAATCCAGTACTGGTGGTCTTCTTATTTGAGCAAAGAGACACCGTATGGACCTCTATGGCTTCTGTTGGTTCAACCTCGTCATCAGCGCTCCTCGGTGTGCTGCATCTGACGACAGTTTATGTGGACCTGAGCCAGTTTTCTTTGATAGTGTAGGGCTCTCTAAGGCTCAGTTAGTCCTGGTTGCGATTTTTCCTAGTGAAGAGGGCTGGAGGCCGTTCTCCTTATTATCGAATTTGGTGATTGGTTAAACCCAAGGAGCCTTGGACCCTGGCGGCCACCAAATCGCTATACTATAATCCAGTACTGGTGGTCTTCTTATACGGGGAGAGACCTCTATGGCTTCCTGTTGAGGTTCACCAGCTCTCCCTCGGGTTCTGCTCTCTGACGATCAGGTGTATGTGGACCGGAGTCCAGTTTCTAGTGCAGTTTGGGCTCCTTTAAGGCCCCCGGTTGGGTTATTTCCTAGCGTAGAGATGTCACATTAGTGGAGATTGTGAGCGCCTGTACAGGACGGAGATAAGAGCGTAGCGCGGCGGAGGTCCCTTCCTCTCTCTCCATTACACATGGAGTCCTGTATTTACCTGATAGCAGCCGATGGTCCCCTCCTTCTCATCCGTCTTTCAGTCCCGCCCTCCTAACTCTTCGCGAAGCTGCAAACAAAAACCTGGCCAAACAACCCTCCTTATTGAAAGTCATTTTATGAAAAAACAATGATTCAAGTAATTGAAAAAATGTGTGTTAAATTAAATGCGGTGCTTGCTATTAAAATTTGAGTGCTTTCTGGCGCTGGCGGCGTGAGCCTGTAATTATAGCGCGCTCTCTCTCCCGCGTTTATTGGTTTTTAATCTCTTTCGTGGCGCGTCTCTGGATGATTTTACTGTACGGAAAATATTCCTCACCCAGGGAAAAGCAAAGCCGATTTTTTTTTACCTTCCCAAACCACAGTATTTATTTTTTGATCCTCATTTTACTTTATATGATTTTTTTTTTTTTTTTACCTGTGCAGCAGCCTTAAGGAAAGCTACCATGTGATGTGATGCAGTATGAAGCAAAACATACCTGGAGAATGCTGTAGCCACACTGATAGCAGGGTATATCTTGGTTAATACCTGAGATGAGTGGTTTGCTGAGAAAAAAACAATTATAACATTCAGGACCTTGGGAAAGCTGGGTCAGCATGGCTGCCTAGATTAACCACTGAGCTTGTAATTACAAATGGAGTTTAGTCAAGACATGACTAATCTACCTGAGCTGGATCACTCATACTCACGCAGCTGAGGGATGGTGCAGCAAGTGATTATTTGTCTGGCAGTGATTGCATCATCCTCTCCTGCACGAGAAAAAACTCACCTGCTAGGACAAGCGCGGGGCAAGCGCTGAAAGAGCCCTAGAAAGAACAGAGATCATTATGTTTATCTGCAGTTCCTGACACGGCCACTATACAGTGAAGCCTTCTGTATCAGGTTCATCTACTCTATAGGTTTCGATATCCAGAAGACTCTGAGCTGCTGATCCGTGTGATGTTGGACCCTCATTGATCCCACTGAAACCGAACCTGAACCTTGAAATGCAGAGTCCAGATCTTTCTCTCTCCAAATTTTTGATATCCTGTGGAAGGTCACCATTATGAAAATCCCATTAGATTAGAACTTATCATGCAAGACATCCAGATATTCAAGAGCCGTGTATTCAGACCTTTGTGTGTGTTCTTAGTAGAAGCGGATGTGAAAAATGATTTAGATCTAGGATTTAGCTTTACTACGTGCACTGGGGGCGTGTCCTCACACTGCAATGCTGTAGTGCTCTGCAGAAAGTGTTAGGTTAAACACTGTACATACGGCCGTTGTTTTTTGGAGTGTTTTAGCCGTTTTTACAAATTATGGAGCAGGTTCTATCCTGCCTTTGGTTGTGGCTCCGGCCACAGTATTCTTTTCATGGGCAGCCGGTGGCTCAGTGGTTAGCATTACAGCCTTGCAGCCGCTGGGGACCCAAGTATCAACATCTGCAAAGAGTTTGCATGTTCTCCCCATGTTTGCGGGTTTCCTCCAGGTCCTCCGGTTTCCTCCCATTTTCCAAAACATACTGGTAGGTTGATTAGATTGTGAGCCCCATGGGGACAGAGACCAATTTGCCAAACTCTGTGCAGCGCTGCGTAATGTGGTGCGCTATATAAATAAAGAATGATATTATTATTATAATCACCTATGAAATTCCGGTCTCCGTCATATAACACACGCACCGAGAATTTGTTACTAAAAATTTGCTAATCGCAAAGGTGTCATCGCCACCATCCACAGGAGTCAACGATTGTGCACACTGTGTGAATTTATTAGTTTCCTCCTATTTAGGGAGATGTAATTAGGCCGAGCCCGGTTATCCTTTTAGCTATTGTGAATAATGTAGAAATGTCTCCAGGTTCTTAGAATGAATGTAGCAGATATAGCACAGGAGCGTCTCACAAAGTGTTCGTACGGATCGCAATTAACGGCACGTGCAATGCGGGAACGGGAGACTGCGGGGAACACTGAACTTCTACTGGAACCCAGAGAACTTGGAAGGTCCAGCTCAAGATGACTGGTGGGTGCCATAGCCGGGGTGGTGTCACTGCCAGGACTATGGCCACTACATGTCACATAACAGGACATATCTCATGTACCTTTACTCATCTACGAGTGCCAGAAAATTCAGCGATTTGCCTGATATAGTCAACATATAACTTTTCATAAAGGAAATTAGAACTAGGGAGGAGTGGACCCAAACCCGAATGCTCATCCGCACCAGCGATCGACACCGCTTCTCGATGACGTCATGAGGATGGACGATCTGGCGACGTAACGACAATGGGTGTTACCAGAAGCAGATTGATTCTGAACACAGCAGTCCCTGGGTTACGTACAAGATAGTTCCGTAGGTTTGTTCTTAAGTTGAATTTGTATGTAAGTCGGAACTGTATATTTAATAATTGTAACTCCAGACAAATTTTTTTTGGTCTCTGTGACAATTGGATTTTAAAAATGTTGGATTGTCATAAGAACCAGGAGTAACACTAAAGCTTCATTACAGACACCAGTGATATCTGTTATAGCTGATTATTGTAGCCTAAGGATAAAGTACAGTAAATTACCAACATTCCGAGGTCCGTTTGTAACTAGGAGTCGTCTGTAAGTCGGATGTTCTTAAGTAGGGGACTGTCTGTACAGGATTTGTGGCTTAGTATAGACCCAAAAATGGCGGGTCACTAATTAGACCCTACAATGAATTCAGATCCTTTAGTCCAAAATTAAATCAGATCCCATACTCCAAAAAGAATTTGTACACTCTATCCAAAATGTATTCAGACCCCGTACCCTGCAAATAATTTGGATCCCTTATTCGAAAAAAATTATTTGGACTCCGTACATTGCAAAATTGTAAGCCAAAAATCAAAGCCCCCAAATATAAATTTAGATCTCAGACCTCTAAAGGACCTTATCCGATCTGCCTGATCTATTATCCCATGGTCCCATGGACCATGTGCCGAGCCCCCATTGGATGTGCGACTGCGGGCCAGGCCCTGGCTGGTGTAATGGGAACACATCGGGGCAGATTTACTTACCCGGTCCTGTCGTGATCCCGCGGTGCATTGTCCAACGAGGATTCGGGTCCGGCGCGATTCACTAAGATAGTGCACCCGAGTTCCTGCATGTGTCCGCCGGAGTTCACCTTCTTCTTCCCGGTGCATGTGAGTGCGTGATCTTGCGCCACAATCGCGTTTTTAAATTCCGCGGTTTGTCCGAATCCGTCGGGTTGTCCGACGGCCACGCCCCCGATTTCTGTCGCGGGCAAGCCGGCACCGATGCGCCAAAATTCCGGGCCAATTTGGCGCAAAACGGAAATCGTTGGGAAACCTGACGAAAATGCGTCCAACGAATCCTTAGGGTCGGATTCTTTCAGAACACGTCTTGTATCCCGTACACAGACGCACGCGGTGCGCTTGCCTTTGGTGTGCTCCATGTTCTCCGATGTGAAGCTCGGCTGAATTCCCACAAATTCTGCCTCGTCTATCGGAGCAGCGCTCACAATACTTGATTATTTCCTCTTTTTTCTTTGAAAATTGTATTTAATCTACCAAAATAGCGAGAAAAAGTGCCCAGAGCGTAGCGGGAATAGAGCGGAGTATCCGGCGAGCGCTGCGCCCCCTCTTCCGCTGTCTTTGTGCGCTTCGCCTTTATGTGTTTGTTATGTCTGATTCCCGGAGACGCAGGAAGTCTCCGCTCTCCTTTCAGTCATTATCCTGGGAGATTGAAATCATTAGCGGCGCATTATAAGATTCCCCAATCTTAATAATTTCATTTACTTACATAATTTGTTTATTTATCACACCTAATTATCCGTGCGATAAGGATGTGCACAGCGCCGGACTATTTTGGGATCCTTTCAAATGAGGCCGCCGGCTGCTTATTTCATGCTGTAAAGCAGATGGGGCCAGTAAGATTACATATGGGGAAGCATTGCCTCCTGCTTAAAGGGAATCTGTCACACAGACTGCAGAGAGTGCATAGTATAGTCCCTGGGGAGATGTGTAATCATACCGCTGTATAGGTTGTTAGTAGCAGCAGGACTGTGGATTTATATACCAAGCCCTCACACTGCTGTGCTCTGTAATTTCTGCAGACAGTGTATAGTATAGTACCTGGAGAAAATATGTAATTATACCACTGTGTTTGTTCTTAGTAGCAGCAGGACTGTGAATTTATATTCCAGGACCTCACACTGCTGTGCTCTGTAATCTCTGCAGACAGTGTTAGCTATTGTCCCTGAAGAGATGTGTAATCATAACATTGTGTATGTTGTTAGTAGCAGCAGGATTGTGATATATGGATTTATATTCCAGGATCATTGCTTCTAAAAGTGCATTGGGGCATGTACTCACACTGCTGTGCTATGTGCTCTTTGCATTCGTACTGAATGCGTTTCCTCACACTGCTGTACTCTGTGCACTATGCAGCCACTATGAATTGTTTGGCACTGTAGAAATTGCAGTGCTTGTCCCCATATAACGGTGTCAGACCCCAACCATAGGTAATAAGTCCTTGAAAGTTCCTTTAAACGGAATCTACCACCAGGATGAAGGGATTGTAAACCAAGCACACTGACACTGGTGTTTGCCCCCTCTGGTAGGATCTGCTCTACTTTTCGATTCTCATGCCTTTGTTTGTACAAAAAAAGCTTTAAAATATGCAAATGAGCCTATGGGGCTTCGGAATCAATTAACAACTGTGAAAGTTGTAGCCCCTCGGGCTCATTTGCATAATCTTTAAAGCCTTTTTCTCTAAAAACAAGGACATAGAGGCTAAAAGAAGACCTGATCCTGTCAGATGGGGCACACGCCAGCATGTAAGTGTGCTTGGTTTACAATCCTTCATCCTGGTGGTAAATTTCCTTTAAATTTCAATTGGGTCAACCATCTCTCATCTGGTTCTGGCTTCAAAAATTGCATCAAAAAGCCTAAAATAGAAAAAAAAACCTCTAGGACTCTTAGGTCATGATTCAGACTGTACAGCATTCAGGTGAATAGATGAGATGTAAGAGTGTCGTGTTGTGCTGAAAAAATGGCAGCTGCCACCATGAAAGGTAATAAATGAGGCACCGCGTCGCTCACAGCCAATGCGGCGATACGTGAAATGTGTTCCGATATTCCGCCTGGCGTCTCAGATCCTTCCCCGCTGTTATTTAGAAAATGACTTTAGGACATCCCTTTAGTTGTTTGCTGTATTTTTAGTCTCTCTCCTCCGGGGATCCTGGTTGTGTTCTCAGTTCTGCTGACGTCTCGGCCCTCACCTGCTGGGAGCTGACACAGGACTTACCGGGGAAACACTTTAGAAAGTTGCAAGCTGGCTTAAAGGGAGAGAACATTATTACTAGCTAAATGCTTTCAAAAACTACAGTCACTACAGGCACGGAGTATGTCCTGTAATAAGCCGCGGCTCGGGTCTGCTGTGTCTCCACCGGCTATGGAGGTTTGGATCACGCCGATCTTCCCGACAGTCAAAAGTGTTCTAGAAAATTTTCCGAATTGTATTTAAAGGGTTAATGCAAAACTTCAATCATGAAGATCAGTAGGGATCTCAGGTGGTCAGACCCCCTACAGACTACACTGTTTATCTCCTTCATGCGTTGGGATCCCCGAGGCTCTCTTCAATGGATAACCACTCTAATGCACCCAAGGCATATACTGGAATTTTTTACCCATATTTTTTGTTAATGGGGTGACTTTTATTGCCTACATACAGTACCAGAACAAAGCTTCCACCAGAACCAAGATTCCCACAATATAGGAGCTGATTCACAGATTCATGGGCAATTTGAATTTGCTCTCTAGTTGCCAAGATTGCTGAGATATCAGCCCCTTTATCTTGCCATTATAATCCGCTCCACTGTCAGAGAGGAGGTGCTGGAGCTAAGGAGGAAGGGGCGTGTTTTATGCTAATCCTCTCACTATATATCTATATACAGTATAATCCAGTGATTGAAGTAGTGTCAGTCCAGATCCCTGTAAAATTTTGGAAAAGGGCTCCCAATCTCATATTAGGGTGAGATGTAGGATAGTCAACATGATTATGTCATTGTGTCCCCTACAATATGTCAAGGACAGTTCTGACTCTCTAGTCGAGTCTAACCCAGAATCAGCAATGCAACATGTACATGTATGAGACGTCACATCATCCTGAGCTTGTACATGTATCAGACGTCACATCATCCTGAGCTTGTACATGTATCAGACATCACATCATCATACTGAGGCTTGACATGTATCAGACATCACATCATCTGAGCTTGTACATGTATCAGACATCTCATCATCCTGAGCTTGTACATGTATCAGCACATCGCCCATCCTGAGCTTTACATGTATCAGACATCCATCATCCTGAGCTTGTACATGTATCAGACATCACATCATCCTGAGCTTGTACATGTATCAGATCATCATCTCCTGAGATGTACATGTATCAGACATCACATATCCTGAGCTTGTACATGTATCAGACATCACATCATCCTGAGCTTGGACATGGATCAGACATCCATCATCCTGAGCTTGTACATGTATCAGACATCACATCATCCTGAGCTTGTACATGTATCAGACATCACATCATCCTGAGCTTGTACATGTATCAGACATCACATCATCCTGAGCTTGTACATGTATCAGGTATCACATCATCCTGAGCTTGTACGTGTATCAGACATCACATCATCCTGAGCTTGTACATGTATCAGACATCACATCATCCTGAGCTTGTACATGTATCAGACATCACATCATCCTGATCTTGTACATGTATCAGACATCACATCATCCTGAGCTTGTACATGTATCAGACAACACATCATCCTGAGCTTGTACATGTATCAGCCATCGCACCATCCTGAGCTTGTACATATATCAGCATCATGGTGATGCATCTCTCCTCTTGTTAATGATGCCCCCTTGTCCCCTATCACCAAAGTACTGCCTTGCTCCCATTATTTTCCAGTCATCTGTAGATATAAGACCCTGGTATCTGATTTATCCCCTGAGGGTATATAGCTTCTATTAGAAAGCTCCTAGAGCGTTATCTATAGGCAGCACTGCTATGACGTGGGACCTGCATTAGAATATTAGTATATTTTTCATCTGATGCTCAGTGCTTGGTGCAGTTCATTTCACAATGTGTTTAATTACAATAATTTCCATTGTCATTGCCGGTCCTCGCTGTTTATTACGCTGCAGTGTAATATCTTCCCGCCTGCAATTGTTGCTGATTTTATTTGTATCTGAGCAGCGGATTACTGTGCTCCTGGAATAAGAGCGTCATAGGGGAAATCGTGGAGTTATTAGCTATGAAAAGGCATGGGAACCATATCAGGCATCATCAGTATGTGCACAGTGTAGGGTATAGCTGCTGCTATGTGTGCGGGTATCTGGGTATCAATCCTATGGGAGCATTAGGTGTGACTGTGTAAGAGGTCTTTATGTAGGATATATAATAATCAAAGACAAATTGTCTGGTTATTATCATGCAGTCCGGTCCTACCTCTGCTTGCTGGGAGCATGTACCTTGCTGATGTCCAATCACTGCTCACCCAGGGTTCTCTAAGGGAACGAGAAAGTAACCGAGTAATAAGATGTTCTAGATTGTAGGACTTAGATGTAGTCTGCTCATAATACCCCAGGTTATCATGATCTACCTTCTCTGATCCTCCACCACCTGCTCTAACATTTGCCTTTGCAAAAACTCTGCTTGCTGTCATCTTGGCTTGTCTACTGATAACATATACATACACAAGAGATATAAGCAATGATTTATTTATTACCCTAAACCACAAGAAATATTACCAATTACTACTTTACTACCCTACACCACAAGGGATATTACTAATTACTAATCTCCTACCCTAGACCGCAAGGGATATTACTAATTAATCATTAACTACCCTGGAGCACTAGGATTATTACCACTTTACCCCCCACGAGTGGATTATGCCATGGGCTGTATGAATATTATGGCCCCTACAAGTCTGGAATCACTTCTTACATATGATACTTGAATCAGCTTCTTGGGGAATGGAGGATGTGTCTCTTCTGCTGCTTTCAATCTGGAGTTTCAGTAACTTTAGAGGACCTTCAGAGGTCCTGAAATTGCTCTTGTCTTGGAACAGGGCAGGAACAGGTAGGTGTATAAGGATTTCATGGGTGAAATTCCTTCTGAGTATAAAACTTAGTGGGTGGTTTGGGTGGCCATAGGCACCCCTAGAAGCCTGGGCCCAGGGCTACCGCCCAGACCGCCTATGTTATAATTCTGTACTGTAACCCACTTTTTACCCTAGACCACAAGAGATATTACCAATTACTTCTTACAAGGAATATTATTATATACTATTTATTACATTAGACCACAAAGGATTCTAGAAATGATACAAGAGATCTTACTAATTATCCCATCACTACTCTAGAGCATAAGGAGTAATGATTACGGTACTACCCCATAGTACAAGGGCTTCTACCAATAAATCTTCATCACTCTAGACCGCAGTGACTGTATCTACTGAAGCCTCTGGATGTGTATAATGTTCTGGATTACAATCAGTCTTATGTCTACACAGATGTATCTTATACTGTAGCCCCACACCAAATACTCATTTGGACATGAAAGAGTTACCATTATTATCTTCTGAAGGAATAATAACCTACAAGAGAGTGGGAGAGAACTGCAGCAGGTTCTTGGGGGGCACATGGGAAGGAGCGTTGCCTAAACCATAGACATCTGCAGAACAGCTGGGATTCCAGATACCCACTTCAAAATTTTGGCAGGTGATAAGAGGCGCAGAAACCTATTTATAAATCAGCGCTGGCGGTGCTGGGCAGTACTCTGCGGGGCCGAGATGCTGGGAGGAATGTTCTTCATGTTGCTTGTTATGTGGTGTGATGTTCTGCAGGCTTCCAGGTGGAGAAGTGGCTGCCGGTGGTGAGCGCTCTCGCACAGAGACGTTGCCGTGTTCTTGAGAGACGCGCAAGAGACGCAGAGTTTCTTGTTTTTTTTGTGATGTTTATTTTATTGTATCTCAACAAATGTGGAGCCTGGCTATAGATGTAAAGAGGAATAAGAAGAATGTGCTCGGATATTTATGGGGATTATCTGAATTTTTAGATTCTGCTGCGGGTGTGACGTACGTAGAAGCGGTGGTGCGACAATGACAAGATCCCATGGGTGGAGGCGTCACTTGAAACTACTCGGCCCCATTAAAAATCGTGCCACGAATATTATGTATTATTTATCGTAAAAGGAAGAAGCACCCAATGGGCTCCCGGGCCTAGGTCCAAATGGTCCCTCTTCAAATCATTCCCCCACCCATTGACATGTCCTTTGCTGAGGGTTTAGTCACACTCTAGTCCGAGAGCCTTAAAGGGGTTGTACGGCCTCTCAAATGAACAATCTCATGTAGTTTTGCCCTATACACAGGATAGGGGGTAACTTGTTGATATGCAGGGGTGGCAGTGGTGGGATCCTCATGGATCAAGAGAACAGGGGTCTGTCCCTACATGAACAGAGCAGCTGATCACATATACGCCTGCTGCTCTAATCATCTCTATGGCGCTGATGGAGATTGCTGAAGGGTACCACATTATTATTAATTAATTATTAAAAATAATGTCTACACATCCGGTGTCACCAGATATATTACTTCTGGATTGGGCAGAGGGGGCGCCGTAGTATAGCTTGCCATTATGGTCAGTGTATGCACAAGAGGCATCCCTACTCTATGGTTACACGCGGGCTGTCCTCTCGTGGTGAGACCTGAGGCAGGGCAGCCTTGGGCCTAAGCCAATATCGGGAACGGTTTATCGACACGTCGCTGTCACTGTTAATAAAGTTGTGGTTGTTTTTGTCATTTTGTCAAGCATCACAAAGTTGTGCGCCGTCTCCGGTGGGCATAGAGCTCGCCAAGCGTGCAGAATACACGGACATATGGCGGTCTCTTCTCCGCACAATGCTCCAGAGCTCTTCATCATATCAGACGCAAGAAGAAGAAGAAAAAAAAACCTGATGAAACGTGAAGAGCTGAAAGTATAAATAGCGCCCCCCCCCCCCCCCCATTGCCCCGCACCCCCCACCCCCACACTCTCCCGCTCTCTTGTCTTCCTCTGGGCCCAAAAATACTTCCACCGCGTGGAGCCAGTGGCAGAAGATTCGGGTAATTGCTACATCTGCTGTGGATTGTAGCCCGGCCAGCTCTGCGTGTGCAGCCTGTAATTACATGTAACTGTACACACAGAAAATATAGGGAGCCCTGTGTCATTAACTATTTACGACCCGCTCTTTTCTCAGCAGGATTTTATTCTAAATGAAAAGAAACCTGTCAGCAGGTGAAAAATGCATTTATATTCCAGGATTTTGCACTGAGGGCGTGTCCTCACACTGCTGTGCTCTGAGCTCTAAGCAGCCTTTATTAGGTATTGTCCCCAGAGAGCTGTGTAGTCAGACCTTTGTGTATGGTGTTAGTAACAGCAGGACCGTGAAAAATGGATTTATATTCCATGATTGTCCACTGAGGTTGTGTCCTCACACTGCTGTGCTCTGGGCTCAGAGCCGGCGCCAGCACTGGGCATACAAGTTTTGTAAGGCTGCACATAAGGAATCCATAGGGGGGAGGGGGCTGTATCTAATGCATATATAGGGGTTGAGGGGGGCTTTATATGAAATAACCATTAGGGGGTTGTTATGATAAACTAGGGAATATTTTAGGGAACTGGGGTCTGTTTTAGTTTCTGAATTTTTAATGCCACCATGTGAGTTCACTGAAAAGGGGCCCAACGAGGCTCTATCACCCAGGGGCCTTCTGTAACCTGGAGCCAACCCTGTCTGGGCTCTATGCAGCCAGTGTTAGGTATTGTTCCTCGAGAGCTGTGAATCATACCGGTGTGTATGATGTTAGTAGCAGCAGGACTGTGATATATGGATTTATATTCCACGATTGTGCACTGAGCGTGTGTGGATGCTTAGGTAATGACAGCTTAGATACAGCAGCTCAGCTCTACGTATGGTCTATGCTTAGGTAATGACAGCTTAGATACAGAAGCTCAGCTCTATGCATGTTGGATGCTTAGGTAATGACAGCTTAGATTTAGCAGTTTTGCTCTAGGTATGGTGGATGATGAGGTAATGGCTGCTTAGATACAGCAGCTCATCCATACGTATGGTGGATTCTTAGGTAATGACAGCTTAGATACAGCAGCTTAGCTCCAGGTATGGTGGATGCTTAGGTACTGACAGCTTAGATACAGCAGCTCATCTATACGTATGGTGGATGTCTAGGTAGTGGCAGCTTAGATACAGCAGCTCATCTCTACGTATGGTGGATGTCTAGGTAGTGGCAGCTTAGATACAGAAGCTCATCTATACGTATGGTGGATGTCTAGGTAGTGGTAGCTTAGATACAGCAGCTCATCTCTACGTATGGTGGATGTCTAGGTAGTGGCAGCTTAGATACAGCAGCTCATCTATACGTATGGTGGATGTCTAGGTAGTGGCAGCTTAGATACAGCAGCTCATCTCTACGTATGGTGGATGTCTAGGTAGTGGCAGCTTAGATACAGAAGCTCATCTATACGTATGGTGGATGTCTAGGTAGTGGCCAGTTAGAGCCAGCAGCTCATCTATACGTATGGTGGATGTTAGGTAGTGGTAGCTTAGATACAGAAGCTCATCATACGTATGGTGGATGTCTAGGTAGTGGCAGCTTAGATACAGCAGCTCATCTATACGTATGGTGGATGTCTAGGTGTGGCAGCTTAGATTACAGAGCTCATCTCTACGTATGGTGGATGTCTAGGTAGTGGCAGCTTAGATACAGCAGCTCATCTATACGTATGGTGGATGTCTAGGTAGGTAGCTTAGATACAGAAGCCTCATCTATAGTATGGTGGATGTCTAGGTAGTGGCAGCTTAGATACAGCAGCTCATCATACGTATGGTGGATGTCTAGGTGTGGCAGCTTAGATACAGCAGCTCATCTCTACGTATGGTGGATGTCTAGGTAGTGGGCGCTTAATACAGCAGCTCATCTCTACGTATGGTGGATGTCTAGGTAGTGGCAGCTTAGATACAGAAGCTCATCTATACGTATGGTGGATGTCTAGGTAGTGGCAGCTTAGATACAGAAGCTCATCTATACGTATGGTGGATGTCTAGGTAGTGGCAGCTTAGATACAGCAGTTCAGCTTAGAAACATCTATGACATTATATTTTGTGAGAAGTGATTAAGCTCCAGTTATATCTGAATGTAGTGAGAATAGAGTCGAAGGAGAACACTGTAACCTTTTCAGCTGCAGGTTTCTCTTTAGCCTCAGTTACTTATCCATATACTGACCCTGCAGATTCACCGCTCCCAGCCTTAGCTGTTACTATTTATGTTAGTTTTGTGGGATCTGGAGCATTTCTACACATCTAGCGACCAGGATATGACACAAGAATCTATAAAGCAGAGGCTGTCCTCCGGCTGGCACGGAGACAGTTGGATTGGAGAGGAATAGTTGGCAGCCGTTCCGTAGCCATTTTTGATTCCCTCCTTCTTGATGTCCTGTTAAAACAAATGGGAAGAAAATGATACGGACTGGAAGCGGCCAACAGAACGTCTGCTATAACCACTGCCCGGTGCGTTGGCTTTCACCGTAGTATCTTGTCATTATTCAGCGATTACAGAAGGAAACTGTATCCACTGATGTTAGACATTTAGATAGTATTTAGACATAAAAGACAGTATAAAGGATCAGAGGCACTGAGGAGAGATCTACAGAAGCAGTGCACTATGGGGAAAACAATATGCAAATTATCTATTTTAGACAAAACAAATACTCCCAGAAAGATAACAAAGTTTCGTGACTCTTGCACCTCATTAGTTCAGAGCAGGGTATTGGTGAGGTCACTATTGAGTACAGAGTATATATAGGGTCGTCTCTCTTTATTACCCATGTAATATGGTGGATTTCGGCTTAGACACATCTATAATATAATATAATATAAGTAATTAAGCTCCAGTTATATCTGAATGTAGTGAGAATTGAGTCAAAGGAGAACACTGTAACCTTTTCAGCTGCAGGTTTCTCTATAGCCTCAGTTACTTATCAATATACTGACCCTGCAGATTCACCGCTCCCAGCCTCGGCTGTTACTATTTATGTTAGTTAGAGCCACATCTAAGGAATCTCCATAAGTTGCCCTGTATATTGTGCTCTGCTCTGATGAGGAGTAATAAGGCTGAAACACTTATCCACTGAGCGATTGATATGATTGATTTGCATATACCTATTCCCCGAGATCATTGCTTTTAAATAAGTCACCACACTATTGGGTCTCTTCAATGAGGACCAGTACTCTGCACTACACCGATAGAGAGTAATTAACCTCCCCAAAAGATGTTTACAACTTCAGTTGTTTGCGTTTTGGAGGGTTGTTCTGATTTGGCTGATTTGCATATTTCTATTCCCATAGAGCATTGCTTCTAAATAAGTCACTGTAGAGCTATGACTCCCCTGGGATGTGTCTAAGGCATCTCGTTCAGCTGGCGAGTACTTGGCTCTACTGATGAGGAGTAATAACACTGAAACAGATGTCTGCAGATCAGTTATTCACCTTTAGGATGAGTCTTTGACTGATACAAGGGAATTTATGCCGATATCAGATGGGCGATGACAACGTTATACTTCTGACTTTCTTCTCTCTATTTATCTAACATTGTTCCAAAAGAAATGGGTGTGAATATTCCTCTGGATTCCCAAATATACAGTACAACGGGAGATTGCTCAAAAGGAGTCAACCACCCCTCCCCTCACTGTGTGACTACAGACACAATGATAATACGCTGCTCACATAGATCCAGAACTTACCTCTGGTACTAGAGAGCAGGGTTCAGTTTTTAGCAAAATTATTGTGAAAACTGAAGTAGTTGGTGAACTCAGCTCCACCTCAGCACTTTTTGCTTTTGATGTAGCCTGATGAGATATACACATTGGGGAAGATTTACTTACCCGGTCCCATCACGATCCAGCGGTGCGTTGTCTGACGAGGTTCGGGTCCGGCACGATTCACTAAGGTTGTGCGTCCGAGTTCCTGCATCCGTCGCTGCTGCGCTGAGGTCCGCCGGAGTTCACCTGCTTCTTGCTGGTGCATGTAAGTGCTTGATCTTGTGACACATTTCCTTTTTTAAATTCCGTGGTTTGTCCGAATCCGTCGGGTTGTCCTATGGCCATGCCCCCCGATTTCTATCACATGCAAGCCGGCGCCGATGCACCACAATCCGATAGCGTGCGCCAAAAACCCGGGGCAATTCAGGGCAAAATGGAAATATTTGGGAAACCCGACGAAAGTGCGGCGTTTGGACCCTTAGTAAATGAGCCCCATTCTGTTTGCTTTGACACCTTCCATGGCCAAGATATTCCCAACTGTACTGACAGCCAATACGTACAGTATGGCACTAAGTAGGAAGTGTTGAGTACACACAAGGTCCAGAAGATATCTATTGCCTGGTTGGCAAATCTGCCCCAACCTTATCGCCCATGAAGGGAGGAGGCCTACGAAATCTGTGATCCAATGGGCTACACAAATCTTGGCTTCCTGTTTTTGTTACCAATAGGGGGCGATCCATAAGTGTGTGTAAATGAAGCCTTACATTAGAAAACCCCTCCAAAGGC
Organism: Engystomops pustulosus; assembly: GCA_019512145.1. NCBI lineage: Eukaryota > Metazoa > Chordata > Amphibia > Anura > Leptodactylidae > Engystomops > Engystomops pustulosus. The sequence goes on along the minus strand of CM033646.1, from coordinate 2,434,764 downwards.
TCTTGAAAATCAGCGCCGCTAGTTTCTATAATTGTAAGTAGAAAAAGCAAAGGGTTTCGGCAACCCTTTCATTCAAAATCTATAGGGCCGGGGATTGTAGCTGCACAGAAACCCATGATATTGAGTTAAAAAGGCTACCGCATGGAGGGGGGAACCAAGATATTGGATTGATATACCATGTCTGGCCTGTGGGCCGCCAGCAGGACCACCTGGGCCCATTGCAGCATGGATAATTGAGGTTTTATTATAGGATCATGTATTGATAAACCTATAGAAAGCGCTGCAGTCAGCAAAAAAGCCTCCATTGCCTGAGGTTATTTTCAACGCAAGCTCCAGCTGAGGGTTTCAAGGCTCTAGATCTGGAAGGATGTGAGCTTAGAAGAAGATCTCGATGGGGAGAGAAGAAGGCTCCCCCACCCCCAGGGTGACACAACTTCACTACCGACAACTCCAGGCTGAAGGATTCACTGTGTGTAATGAGTTTCTGGAAGCTTTTTACCTGCTCTTATCTGTCCCCGTGGTGCACGTTCTACCTAAGAACAAGAGATTGCTCCCTCGGAGCAAATGTGGGATACTGGCGGCACAAGAGGAAATTACGGTTATTAATGCATCATTACTTGTGCCTGCCGTGGCTGCTTATATTCCCAGGACTGCGTATGTTATAATTTATTAAAGATGAGTCTGTGTTATAAGTAGTAATTCTGGATTTCTCCTACAATTATGGGCCAAAACCGGCTGGTACAGCGGATCCTACATTGGGTCGGTGCTATCCATGGTGTCCTCCATAGACCCTGCTGCTGCACATTTGTAATTCTTTTTCAAGTACTGACTCGTTAGCTGGCGATCGGCGGGGTCCGACAAATCAATCAGTGTACAGACAGGGGTGCTTTTGGCATCTTGGGGTCCCCTAATTCTAAACTTCAAGCCATGGTGTGATGTGGTGTCAGCCGGTGTCGCTGTCCTCCTTTTCCTTTAGGTCTAGTTTCCCTGCATTATAGAAATCTAAACACTGTGTAAAACTGTGGTAAAGCTGTTCTAAAGCTAAGCTGCACTATTGCAGAACAGCTCCCATTCAGATTAATAGTACAGATTAGCCACTGCAGAGTGTATGGAGCTGTCAAAGCATAACCTGTTAATTGTAACCTCTAAGAGGGTAAGTATAAGACCCTTATTATACTTACCCTTTTAAAGTCTCTTGTTTGCCGAGTCACGTGACCCCCAGGCAGCAGGACTCTTGACTTCCTGTTACGTCCTGTGTCCTGCTGCCTTCCGGTGGATGGAGATGGCTGTGCAGTAATTACTTGAAGAGCAGGTAAGTCCACATGTGCAGAATAGTGAGTGCAGCTCTAGAGTATAATACAGGATGTAACTCGGGATCAGTACAGGATAAGTAATGTCATGTATGTACACAGTGACTGCACCAGCAGCAGAATAGTGAGTGCAGCTCTGGGGTATAATACAGGATGTAACTCAGGATCAGTACAGGATAAGTAATGTCATGTATGTACACAGTGACTGCACCAGCAGCAGAATAGTGAGTGCAGCTCTGGGGTATAATACAGGATGTAACTCGGGATCAGTACAGGATAAGTAATGTCATGTATGTACACAGTGACTGCACCAGCAGCAGAATAGTGAGTGCAGCTCTGGGGTATAATACAGGATGTAACTCGTGACTGCACCAGCAGCAGAATAGTGAGTGCAGCTCTGGGGTATAATACAGGATGTAACTCAGGATCAGTACAGGATAAGTAATGTCATGTATGTACACAGTGACTGCACCAGCAGCAGAATAGTGAGTGCAGCTCTAGGTTATAATACAGGTTGTAAATTCTGATTATTATATAAAAATAATAAAGCTTAGTTCAACAGTGACGCCACATTTTGTGTATAATAGCTGTGCACACGCTGGTACATGACCGTTCTCCACTAGTTATGATGCCACTATTATGTCGTGCATGCAATATATTGGTTGTTTGTTACTAGTAGATGTTCCCTTCGTGTGATATTCATGTATACTGCAATGCTTTACATCAGAGTTCTTCCAGTGGTGTCAGTGATATGGTAATCCAGTCTGTGTTGCTGAGAGCCGGCCTGTAGCTAGGAGACAGATATAACTTACAAGTCTTCACGCAGAAGGAACAGAACATCTGACACCTAAATGGCTCCGTGATCTCTTTACATCATATATATAATACTCCGGCATTTTACATAAAGAAATCTACGGGAGAGTTGATGTCACAAGCAAGATCGCTTAACGTACAGATTTTCCAATTTTTTTTTGTAGCATTGCGCAACAATGAGGAACAAAAAAAAGTTACTATTCCCTGCAGCGCCTCCGCAGGAATTATGGAGCATTACAATTTAATGGGCTGTTTGCTTAGTGTGTAGACATGTCAGGTCCTCCTGAGCATTAGATACCTGTGTAGTGGAGATTCTGACCTTGGACACTTGCTGCTACAATGTAACATTGGGGCAGATTTACTTACCCGGTCCATTCGCAATCCAGCGGCGCGTTGTCTGCGGTGGATTCGGGTCCAGCCGAGATTCACTAAGGCAGTTCCTCTGACGTCCACCAGGTGTCGCTGCTGCGCTGAAGACTATCGGAATGCACTGAAGTTCACCGAGCCATCGTGGGTGAAGGTAAGCGCGTGTCAAGCGACACTTTTAAAAAAAAAAATGCGCTGGTTTTTCCCGGCCACGCCGATGCACCACAATCCGATCGCGTGCGCCGAAATCCAGGGGCAATACAGGGAAAATCGGCGCAAATCGGAAATATTCGGTTAACCGGTCGCAAAAACACGAATCGGGCCCTTAGTAAATGACCCCCATTGTTTAGTTCTGCTAGACATCCAGCTGCTTCTACCCAGTGCCAGATCGGGTCGTGAATGCGACCAAAAGAAACCTAAATAACCTCCTGGCTCTTCCCCTTTAATGAAAGAGCCTGGTCAGCAGTTAATGTGCGCTGAGGTTGATTCTGAGCTCCTCCAAGTAGTAAAATAAATAATACGACAGAACAAATTGGACCCTGTGACACAAATTAAGGCCACGTGACCACGTTATGAAAAGTTAAACAAAGGTTACATCATGATGTTTATCCAAGGAAGCCAAACAAGCTGTGATTTATAGCATACGCCCGGGGCGGCTCTACGGATCTGGATAAATAATCAGCCTCGGGCAGCCTGTGGGTCCAGTCCATGAGGAAAGAGAAATTACTCTTCTGTTGTTTCCTGCTTTACATGGAAGTCTCTTCATGGGTGATATTGTGAACCCATCATATGATGATTAGTTTTTTAATTACGTAATTGAACATAGTTGAGAATCTAATGATCGGTTTGAGTTCTGGACCAATGATGATGGATGGGTAGATTCTGATTGGTCCAACAGATGGTTCTCAGATCCAGCAGATGCTGCCCATTAATGGTGGTCATCGAGGAAGCAGTTTAAAATGCATGGATCCAAAAACCCCGATAGGGTCACCTGGTTATGCCATTCCTATTGTTGGACCTTATGGGGCACATTTACTTACCCGGTCCAGTCGCGATCCCGTGGCGCGTTCTCCGACGAGGATTCAGGTTCTGCCGGGATTCACTAAGGTCCATGCGCCCGATATCCACTAGGTGTCGCTGCTGCGCCGAGGTCCGCTGGAGTTCACCGGAGTTCACCTTCTATTTCTTGGTGCAGGTAACTGCGTGTCAAGCGACACTTTTTAAAAAAAATAACGCGTTTTTTCCGAATCCGTCGTGTTTTCCGATAACCACGCCCCCGATTTTTAGTTGCATGCAACCCGGCGCGATTGTGCCGAAATCCGATCGCGTGCGCCAAAATCGGTGGAATTCGGCGCAAATCGGAAATCGACGGGATACCCGACAGAATCGCGCGATTCGGACCCTAAGTAAATGAGCCCCATTGTTTCGATGACTGACGATCTTGTGGTCTACAAATTCCACTCTCCGTTTTCTTATGGTAAGATAAGTAGTTCCGTAGGGGAAGGGGAGACCTAATGAATTTGAAAAATTTCATTGGGACCTTTTAAAGATGATCTTTCATGGAAGAATAACTGAGAACAACCTTGAATTCGAAAAACGGGCTCCAAGTAGTTTCACCCAACGGACCAAGTCATTAGTAATGTGTCGAACAGTTGTCTCAAGTGGTCTGGGCAAATGACTAAAAGGAGAGAAAAGAGCAGATGTCCACAAGTATAGTTAATAATCGGAGATTTATGTCCCCAGAGTAGAGCTGATGAAAATGTTTTTCCTTGGTGGAGAACATAACCTGTCGTCTATAGTCTACCTTGGTGGTGAACATCTAGATGACCCCATTGGGAAGTCCTTTAAGGGTTTCTTCACCTTATAGTTAAGGAATCATGTCCAAACCCCAAACATCCAAACAACTCATTGACTGAGCCAGTGGGGCACATTTCCTAAGGGTCCGAGCGCCACATTTTCGTTGGGTTTCCCCGGGTTTTTGGCGTACGCGATCGAATTATATCGCATCCACGCCGGCTTGCTTATGACACAAATCGGGGGGCGTGGACATCGGACAACCCGACTGATTCGGACAAACCGCAGAATTTAAAAAGCAAATTGTGTCGCAAGATCAGTACTCATATGCACCGGAAAGAAGAAGGTGAACTTTGGGGGACCTCAGCGGGGAAGCCACACATGCAGGAAATTGCACGCACGATCTTAGTGAATCGCGGAAGACCCAAATCCTCGTCGGACAACACACGGCGGGGATCGCGACGGGATGGGTAAGTAAATGTGCCCCATTGTCTGAGAAAAACATTTGCTCTACTGAGATGGACATTTTTGGTGGGACTGGGTTTCCCACCAGAGGGAACAATAGAAAAGCTGAGTGCAAATATGATCCAAGCTTATCCTACTTAGCTATTTACAGAACTCCGATGGAAACCAATTGAGAAACTTGATCATGTGCGTCCATCTTACCTCTTACAGCGCCCATGACCCTTGTGTTTGAGATAGATGGACTTCCCAAGGTTTACAAATCCGATGGAAATGTCATAGTTATCTGAAATGGTTAAACCCCTTGAACCTCCTGGGATTGACAACGGATTCTATGGTGGGACAGATGGTCCTAGAAGAACAAGTTTTATTGACGTAGAATAGGTTGAAGAACGTGTTGACTCCCTCTAATTCCTGACTCCTGTTCATTAGTGAAGTTCTATCTGTTCTCGTCTACGTCAAAGAGAAGACGTATTTGGTGCACTTTTCTAGACTTAGAGCCACAGTTGAGAAGGAAAAATTTCTAGTCAACCACCCACACAAACACATTTATATAGTGTTTTCCATAGTGACCAGCGATTGTCCAATGACGTCTCCGGAGACTGCGGGTTATTAATATGATCTATTACGCTCGTTCTGTAGCACTGACCACTGTGTTTATGATCGCGCTTCATACCATCTGACCCCATACCTACCAATCTGCGCTCATGTCTTACTGTCTTACGACGTGTTACCATGGAAAAAAATGATTATTTTGGAAAGATTAACTTTATTTTTTTTTATCAGAAGAGACATGAATCATCTTCTCATGTTGTGTGTGATCAGTCCATCTGCAGGTATCATTGCACCAGCAGCAGAATAGTGAGTGCAGCTCTGGGGTATAATACAGGATGTAACTCAGGATCAGTACAGGATAAGTAATGCCATGTATGTCTCCTGGGCCCTGTTGCAACCGCACTCTCTGCACCCCCTCAAGCTACACACCCGACTGTTTTCTTATTATTAGAGGTAGAAAATGCTCTGTCATATATTTTACCCAATCCCTTGCTGGAAAGTTCACAGAGAGCTCCGTCACTTCATTCAGCACTTCATGTCATGTGACCAGGATGGACAGAGTCATCTCATCAGAGCTGAGGTAAGCAGCCCCAATACAGAATAGTGAGTGCAGCTCTGGGGTATAATACAGGATGTAACTCAGGATCAGTACAGGATAAGTAATGCCATGTATGTACACAGTGACTGCACCAGCAGCAGAATAGTGAGTGCAGTATAATACAGGATGTAACTCAGGATCAGTACAGGATAAGTAATGTCATGTATGTACACAGTGACTGCACCAGCAGCAGAATAGTGAGTGCAGCTCCGGAGTATAATACAGAATGTAACTCCGTAACTTTTGTAATTATAATTGTCTTGTATATTTGGAGATTCTGTCCTCGTCGGGTTTTCGTTCGGCCACGCCCCCCCGATTTCTGTCGCGCGCATGCCGGCCCCGATGCGCCACAATCCGATCGCGTGCGCCAAAAACCCGGGGCAATTCATGTACAAGCGGCGCAAATCGGAAATATTCGGGTAACACGTCGGGAAAACGCGAATCGGGCCCTTAGTAAATGACCCCCAGTGTTTGGTAATGTCCCTAGAGAGATGTGTAATCATACCTTTCTGTATGCTTTTAGTAGCAGCAGATCTGTGAAATTTGGATTTATATTCCAGGAATGTACTTCCGGGACTGGGAGCATGTCCTCACACTGTTGTGCTCTTAGCTCTCTGCAGCCAGTGTTAGGTTTTATTTCTAGAGATCTGTGTAATCAAACCTTTCTGTATGCTTTTAGTAGCAGCAGATCTGTGAAATTTGGATTTAAATTCCAGGAATGTACTTCCGGGACTGGGAGCATGTCCTCACACTGTTGTGCTCTTAGCTCTCTGCAGCCAGTGCTAGGTATTATTTATAGAGATCTGTGTAATCAAACCTTTCTGTATGCTTTTAGTAGCAGCAGATCTGTGAAATTTGGATTCATAGTCCAGGATTGGACTTCTGGGAGCATGTCCTCACACTGTTGTGCTCTTAGCTCTCTGCAGCCAGTGTTAGGTAAAGTCTCTAGAGAGATGTGTAATCATACCTTTATGTGATTTGTAAAGTGCTAGAGAATTTGATGGTGCTATATAAATAAAGATTATTATTATTGATTATTATTATGTACGTAATTAGTAGCAGCAGGACTGTGGAATTTATATTCCAGGATTGTAATTCTGGGGGCATGTCCTCACACTGTTGTGCTCTTAGCTCTCTGCAGCCAGTGTTAGGTATTGTCTCTGGAGATCTGTGTAATCAAACCTTTTGTATGTTGTTAGTAGCAGCAGGACTGTGAAAATGGATTTCTATTCCAGGATTGTAGCTTCTGTGTGTGTGTCCTCACACTACAATGCTATGTGCTTTCTGCAGCCATTGTTAGGTGAGATGTGAGATGGTGAGATGTGTGATCATGTTGTTAGTAGCAGCAAGACTGTGAAAATTGATTTGTACCCCAGGAATGTAGCTTTTGATGACATGTCCTTATACTGTTGCTCCCTTGGTTCTCTGCAGCCAGTGTTAGGTAATGTCCAAGGTGAGATGTATAATCATTACTTTATGTATGTTGTAAGTAGCAGCAGGACTGTGAAATCTGGATTTAAACTACAGTATTGCACTGCTGTGCTCTTAGCTGTCTGAATTTACTTGCTCCGCAGCCCTCTCCTCTCTCCTCTGATTAAAATGTGTACCATAGTTCAGTTATTACTTAGAACAGCAGGGAGTTGCTTTAATGGAGTACAATTCAGAAAGCTAAGAGCACAGCAGTGTGAGGATATGTCTAAAGTACCCTTGGAGAAGCTGCATTCTCTTTTCGCCAGCCACATCAAGGTCAGCTTTGTGTATTGAGCTAAGCCATGGTCCAATCACTCCAATTATACAACCAGAATCCTGCTACAGCTGTAACTCAAAGAATGGGCAGTATATTGCAGAGAGCTAAGAGCACTGCAGTGTAAGGACAACCCCCCCCACTTACAATGGAATATACATTGATTTGTAGAATGTTGCATATTATCCAAAATATTTACACAGAATGTTGCATATTTACATCACATGACTGAAGCTTCACTTAGAGAAGAGGGGAGGATGTCCTCACACTGCTGCGCTCTTTGCTCACTGCAATTAACTACTCAAGGGCATAGGTTTAATTTATTTGTGTCTCTTTAATATCCTTCTCTTCCTTTATATGTAGTCACAGTAAATCCACAATCCTACGGCGGCTTTTTATGATCCAGCCCTTTAAATAGATGTCATTGGGCTCTATAGAACCACTCATAATCCCGGGCTCTGAACCCAGTCCAATATTCACTACTAGTAACAAGAGGCTGACATCCTCTGTGCTGCTGTCAGCGGTCTCAGGGTCAGGGCTGTTATCTCTGCTGTATTGTACTGGATTGTAGAAGAAGAGGGGGAGGGGAAGCAAATGGTTCTGATTGATGCACTTGAAGAAATAAAGAAGGTTTATTGTGGTCCGGTAAGTGAAATCCGCCCCCAGCCTTATTTATACAGCCCCTCGAAGAGTTACTGCTGAATCAGAGAGAAGCCGAGAAGAAAAGAAGCGGAAGAACAATGGAAAATTGGAGAATAGGGAGAAGGTGATGGATTGACATCAGGGCGTCCAGGGATCAGAGTCATGATGCTGAAAATACAGATCCGGAACAATAGGAGGAAGATATAATGAGGTGGAAGAGGAGAAGGATTGTGTGCGGATGTAGCAGAGCCTCGAGAACTAAGAGCCACAGGGCAGGTGTGGGACAAGCCCCAGAAGCTGCAAGGGTGGATTGTAACAACCATATTTCACCACTATGCTGATACTAACAACATACACAAAGGTATGATTACACATCTCTCCAGGACTATACCTTAACACTGGCGCAGAGAGCACAGAGCACAGCAGTGTGAGAAAGGACGCCCCAGTACAATCATTGGAAGTAAAATCCATATACACAGTGTTTCTGCTATAAATTACAAGCGGTTATGATTAAACATCTCCCAAGGAAAATCCTAACACTGGCTGAAGAGAGCACCAGAGCACAGGCAGAGATGAGAAAAACCGACCAGTACAATCTTGAATATTAAATAAATAGACCACAGCGTCCTGCCTGCTACTAACACCACCAGGTCTGATTATACATCTCCCAGGGGCAAATCCTAAAACTGGCTACAGAGAGCACTGAGAACAGCAGTGTGAGAAACGCCAAACCAGTACAAATCCGAAATATAAATCAAATAACGAGTCCTGCTGCTACTAACATATGTGTGTAAACGGCGGTAAGATTATACATCTCCCCAGGGGAAAAATCCCAACACTGGCTGCTTAGAAGAGCTCAGAGCCACAGGCAGTGTGGAGAGGAAACGCCACAGTACAATATTGGAAATATAAATCCTATATACCACAGTCTGCTGCTACTAACAATCACAAGCCGGTATGATTATACATCCCCTAGGACAGGCTGCAGTCTACATGGTGACACTGTGACAAACTACTTATGAATGATGATACAGTTGCTATAAATAGACAAGTTGGTTAAATGTTAGCAGGGCAGGGTTCCTGTACAGGGAACATGTATCTGTTTAGGTAACACGACACATGGCAGTTATCTATCGGCAGAACAGTTGCAGATGAGGCAAGGTGGGCTCTATAGTGAGGATCAGTACAGGATAAGTAATGTCATGTATGTACACAGTGACTGTACCAGCAGCAGAATAGTGAGTGCAGCTCTGGGGTATAATACAGGATGTAACTCGGGATCAGTACAGGATAAGTAATGTCATGTATGTACACAGTGACTGCATAATGAGGTGGAAGAGGAGAAGGATTGTGTGCGGATGTAGCAGAGCCGAATGTGTCATTCATCTGAAACTGTTCTGCAGAGAGATAACGCATGTGTCGTGTTACCTACAGGAAACATGTTCCCTAGTACAGAACCCGGCTCTGCTACATTGTAACAACTTGTCCATTTATACAATGTATCATCATTCATAAGGAGTTTGTCACAGGTGTCACCATGTAGACTGCAGCCCTGTCCCTAGGGAGATGTATAATCATACTGGCGTGTGTGTTAGTAGCAGCAGGACTGTGGTATATGGATTTATGTTCCAAGATTGTACTGGTAGGCGTTTCCTCACACTGCTGTGCTCTGTACTCTCTGGTGGCTGCAGCCAGTGTTGGGATTTTTCCTGGGGAGATGTATAATCTTACCTAATGAGGTGGAAGAGGAGAAGGATTGTGTGCGGATGTAGCAGAGCCGAATGTGTCATTCATCTGAAACTGTTCTGCAGAGAGATAACGCATGTGTCGTGTTACCTACAGGAAACATGTTCCCTAGTACAGAACCCGGCTCTGCTACATTGTAACAACTTGTCCATTTATACAATGTATCATCATTCATAAGGAGTTTGTCACAGGTGTCACCATGTAGACTGCAGCCCTGTCCCTAGGGAGATGTATAATCATACTGGCGTGTGTGTTAGTAGCAGCAGGACTGTGGTATATGGATTTATGTTCCAAGATTGTACTGGTAGGCGTTTCCTCACACTGCTGTGCTCTGTACTCTCTGGTGGCTGCAGCCAGTGTTGGGATTTTTCCTGGGGAGATGTATAATCTTACCTCGAGAACTAAGAGCCACAGGGCAGGTGTGGGACAAGCCCCAGAAGCTGCAAGGGTGGATTGTAACAACCATATTTCACCACTATGCTGATACTAACAACATACACAAAGGTATGATTACACATCTCTCCAGGACTATACCTTAACACTGGCGCAGAGAGCACAGAGCACAGCAGTGTGAGAAAGGACGCCCCAGTACAATCATTGGAAGTAAAATCCATATACACAGTGTTTCTGCTATAAATTACAAGCGGTTATGATTAAACATCTCCCAAGGAAAATCCTAACACTGGCTGAAGAGAGCACCAGAGCACAGGCAGAGATGAGAAAAACCGACCAGTACAATCTTGAATATTAAATAAATAGACCACAGCGTCCTGCCTGCTACTAACACCACCAGGTCTGATTATACATCTCCCAGGGGCAAATCCTAAAACTGGCTACAGAGAGCACTGAGAACAGCAGTGTGAGAAACGCCAAACCAGTACAAATCCGAAATATAAATCAAATAACGAGTCCTGCTGCTACTAACATATGTGTGTAAACGGCCTGCAGCCAGTGTTGGGATTTTTCCTGGGGAGATGTATAATCTTACCGCCGTATATGTTAGTAGCAGCAGGACTACGGTATATGGATTTATATTCCGGATTGTACTGGTTGGCGTTTCCTCACACTGCTGTTCTCAGTGCTCTCTGTAGCCAGTGTTAGGATTTTCCCTGGGAAGATGTATAATCAGACCATCGTGTGTGTTAGTAGCAGCAGGACTGTGGTATATGGATTTATATTCCAAGATTGTACTGGTAGGCGTTTCCTCACACTGCTGTGCTCTGTACTCTCTGCAGCCAGTGTTAGGATTTTCCCTGGGGAGATGTTTAATCATACCGCTATGTAAATTAGTAGCAGAAAGACTGTGGTATATGGATTTATATTCCAGGATTGTACTGGCGGGCCTTTCCTCACACTGCTGTGCTCTGTGCTCTCTGCAGCCAGTGTTAGGTATAGTCCCTGGTGAGATGTGTAATCATACCTTTGTGTATGTTGTTAGTAGCAGCAGTAGTGGTGAAATATGGTTGTACAATCCACAATTGCAGCTTCTGGGGGCTTGTCCTCACACTGCTGTGCTCTTAGTTCTCTACATTGAACTTCTCTAAAGCCCATCCCCTCTGTATTAAGTATTTGATCATACCTTTGTGTGAGTTGACAGTCCTGCTGCTACTCATCCCATACAAACAGGTGTAATTACACATCCTTCCATATCGTCCCTCCATGCACTCAGTTCCATTTATTTACCAAAGTAGAAACATTGTTTAGTTTTTTTTTTGACCCTTCTGTCCCTGACACACAGAAGTGTGAATGAGGCCTTAGAGAGTCACATCCAAATTAGTCGACTTCTAATAACCCCAATAATTTGGAGTCACTTCTCCATTGTGATATAGACCTATTAGGGTATAGTGTGAGATCCGGCACCGGAGGTCCATTACCTAACCCTCCGCTGGTGGATGAATCATGGAAGACACCAGCGCCAGATGACGCACATCCCAAACTGTCTTAATGTTATCCCGCCGCTCGCTCTGACCCTAATAACTCGCGTCCTTGTACTCGGAGCTGCTCACATCAGTCTATACTTCCCCCCGGGGGCCCACGCATTTCGGGTTTTTGCTGAACTCTGCTCTTCCCTCCTAATGTGAAGGTGTTTGCTTAACGAATCCCGTCAGCAGGAGCCATAAACTGCGCCACCGCCGTCTCCGGACGCCAATCGAGGGCGTATTCCTTTATCAAAGTGATACCTAGGTGGTACAATAAACCTTCCTAATCACCGCCTAATCCCGTTCACGCTGAGAAGTCCTCGTCTATTTGCGAAGCAATAAAGAAAATAATAGGATATCACATTTCCCCGCGATATTAAAATATTCCGGCTTTCATACGGATATAAAAAAAAAAAGCCAACGTGCGCGGTTTATGGCTAATAGAGATGAGAAATGGCCGGCGCCGCTCCTGTACAAATACTCGCTTATTCTCATTGATGAAAAGATATTTCTGCTAATAAAATAATATTGTCAGGTGCGATGACGGAGAAGGAAATGTCGCCGTGATTTAAGGCGCCGCTAATGGAGGTTTGTCAGGGTTTTGTCAAGAAAATAGTGAAGTGGTGGGAGGTGTAAGCTCTGCGGCCGTCCCATCACTCACAGCCAAAGGTGTCCTGATTTTCCGCTCATTTTTCCTAAAATTTACGAGCTATTGCCTCTGTTCCTGAGCCGCAGAGGACATTTTTGCTAAAGTAGTGGCCAGAGGACGTGAGGTTATCGAAACGTGACCGAAACGTGGAAACTTGTTATGTCCTAATTCACAGCCTTGGTGCATACCCACATAAATCCATATAATGCCCTCCTTGTAGCCCCTCAAATAGTGTAATGCCCCCTCCTGTGATACTCCATACCTGTCCTGTGCCCCCAACTGCATAATGCCCCATTAAATGACCCCCACTGTATAATTTCCCCTGCCCTGTTCCCCCCAACTGTATAATTTCCCGTCTGCTGCCCCCCATTATATGATGCGCCTGTCCCGTTCCCTCCTATGTATAATGTCCCCTGCTCTTTTCCCCCTACTGTATAATTTCCCCTGCCGTGTTCCCCCAACTGTATAATATCCCATCTGCTGCCCCCCATTATATGATGCACCTCTCCCGTTCCCTTCTATGTATAATGTCCCCTGCCCCGTCCCCCCACTGTATAATGCCTACTATCCTGTCGCCAATACTCCCTGAAGATCCCACCCAATAATACCCCAATGAAATGTATTACCCCTTCTCTCATTTAAGCCTTCACCTGCCCCTCTTTTCAATAACCTCCCCCATCCTTGATGTTCCCTTTTCAGTACCCCGCACTCATTACACTCTTTTGCACTCCCCGCCCTACTTATAAGGTACTTTTATTATTGACTAACTAATTCAAAGTGTCTCCTTTCACCCCCAACCTACTTATAATACCCCTCATTTTGTAATGCACACTTATAATAATACCCTTGAATCACCCCAACCCTTAAAAATTTTGAGATACTCCCCGCTGTTGTTATCAGCACACAGCAGAGGCCTAATGGTGGAGCAGGGAATCAATATCTCTCTGTTTCATTGCCAGAATCAGCCCTATCTGCATCCTCAGGGACAGCCACCCTACCAGCCGGGACAGCGGGACAGCTGGCCAGTACTGGCTTATCGTGAAACAATAAGATATGTGTAAATCAGAAAGTAACACAGCACAGGCTACTCGGCCAAAAGCCTGTTTTAGTATTATTATTATTTATTTTTGTAATTAATATTTTAGATACTGTATATACTCGACCCAAGTATAAGCCGAGGCCCCTAATTTTACCGCAAAAACCTGGTAAAACCTATATTTATTTTACCCGAGTATAAGCCAAGTTTGGGGTTTCAGCACATATTTTTGTGCTGAAAAACTAGGCTTATACTCGAGTATATTTATATATTCTCTATTATTATTATGAATTATTATTTATTGTGATTATTATTCCTATTATTTGCTCGGTAAGCAGTCACGATGACTAATCCCCAGTCCTACAATCCATTTAATGGATAATTTACAGTATCTTCCGGATAATTTTGGATGTCTGCGCTAATGCTATGCTAATTCAATAAGAAATTTACACATAAAGTGATAAAACAACAACAACAAAAAAGAGACGTGTTGTGAAATTATTAAGTATCTCATCGAAAAATGTGAATAATTAGCATCTTGCTTCACACATGGGGGATAATTCTCAAATATTTATTTTCTTTGTTGTTCTGTTTCTATTATTTTTTTTTTCGGGTTTCCTACAATATGTTAGGTAAATACTGGGATTTGTGCTGAAACGGGGTTTGGCGCGTTGTCACCGGGGGCTGGATCTGTAGTACAAACTGCGGTGGCTTTTTATAATGTTTGTGTTATTATTTATACACCAGTGACTCACTCCTCATATGTCCTGAACATACAACTGGGATTTATCCACTTTATGGCCAATTTCGTAGAAAGCCACCAGTATGTTTTTGGAAGAACCCAAAGGAAACCCACACAAACAGAGGAGAACGTAGAGACTCCTTGTAGATGTTGACCTTGGGTCGGTTTCATCCCTGGACCCCAATGTCGTGAACCTCAGGAATGTAAATCGTGTTTCACTCGCTTTTACAGGAATTTAACCGCGATATGATCCCAGAATTTTGGGCAATAGTAATAATAATAATGAAGCAGAAATAGATTTGGATCCGGAGGCTTGGAAGTATCTTCTACGTTTGGGTTATTCGTTCCCCTTTCATCTGATTTCAATTTATATGGAATAAAACCTACTTTAGAGTTGCCTCCAACACAGTTTTGGTTGGCAAACTCGTCCCGAGGGTCGGCTGGGTGCACAGTCCCAAAACCTGGCTCGGGTGCATTAGACGCTTGGTTCAGTCCAGGTGAGCCATGATGTTTGGTTGGGTAAATTCGGCCAATTGGGTTTGCAGTCCTAAATTTGGTCACGTGCGGTGTCCCTAATATTCGACCCTCTTGACTTTGACCTTGTATTACTGGTCTTCAAGGGGTTGTCCGGCTCAATAGAGGTGAACGAATGACTAGAGTTTCAACGGTCCCCTATTCTCATGATCCATTGGGGTCTCAGTACTGAGACCTTCACTGATTGGCAAGTTAGGCCCTATCCTTTGGATAGGGCATTACTTGCTATCACCGGACTGGATCTGCATGTCAGTACTGTCCAGTAATACCAGTTTGGTCCAGGCAATGCCGCCGACTCTCAGAATTTGCTCATGGTCGACTGTGCTAAATGGGTTGCACAACTACAGCCTAGGAGATGATTACTGGGGGTCTGACTGTTGGGACCTCCAACCAGGAGAAGGGAGGTTCTACGCACCATATGGAATGGAGTCCAGTTGTACATACTTCTTCTATACTTCTATGTGACTCTTGGGAGGGCTCCCACAACTCCACCATGAATGGAATTATGTTGAATCATGTACATTAGTGTAATATTCCATATAGCTGTCCCTCATTGTTCCAATAGTCAAACCTCCATCTATGTCCAGTTCTATGGATAGGGGCAGTTTGGTTGACAGCTCAGGGACAAAGACTTCTAAGGAGACCCAGTGCTACCCAAACCACCTAAACCATCCAGATCAGTGGATTGGAGTCGTATGTGTGGCCGACACCCATTGTTAGACTTGTAGACCATGCTGAATATTGGATGTCGACCATGCATATTGATTGGATGATGAAAACGATCTGTTATTACATAATATTTCTGAACTATATTTACGAGCAATAAGTCTGATTTCTACTATGATGGACCTTATTGTGTGTGGGACCATCAGAGGATCTTCTAGTATTTTGGTTGGCAATTCTAACAGTCCCAGCATTGTATGTTGAGATAAAGTGGGTTTCCTTATGTTGGACTTTATTGTGTGTGAAACCATCAGAGGATCTTCTGGTATTTTGGTTGGCAACTTCAACAGTCCCAACATCATATGTCGAGATAAAGTGGGTTTCCCCTATGTTGGACCTTATTGTGTGTGGGACCATCAGAGGATCTTCTTGTACTTTGGTTGGCAACTCCAACAGTCCCAACATCTTATGTTGAGCTAAAACACCAACAAAGGTGACTACCAGCGCCGTTCTCCTTTCTTCCCATGATTGGCAGATCACAGCTGTGTTCGGGAGAGGGTTGGGTGGTCAGTAGAAGGAATGGACAAGGTGACTCGGTTAGTGTATGTCTAGCCTTAGTTTTCCAAGTATCCTGTTCCAGTCTAACGCCACGTCTCAGCCTCAGAACTGCCTGGACAATGGTATTTCCTTCCGAAAAAGCCAAAGATTTTCCCATATATCATTTTGGCGCCACTAAGTATCTCCACAATGGCGTCCACGATGGATAAACATTGGAGATCTTAGCTTTAGTCTTGGTTCAGGACCTGGTAAACGCATCCCATGAATATCTCAGCTCATCTTCTGGATACAGATTTGTAATTGCTTCGTGTTTATGAGCGGAAGGCGAAAGTCGAGTTTCTCCCCCTCCGCTCATAATCCTCCTGCCCGTCCCAGCCGCAGTAAAATGAGATTTGCATCTTCACCTCCCGCCTCTGTATACAAGAGAAAATCTAAATGCGGAGAGGTTAAATGTTAGATTAAAAGTGGAGCAAATCCGTGAGACGCCGCGAAGATGAAAAAATGATATTTTGTAGGAGACTGAATAATGTGCCAGCAAAGCAATTTCATCCATTCTGCGGCAGAGATGGATAGACGGAGCCGCCGTGTTATCCTCAAAGTCAAAACAGCATTTTAAATAGATCCAAGAGTGAAATCTGCATGGGAGAAATATCCCCTAATCCTCAGACTCCTCCTCTGTCCTAAGAAAGCGGCCGGGATGTAGGAAGGAAGATGGGAAAATCATAGAAAGGTTCTACAACAGCTGCAAGGAGGAGCGATCACTAGGACAGACCTGACCCTAGGGGCAATTATTCTATTTTATTTACAATCTGCTCAGCTCCTCCTGCTCTATAACATGCTGCCTGCAGATAGGACACTATGTACCATCTGCTCAGCTCCTCCTGCTCTATTGCCTGCAGATGGGACACGATGTACAATCTGCTCAGCTCCTCCTGCTTTATAACATGCTGCCTGCAGATGGGACACGATGTACAATCTGCTCAGCTCCTCCTGCTCTATACCATGCCTCCGCGATTAGGACCCTAGGACACTTCTGACTCAGACTCCCCCTTGCTCTATACATGCTGCCTGCAGATAGACACTGATGCTACAATCTGCTCTTGTTCCTCCGGCTTATAACATGCTGCCTGCAGATAACCTATGGTACAATCTGCTATGGCTCCTCCTGCTCTATAACCTGAGCCCTGCAGAGGTAGGACACTATATACATACTGCTCAGCTCCTCCTGCCTCTATAACATGCTCTGCAGATAGTGACCCTATGTACAATCTGCTGCTGACTCCTACTTCTCTATAACATCTGCCTGCAGATAGGACCTATGTAATCTGGCTCAGCCTCCTCCTGCTCTATAAATGCTGCCTGCAGATAGGACAACTATGTACAACTCTGCTCAGCTCCTCCTGCTGTTTCCCCTATACAAAAAAAATTTGGCCGAATAGACCCGTATGTACAATCTGCTCTGCTCCTACTTCTTATAACATGCTGCCTGCAAGAATAGTACACTATGTACAATCTGCTCAGCTCCTCCTGCTCTATAAAGCGCCTGCAGATAGGACACTATGTACAATCTGCTCAGCCTCTCCTGCTCTTAACATGCTGGCCGCAGATGGGACACATGTACAATCTGCTCAGCTCCCATCTCTCTTAAACATGCTGCCGTGCAGAAAGGACACTATATACAATCTGCTCAGCTCCTCCTGCTCTATAACATGCTCCTGCAGATAGGACACATATACAATTCTGGCTCAGCTCCTCCTGAATGCTGCCTCAGATAGGAACATTACCATTTAGCTCTTGCTCTGCATGATGCGCAGCTATAGACACATGTACAATCTCGGCTCCGCCTGTCTAGAACTGCTGCCTGCAGATAGGACACTATGTTACACCTGTCTCAGCTCCTCCTGCTCTAAACATGCATGCCTGCAGATGGGACACTATGTACAACTGCCTCAGCTCCTCCTGCTCTATAACATGCTCACCATGCAAGTATAGGACACTGTGTACAATCTGCTCAGCTCCTCCTGCTCTATAACATGACATCAGTAGAGCAGATAACACATTTATAGTGCCAAATCCCCTTTGGAGGGGAATCCCTTATAATATGTGCAGTGAAAGTTTTATTTGCTGTTGGTTAAAACCTAATTTCTTGATGACTTGATGTTTATTTCTGGTGAACGCTGCGCCTTCCCTCCCTCCGCGCCCGGCTCCGCGCTGGCAGCTGCATAGTGCTGGTGATATACTACATACTTATGGGTATAAATCCGCAACGGAATGATCTTGTTTTCACATCCACCTCGGCTACAGGAAATTTAGTCCAATTTCCCCCTATTGCCGCAGAAACGCCGTTTTGATGTGAGAATTTACAGCGCAGGGTAGAAAGTAGTTACAGCCGGAGAGAGAAAATCGCCATTTACTTCTCTTCCCCTCCGTAACCCTTCAAGGGACGGAAAGCTTTAATGCCATTCATGTCACTGGAGAATCTGTGCCAACCAGGAGCACACCGGGGATCATGGCATCTCCGGGATCATGGCATCTCCGGGATCATGGCATCTCCGGGGATCATGGCATCTCCGGGATCATGGCATCTCCGGGATCATGGCATCTCCGGGGATCATGGCATCTCCTGGGATCATGGCATCTCCTGGGATCATGGCATCTCCGGGGGTCATGTAAACCTCTGGACCCATCTCCGATGAACCATTCCCTGGCACCAGGTGGGAATTATGGAGCGTCTCCGCTCGGCAGACCTTTCCATGCACCTTCCATGTATCAGGGCACTTCCATCACTCCAGATGCTGCATCTCAGGGCCGCGGCATAAGGGCGTATTCACACAGTACTCCCACTATCTGAAAGAGTCCACAGTGACCCCGTGCACATGAATGGAGCCAGGTGCGCTTAGAGTTTGCAAAATACGGGCTTTGTGTGAAGATAGTTCATTGTATCTTTTAATAGTCCTCCAAATTCTAAGGTCATGGGGTGCAAGGACATGACACCCCAGATGCATCACTTTTTCAGGATTTTTCAGATTTCTGTCCCTTGGGCTTTTACCTGCTGATATTAAAGGGGGTTTCCATATTGGTGATAATAGAAGGCTGAGCTGCAGTACCTGATTCTTCCACTAAACGGGAAGTGGAACTGTTCTGCTTTAGTTCTGCGCTTCTGAGACTGGTGAGTGGTGAATCCTCTTTAATCTAGTATTAGGGATCTATCCTAAAATCAGGTTAAGATCAACCCTGTTTGCTTAAAGGGAACGTATCGCAAGGTTTTAGTCCACTAAACTCTCAGCCCCTCAGGTAGAGGGAAGAAATGTCTAGAATTCCCTTTTTATGTGAAAAGTCAGGCAAATATGACTCTTCTCAGCTCATTTTCACATGAGATGAGTCAATTTTGGGGTTGCAGGGGGGGGGGGAGTCACTGCAGAATCTGCCATCTTCTGCTCTATAGCACCTAGAAACATGCTGCTGGTGTCATATTAAAGGTAAAAATCTCATATTTGGTCCTTAAGCATAAAACTTTGGTCTCCATCTGTCTGCTGTAGGGAATGTGGGGGGGGGGCATTGGGCTATTTTTACTGTTTTGGTCTTTTGTGCAACAGTATGTTTGTAAAAGTGTTTTAAAAAACAAAATTCACAATAAAAATGTTTTGATAAAAAAAAAAAAAAAAGATAGAAATCTCATCTTTCAGATCCAGTCAGGCTTCAGGCAATCACAATCCTGCAAGTTACAGAACTGGACATAAAAAAAATAGGCAGAACTGGATCTTTCTCTGCATCTTGCATTTCCAATGACGTCTTTAGCTGCCTGTATCTCTTCCCTTCCTGACCTGAAAGGAAAGATTCTTATCTTTAATATGACACCTGCAGCAGGTTTGTAGGTGCTATAGATCAGAAGATAGGGGCTTCTGCAGTGACACTACCCCTGCAGCCACTAAACTTGACTCATCTCATGTGAAAATGAGGTGAGAAGATGCTAGAAGGGATTTTTTTTATTGGTAAATGGAGATTTCACATAGAAGACGAAATTCTAGAAAGGATATTTCATCCCCTACCTATGGGGGGTGCTAGTTTAGTGGGGTAAAATAGGGTGACAAGTTTTTAATCAGACTAGAGCTGCAGTACCAGATTCAACCTACGTGTGGTGCTGTTTGTGAAAGAAACAACCTCTGGAGGAATCCTTTAAGATATTGGGGCAGATTTACTTACCCGGTCCTGTTGCGATCCAGTGGCGAGTTCTCCGAGGAGTATTCGGGTCATCCGGTGTTTCACTAAGGTCGTACGCCGATGTCCACTATGTGCTGAGCTGAGGTCCACCGGAGTTCACCATCCTATTCCTGGTGCATGTAAGCGCGTGTCAAGTGACACATTTTTTTTTTTTTTAAATACCACGTTTTTTCCGAATCCGTCGGGTTTTCCGACGGCCACGCCCCCCGTTTTCTGTCGCATGGAAGCCGGCGCGATTGTGCCAAAATCCAATCGCGTGCGCCAAAATCCCGGCGGAATTTGGAGCAAAACAGAAACATTTGGGAAACCCGGCGAAAGTGCGGGCGTGGAGCCCTTAGTAAATGAGCCCCATTGAATTTTCTAGATTCTTCCAAATCCTTTCACTCAGTAGGAAGGGCTTGGTGCATACAGTGTAATATACACATTGCACCACTAGAGGTGCTATTCCTTTGAGTTCCATCAGTAATGGCTCCATATTGCCACCTATGGTCCAGTTTGTACACTGTCCATCACTGTGGCAGATTTTGCTCCCTATTTTATTACATTTATGTCTCTTAGGTCACCTGCATTGTAATGATGGCGCTCGCCATAACAAGTATGGATTGTCTTTGAAACATTGATGGCTTCTGAAGAGAGCACTACATATTGATTAAGCGTTTACCCTCCCTCCCCGCCTGTCCCCATTAATCCCCAGGGATTCCCACATGTCCTCAGTGCCGATCTATTCCTTCTCCTATCCCATAATTACTTGAGATGGTGGCGGGCTGTCTTGGCAGCCATCAAACATGTCACTATGATTCCTATAAAGTCACCTTGTCTTCTGAGACACCGAGGCTCCTCGGCCACTGAGCGACGGTCTCCATCCTCTCTGCTGACTCTGTCCATGTCATAACCGATCATCGTCCTGGGCTTTGGAGAAATTGGACAAAGCTCACTTATTTAAATCCGAATCTTACGCCGTCACTTTTTCCATAGGGAAAACAAGTCATGTACCGAGTTACTAGGTTATAATCTTACTCCGAGCCCTGGAGATAGAAGGACGATGGAGGGGGTGGATAGAAAAAACTGATGACCTAGATTAAGAAGGGGTCACTGCTGACATATTTATCAAGCTTATCTCTAGATTCTACATCTCAGTGTCCTTGTTGTGCTCCATACATAATCCTGTAGACATACAGATTGTTTACCTTTATTATTTTTCCATCATTCCTAAGTCTGGCTGAAATTATCAAAGAAATTTCCCAGTTTTACATTTTGAGGTCTAGGTGAGTTTTCCTTTACATTTTTTAGCTCTTTACCCCTTCCTCTAGATCATGTTTTACTGATTCCGGCGCAGTTGGAATTTTTTCTCTAGCCCTTACCATTGCTGAGAAATCAGTGCTGCTAGTTTTGTCAGCCAGTGCTCTAAATAGGCACCGCCCACCTGACAGTAGGGACAGTAGGCATCCTAAATCGCGTAGTTGGGTGCCAAAAGTAACATCGCTGATTGCTCGTGAATGGTAAACGCTAGGGAAAAAATTTCAACTGTGCCAGAAACTGCAAACCAATTCCTATTAAAGGTTGTAGAGAGGTAGAGTTGATGAAAGTGACTAATTAAATTTCCCTTTAAGTGCTGTTAGGACTCGTTTTTAAGTGAAGAAAGTCTTATTGTCTAATTTGAAGGTCTTATTTAAAGGAATTTTATCATATTATAAAAATTATATTCGATTTTCGTTATAAGTACCATTCTGAGTTTGGGCTTTACTCTGACATGTCTGCACATGGATTCATTTTTGAACTCTTTACCTAGCAATTTCCCAATTTTATATTTTGGCTTTTACCCTTTTGAACTCTTTCTCTAGATTATTCTTTACCGATTCCGGTGCAGTTGGAATTTTTTCTGTAGCTCTTACCATTCCTGAGAAATCAGTGCTGCAAGTTTTGTCACCCAGTGTGCTAAATAGTGTCCCTGACACTAGGGAGCCTAAGTCGGCGTAGAGGATGCCAAAACTAACATTGCCGATTGCTCGTGAACAGTAAGGCTATATTCACACGAATGTATGGGGGACGTATATACGGCCGACGTATATACGGCCGATATACGTCCCCCATACACTCCTATGGGCGCACGTGCGGCACCGTACACGTGCGGCACCGTACCGTTCCGTACCCAGGAAAAAGATAGGACCTGTCCTATCTTTTCCCGTAATACGGGGCCGTGCGCCATAGGTTGCTATGGAGAGGGGCGGGGGTGAGCTGCGCTCACCTCCTCCTCCTCTCCCCGTACACTGCCGTTGCCCGCTACGGTACGGTACGGGCGGGCAACGGCAGTGTGAATATAGCCTTAGGGCTAGAGAAAAAATTCCAACTGTGTTGGAATCAGCAAAACAATTCCTATTAAGGAACGCCAATTGGTGGAGTTGATGAAAGTTGTTAATTGTCCCCTTTAAGTGTCGTTTTTGTGAAGTGAAGAAAGATCTACTTTATAGGGGTTTTAGTATATTATAAAAATTGTTCTGCTTCTTTGATATCGTAGCTCAGTCTCAGTTACATCCCAAACAGATTTTTTTAAACCCAGACAATTTTTCCATCGGATGTATGGGTAGACCAGTGGAGGGCAGAGGGGAGGATGCAGATGAAATTGCTTATGTCAGCTGCTGGTGCCAGGAGATCCGAGCTGCTGGTAAAAGACCTGGGGGTACCTACCTCTGGAGCCCGGTTCATACACTACCACTGCCTTTTAGTGACGTATACAATAGTTAATAGGTCTCAGGATGCAAGTCCTGACACAAAGACTATAGTCTCATAATCTCTCCACTCTGCCAGGTCTTAGCCGGGCCGTTTAGTGGCGGTGAAATCAGATTCCATTTTCTAAGCCACTAATCAGTGAAGCCATTAAGCCGGCATTGCCTTTAGGGAAGTTTTCCCTATAAGTGAAACCTTTTAACTACTAAATTTATTTTGTAGCACTTTTTAGCATTGAAACTATATATATTAAACCCATAACATGTCCTACTAAATCGTAACAATGAGAGATTCTCCGCAAGACTCTCCGACACCCCCCCCCCCATTCTTTAGTAGTTGGCGCTCAGTAATGTAGCCCATTAGCCCCGGGTCTCATCTAGATCTAAGTATATTCTGTAGGAGTTGACAGGAGTTGTGACCCACAGGATAAAAGCTCCATTAAAAGGCAATGGGGAGGGTAGAGGAATACGTAGAACAATCGATGGATGAAAAGCACCTTTAGACACCCTGAGGTTTCCGGCACAAAGTGAAGCAGGTGGATAGAGGATATTCTGTACCATGGTCGTCCTATGCCATCTCAACATCGGCCATTTTTCTCTCTATATCTAATTTTCGGCAAGGGATATCGATCCGCAGTAATAATAATATACATAAATTTCTCTGATTCCGATGGGAGAAGGTAAATGGCCAATATACTTTACGTAATTATTCAATGAACCTCCCCGGGGAGTATATTTCACAGAGATGTGTCACCAGGAGACCATGATGTGACGATGGAGTTGTGAAGGACAAAATGATAGATACCTGGTGCCTCGTGGTGGATCTGCAAATTAAAAACCTAATAATGGTGCAGCTGGGGGTTAAGGGCTAGGAGGATAGTAATAGGGGGGTCACAAGAAATTGGCTATGGCAGCTACGGATGATGACCTGGATACAGTGCTGAGAAATGATATTCAGCTGATGGACTGCACTGTACTACTAAGCGGATATGACTATAGGTTACTCTTGTGAGTAGAGATGAGGGTTCGGGAGGGACAATCCCAGTTGTTGGGGTGTCAGTTTACTAAATTGGGTGACCGGCCGCAAATGGGGCAATATGTCCGGGTCAGGAGGATGTACCTGAACATCAAACCGGACAATTGGGTCCGCTTATCTCTGCCTGTGAGCATTGTCTAAGTAGTCTCCTGGTATCTACCCTTTAACCTCTTACAAGACTTTGACTTTGTTGAAGGGAACCACTAGGTCAGTACTTCTTGTAGTAGTCTTTGTTCAGTGACAGGTTCCAAAGATGGATTAGAAGATACTTAGAGACAGGGAACACAGGAAAAGGAAAAGACTTGGTCTTGGACAAGCAGTGGTCAGGACAGGCATAGTGGGGCAGATTAACTTACCCTGTCCTGTCGCGATCCCCAAGGTGTGTTCCCCGACGAGGATGAAGTCTTGCCCGATTCACTAAGATCGTGCGCCCGAGATCCTGCATGTGTCGCTTCCCCGCTGAGATCCGTGGGAGTTCACCTTCTTCTTCCCGGTGCATGTGAGTGCATTGTCTTGTGACACAATTTGAATTTTAAATCCCACGCTCAGTCCGAATCAGTCGGGTTGTCCGACGGCCACGCCCCCGATTTGTGTCAAATGAAAGTCGGCGTGATTGTGCCAAAATCCGATCATGTGCACCAACAGACATACACCATCACTGGAGAGCCATGAGGGATGGCAGACATCCACCATCACTGGAGGGGCCATGAAGCCGTGACTTAAATGATTTGTGTCTAATACCTGCAGGCGGATGACAGATGGGACGTCTGCGTATTACCTGGAACGCCATCGCACCGCAAATACGAAGCCTCGTAGCCACCATGTTGTACAAATCAATATGGGAATTTTTTTCGCTATAGGACGCGGAGAGCGGGGAAGAAGGAACATTGTAGACCATGATAGCACATATCGGACACGCTACATCAGGAACATGGGATACACGGTGGATTGTAGGGTTGTCGTAGCGCTTCACTTTCTATATTAGGGACTCTCCTAAGACTCAAGGTCATGAAACCAGGGGCTGTCCAACGGAAGGAGCAAAGGGTTCAAAGATTTTACATTAGGGTAGATCTCATTAAGAAGATGGTGGGGGCAGTCCGAATACACAGGGGACATGGATGTGAGCGGCAGTGCCATAAACCCTGTTGTGCCAACATCATTCTGATCCAACTTCCTCCCCTGCTTAGGAGGACGGACAATTGTAGGAACGACCTAAATTAAGACGATTAACTTCAATTATTAGTTGTTCATGCAGAGAAGAAAGATTTGTGTTATCTCCCGTAGCTGGGAGGCGGAAGGATGAGTGATAGCGGCAATACCGTATCATCCTCCATGACCACTACGTCTCAGGGCACACGGAGGATCCCCCTGACCCCCACCTCCCCCTTCTCCTATGGGATATACATAAGAACGTGACATGGAGCAACCCTGAAGTTGTTGGTAATATTAATGGTACGTGGACAACCACTTACCAAGGCCACTTTATGGCCACTCCCCACTACCTCAGAGTAGACCATCCGAGTGATAAAATACAATCACTGAGATAGCCAGAACATTCATGCGGGATGTAGCAGATTCAATACATGAAAAATCCATTCAGTTCACAGTATAAGCTATCCATCAGGCCATCGGCGACGGAGAGGAGCGACGAAGCGCAGAGCGAGCGAGCGGCGAGGAGCGAGCGAGCGAGCGAGCGCGAGCGGATGAGAAGCGAGCAGCCAGCAGGCCAGTGCGAGCGAGGAGCGAGCGAGCTCAGTGATCGAGAGAAGCGCAGAGCTAGAAGCGAGCAGGCATAGTAGCTAGGAGCGAAGAGCGAGGATCGAGGAGCGAGCGAGCGATCGAGGCGCGAGCGCGCAGCGGGCCGAGCGAGCGAGCGAGCGCGCGAGCGCCGAACCGAGAGAGAGAAGCGACTATTAGCTATCGCCGAAGCGAGCGATCGAGGCGAGCGAGAGATCTAGGAGAGAATAGAAGCGAGCGAGCGATCATGGCAATCTATCTAGCGATCTAGCTAGCGATTCTATCTCTCTAGTATCTCAGCTAGCTAGGAATCGAGATATCTACTTATCGATTCTCAGAGCTATCGACTATCGATCTATCATTATCTATCTATCTTCATATCTATCTATCTATCTGACCAAAAAGAAAGTCCACGCGGCACCAAACCTCGTATATGAGGTGGTCAGGCACCTTCGGCCTGGGCAATAAGTCCTCTAGTTAGGATGTAGAGGAAAACGGCAGCATCCCGAAATAGGTGAAAAAGCGGTTTGTCTTTTATTCCAGTAGTGAGTAACAGTAACAGCGACGTTTCGGCCCTCTAAGAGCCTTTTTCAAAGCTTTTAGTCGCTGTTAATGCTACTGGCAAGTCCTTAGGGGAAAAGGACTAACAGGAAAAATACCAAGCCAGGGGGGGAACAACGAGGAGGCGATATTTAGAGAGAAGAACGAGATAGAGAGAAGAGCGAGAGAGAGAGCTGATGTGAGAAAGAAGGGACAGGATGGAGAGAGAGAGAGAGAGAAGAGAGAGAGAGAGGACGGAGAGAGTAGAGCGAGCGCGAGCGAGCGAGAGAGGTCGAGAGAAAGAGCGAGCAGCGAGCGCATAGAGAGGAGAGCGAACGCAGAGGGAGCGAGAGCGTAGCGAGCGCCGCGAGAGCCGAGCGAGCGAGAGAAGAGAGGAGCGAGGCGCCGAGCCGAGAGAGCGAGCTAGCAGCGCAGATAGAGAGATCCATATCGTAAGCTAGCATACTATCTCATAGAATTGAGAAATCGAGATAGATAGCGAGCTATCTATCTATAGATCTATATCATATATCTATCTTCTATATATCATCCATATCTATTATATATAATTCTACTCATCTCTCTCATTATTAGCTATCTATCTCATATCACTATCTATATATCTATCTATATCATATCTATCTATCTATTATCTACCAAAAAGAAAAGTACAAGCGGCACAAACCTAGTATATGGAGTGGGTTGCAGGCACCTTAGGACTGGGACATAAGTCCCTAGTAGGAGTAGAGAAAACGGGCAGCACGCCCGAAATAGGTGAAAAGCGGTTTGTTTTTTAGCCATAGGATTTACAGTAACACGGACGTTTCGGCCCTATAAGAGCCTTTTTCAAGGCTTTTCGTCAGCTGATTACTTTTACTCACTATGGAAAAAAGACAACCCGCTTTTTTCCACTATTTCGGAGGGAGGAAATGGGGTTGAGAGGAAAGCATAGACAGGCAGAAAAGAGGAGAGAAGAGAGTCCGCAGAGAAGAAGAGAGCTGAGCGAAGATGAGAGGAGCAGGCTAGAGAGCGAAGATCGAGAGAGGCGCGAGAGAGCGAAGGCGAGTGAGCGAGCGAGCTGAGGGGCGGGAGCGAGCGAGCCGCAGGAGCGCGGCGAGAGCGATGGAGCGAGGCGAGCGCAGAGCGAAGCGAGCGAGCGAGCGGAGAGCGAGCGAGCGCCGCGGAGTCGCCGAGAGAAGCGCGCGCCGAGCGAGCGAGCGAGCGCAAGCGAGAGAGCGAGGGGCATAGCGAGCTATCCAGCGAGCGAGCGCCGATATATCGAGCGAGCTAGAGACGGCGTCGATGATAGATCAGCGAGCTATCGCAGAGCGTAGGTAGCGATCAGCATCTATCGAGCGAAGCGCCGAGCTATCTCTGGCGAGGATCTAATATCGATCTATCTATCTATCTTCTAGCCTATCTCTTCTCTACATGTTAAGCATATCGATCGAGCGAATGATGATCTATCTTATCTATATCCTACTACGATTATATCTATCTATCTACTATTCTATCTATCTAGAAGCAAAAAAAGTTGCAGCACTCCAAGGATTGTGGAAAAAAGTGTGAGGTTTAGTCCATCTGTGAAGGCAACGTTCAGGCGTTAATCAGCCTTTGTCAAGCAACTCTTGTATCTATCTATCTATCTATAATTATATCATTATCATCTCATATCTATCGAGCGAGCGAGCGAGCAGGGCGAGCCGAAGCGAGAGCAGAGCGAGTAGCAGAGCCGCGCGAGGCGAGCGCAGAGCGAGCGGCGAGAGAGCGAGCGGAGCGAGCGAGCGCAGAGCGAGCGAGCGAGCGCCGCTCGAGCGAGCGAGGAGCGAGCTGAGCGAGCGAGGCGCTGAGCGGCAGAGAGAGCGCAGAGGAGCGAGCGAGCGATGAGCGAGCGAGCGAGCGAGAGAGCGAGTGAGAGCGAGAGAGAGCGAGCGAGCGAGCGCAGGGCGAGCGAGCGAGCGGAGCGAGGAGCGAGCGAGGAGCAAGCAGCTAGCGAGGCAGAGTCGAGCCAGAAAAGCGAGCGACGAGCGAGAGAAGAGCGATGAGCGGAGCGCGAGCTAGCGAGCGAGCGCAGAGGGAGCGAGGCGCCGAGCGAAAGCTATCGATCATCTAGCGAGTATCGATCTATTCTATCTGCATATAGAGCGATCCTATTATTGAGCGAGCGAGCGCCATTATCTATCTCCTATCTAGCTAGCGAGCGCAGAAGCGAGCGAGTCTCATATAGATCTATCTAAGCGAGTGAGCGAATAGCTATCTATTATATATATACTTGTCTTATAATAGTACAATCTATTTTATCAATCCATCCATCTATTATTTATGTTATCTTATATAACAATCTATTATCTTATATCATTATCTATCATTATTCATACAAACCAATAGCTCTTCTTATTCATGCCTAAATAACTATATACCAACAATCTATCTATCCCTAGAAGGGGGTGGTTGTGGGGGGTCTGCGGAATCCAATCTGTGAGCTCGTACACTTCTGAGCGGCTTCCTATCTCTTGGCAGTTGCTCTCTCTCATCAGGCCTCCCAAAAAAAATCGTTATCCATCAGATGATGACAGGCGGACTCCCTCGCACATCACCACCCCAGGACTGATGGACCATAAAAGATTTGACAGATAAAGGGAATCGGCTTTTCATAATTTCCCGGTACATAGGACATCCATAACCACAGACATAAATGAAGACAAGAAGCAGGACCCACGGCGTCCATCATGCACATCTCATTTCCTCCATGATATTATAGTCCTTGTTTGGTTCCGTTTTGTCGCTGGGCTTTTTGCTTCTTCGACTTACTAAATTGTTGGCTTAGATGTATATTGGAAAATGCTCCCGACACATCACCAGTGTATTCCCCAGGGCACTGCAATAAACAGGCATTGGCTACTCCCTCGGCCCATACAGTATGGTGGGATGTCTGCCATAAATCATGGCACCTCCGGGAGGTGGATGGCTGCCACCCTCGTGGACCCTACAAGTGCTGGGGGATTCTGCCCTCCCTAATGGCCCCTCCAGTGATGTGGATTGTCTGCAATCACTCGTGGCCCCCCAGTGATGGGATGTCTGCCATCCTATGGCCCATACAGTGATGGGTGGATGTCTGCAAATACCTCGTGGACCCTCCAGTGATGGTGGATGTTGCCATACCTCCTGGCCACTCAGTGTTGTTGGAGTCTGCCATCCATATGGCCCCTCCAGTGATGGTGGATGTCTGCCATACCTCATGCACCTCCAGTGATGGTGGATGTATGCCATCCCTGGGGCCATCCAAGTGATGTGGATGTCTGCCATCAATCATGGCTCTCCAGTGATGGTGGATGTATGCCATACCTACCTGCAGATAGGACACTATGTAGAATCTGCTCAGCTCCTCCTGCTCTATAACATGCTGCCTGCAGATGGGACACTATGTACAATCTGCTCAGCTCCTCCTGCTCTATAACATGCTGCCTGCAGATAGGACACTACGTACAATCTGCTCAGCTTCTCCTGCTCTATAACATTCTCCTGCAGATAGGACACTATGTAGAATCTGCTCAGCTCCTCCTGCTCTATAACATGCTGCCTGACCATCACTAGGAGGACCATGAGGGATGGCAGACATCCACCATCACTGGAGGGGCCATGAGGGATGGCAGCCAAGTGCCTGGTTATTGCAGTGCACTGGGGAATACATTTGGGTGTTGTATTGGGAACATTTCCAAATGATGCACAAAATCCACATATTTGAGTAAGTGCGGAAGAAGCAAAAAGCCAGCGACAAAACGGAACCAAACAAGGACTATAAATATCATGGAGGAAATGAGATGTGCAGGATGGACTCCGGGGTCCTGCTGCTTGGCTTCATTTAGGTCTGTGGTTATGGATGTCCTATGTACCAGGGGAAATTATGAAAGCCGATGCCTTATCTGTCAAATCTTTATGGTCCATCAGTCATGGGGTGGTGAGTGCGAGGGCAGTCGTCCTGTCATCATCTGATGGATAACGATTGGGAGAGCCTGATGAAGAGAGAGCACTGCCAGAGAGATAGGAGGCTGCTCAGAAGTGTACGAGACATCACAGATTGATCGTAGACCCCCGACCACCACCCTCTTTATAGGGATAGAGAGATTGTTGGTAGGTAGGTAGGTAGGTATGATAAGATAGATGATTGGTTGGTATGAGATAGATGATAGATAATTGATAGATAGATGTTAGATAGATATAAGATATGATAGATAGATGGAATATAGAATAGATTGTACTATATATAAGATAGATAGTTAAATAGATAGATAGAAGAAGATAGATATGAGATAGATAGATAGATAGATAGATAGATAGATAGATAGATAGATAGATAGATAGAT
>CM033646.1:2381647-2403849 GCA_019512145.1 Engystomops pustulosus | reverse complement strand
GATAGATAGATAGATAGATAGATAGATAGATATGAGATAGATAGATAGATAGATAGATAGACATGAGATAGATAGATATGAGATAGATAGATATGAGATAGATAGATAGATAGATATGAGATAGATAGATAGATATGAGATAGATAGATAGATAGATATGAGATAGATAGATATGAGATAGATAGATATGAGATAGATAGATAGATAGATAGATATGAGATAGATAGATATATAGATATGAGATAGATATGAGATAGATAGATAGATAGATAGATAGATAGATAGATTATACTGTGATGGGATATTTCATGTATTGTATCTGCTGACATCCATCATAAATGTTCTGGATAATCTCAGTGATTTGTATTTATCACTCTGGATGGACTACTCTGAGGTAAGTGGCCATAAGTGCACTTGGATAAGTGTTTCCAAGTACCATTAAGATTACCAACAAACTTCAGGGTTATGCTCAGGTGCACGGTTCTTATGTAATATCCATAGGAGAAGGGGAGCGGGGGGTCAGGGGGATCTCCGTGTGCCCTGAGATGTAGTGGTAATGGAGGATGGATGACGGTAAGTGCCGCTATCACTCAGTCTGCCGCCTCCCAGCTACTGGAGAGAATCACAAATCTCTGCAGGACAACTAATAATTGAAGGTCAATCGTCTTATTTATGGTGGATCCTACAATTGTCATCCCTCCTATAGCAGGGGAGGAAGTTGGATGCAGAATGATGTTGGCACACAGGGATTTAGGGCATTGTCTGCTACAGCCACACGTTGTTCGGACCCCCACCGTCTGTTAATGAGGATCTAATGATAAAATATTTGAAACCTTTCTTTTGTCGGACGGCCCTGGTTTTATAGACCTTGAGATCTTAAAGAGATTCCCTATATATGAAGTCAAAGCACCTACGACAAACCCTACAAATCTTATCGCACCCCTGGCGTATCCCATGACCTGACGTATCTTGTTCGATATTCCTAATCTTCTAATGTTCTATCATGTCTACAATGTTCCTCTCTTCTCTATTCCCGCTCTCCGCGTCCTATAGCGATTCCCATAATTGATTTGTACAACATGGTGGCTACGAGGCTTCATAGAGCCTGTATTTAGCGGTGCGATGGCGTTCCAGGTAATACGCAGACGTCCCATCTGTCATCCGCCGGCAGGTAATAGACACAAATCTATTTAAGTCACCGGCGCCTTTAATGGCTTCTGTGTAAATAAAGTAGAGCTGCAGCGAGAGCTTTATCCCATTACCCCGGATTCAGTCTCCGGCCGCTTCCTATAGACGAACGCGGTCGTATTAAGGAGATTACGCTGATCCGCGCCTTTTAGTGAAAGACATCTAGTGTTCTGTATATGCCGGAGATCCCTAATCCTTATGGGAATGCAGATCAGTCATTGACAAAATATGAAAAGCCGGTGAATTATTGGCACCCGCAGCTATTCCTGGTGCCTATCTACGTAGTCCCGAACATAAAGGCTATGGGTGTATATTTAGGGATGATGTGTGGATGACGTCCCTGCATCGTACATCCTCCATCCGCTCTTATCATATGTAAAGACACAAAAAATCCTAGAAAACGTGAATGCTGTAGGGGAGCAGTAAATCCCTTCTATAGTACAGCAGCAGAGCAATGAATCCCCTCTATAGTACAGCAAAAGAGCTCAGCAGATACTACAGACACTACATGCAGCCTCTGTTTATAGTTCGTCAGCTTCTATTTACAAACCATCTGCAAAAGCAGCTCAGAGCAGGATAGAAGAGAAGTGTGTGGGAGCTGCAGATAGTACACAGAAGTGTCCCCGTGTAGCAGTTAGAAGAGAAGTGTTTGGGAGCTGCAGATAGTACAGAGAAGTGTCCCCCTGATGAGAACAGGTGGTGTGTGATATAAATTGGATAAATTTTACAGCAATCAAGTATTCAATCATGTGCCATTATTTCAGTAATATATATACGCTATCACTAATGCACAACAGTAGGATAAGAACTTGTTAGTGTTGTATGGGCAGTATGATTAGATCATATATAATGAGGCAGTAAGAAGCCCCTACGCGGTGGGGTCCCTGAGCCTCCATCAGCTGTCACCGGGTGTCTATCAACCGCCATCCCTTATACTTAGACGCAAACTAAGGAGCCGTTTCATTGGTTGAGATTTGCCCCTCTTTCAAATAAAAATCCGTGTGTCTCTGGAGCCGCGGCGGCCCCTCACCCTCATCGCATATCCTTCCCCAGACAGCCGCTAACTCTAATAGGATTAAAATCTTTACCTCCCTCAACTACTTCAAACAAAATTGAAGAAAGATTTGCATCGCCTCCTATCATTTCAAAAGGTGATCTTTAAAAAATATTTTTTGCTTACCCCCTCCCCCTCTCCTCCTCCCCATCATCTTCCGGTTTGAAAAAAATCCATGTGTGTCCGGAGCTAATTGACTCTGCGAAATGAACTTTTTTCAGACGGCAACAAGGACAAAAAAAACTAAAATATGGAGGGTAGGACACGGAAGATTGTTAGTAAACCTCTCCAATGCCGGGGGTTCAAGCCTAGGCAGGGAAGTCAAGGTCAAGGGGACATAGGGAGAGACAGGAGGTAGGAAGGAGAGACAAGCGGCAATTGCAAGTGAT
This sequence comes from Engystomops pustulosus, assembly GCA_019512145.1. Classification (NCBI taxonomy): domain Eukaryota; kingdom Metazoa; phylum Chordata; class Amphibia; order Anura; family Leptodactylidae; genus Engystomops; species Engystomops pustulosus. The sequence goes on along the minus strand of CM033646.1, from coordinate 2,401,218 downwards.
AAATACTGCTGTCAGATTTCCACAGAGCGATAAGTGCAAAAAGTGACGAGCGGAGACGGTCCCGGCAGATTATCCACAGATAAAACCTTATCTTCTAAAGGAACAATTAGGTGAAGATCCTGCTGTCCCTTGCTGCAATGTGCAGCTATTTTTCCCTATTTATTTATTACGGTATTATAAGCTTCTAATTTACTGATATGTACACATAGAACACATTTAAATTACACTATATAAAAAATATATTAAAAAAAACCCATATAACATTGACAAATCCCTTTAAAAAGGTTAAGAGCAGATGGAAACTGAAAAATTAAAAAAAAGGAATATATGGATTGCTTCTATTCTACACTCAGTTCCAATCACTGCTGCCTCCTGACCCTATATACAGAGCTGAGAAGATCCCATTGTGCTAAGGCTCCCTCAAGAATATCATTGGCTCCACGATATGGCAGTGAAACATTCTCATACTAATAGGTAACAACAAGGTAGTAGAGCTCTTATGTACGTATGGAACAGGAGCAGCATGTGCTGGGAATGAAAAGAAGAGAAAGCCATTAAAGGAGTTGTTGAGATGGAATTGTTTGCAATGACCGCACAGATACTGTAAAATAAAATGGGAAACTCATTGTACTTCTCTTCTAGCTCTGTTACTAGCACTGCGGCTCTTGTTTCGGTCAGTTCTCATATATCAACACACCTGCCTAGATAGCAGTCACATGAGACTCCCGTAGAGATACAGATAAAAATGGCCTATGTTCCAGGCTGCAATGGTACATGCGGGTCGTGGTAGTACGATTCATCACGCGCACGCCGTTGGACAGCCAGTGAGACTGCTTTGTGACACGGAGAGCGGTCACTGGCAACAAGGCGAGGCAATACCAGTTGGTAGAGGTTTCTTTTTAACTTGTAGCATTAATTCTGCGGGGAAAGACATTGGATAAGGATGAGTCCCCCTAGTTCCCGAACAGCTGTCCTTGTGTTACCCATACAGTGCTCTTTGTCCTAATTTCTCCGCAGGGGTTTAGGCAGTTTAAGTTCCGAGATAATATTTGACAACCAGGCAAAAAGAGACTAATCACCTTATTAACTGTGACATCCATCATCATGTCAGAAAATGATTTTTGGGAGAGGTCATCACAACCATGCGCCTCCTTGTTAAGTGGGTCTCGGTGTGAAAAGATGTACTTCATAATCTTCTATACGCCGCTTCTTGGCATCCACAATGAAGTTAATCATGTTCTTAGCACCTTCCCCGTCTTTCCCTTCTTCTCCTCCTTCTTGACATTGGTTCCAACTCTCTTAATACTTGATCCCACAAAGCGAATCACAGGTCTTTGAATAAGGTCTATGAGGTCAGGGCTACGCATGGAACACAGCGACAACACTTCTCTATGGCGTGTAAGAACTGCAGCGTACAAGTAAAGGGTGCTTGGTGTTAATACAGATACCAGACCGATGCAAAATACGTATGTTTTTTTTCTTTATAATTGAAGATGACCAGAAGCTCCAAAACTTCTGTACCTGAAGAAGAGCAGTATATCATAAAATACACCCAAACTCCTGTCATAAGGTCGACTGTGATGTCAAAGTGTTCCCTTGATGAGGTCACGAGTTCCATGCTGATGTCATGTTCCATTGGATTTAGTTTTCTTCCATTGATGACATTCACAGAGTTCACTGTGATAGTCGTAAATTAATGCACCATTTCTGATGTCATAATTGCTTCCAGTGTGATGTCATAGGTTCCCAATGTTAAGTCATAATGTTCCTTAAGAACCAGCCAGTGCCTGTGTTATGTATAAGGTTCCATGTCTGATGTGTCATCGTGTTCCATTGGTTTGTGAGTAGTTATTCCATAGGAGTCACAGAGCTCCACTGTGATGTCGTTGGTGGTCACCATTGTGATGTCGTTATATGCACCATTTGATGTCATAATGTTCCCATTGTGATGTCATAGTGTCCAAGGTTAAGTCATAATGTTCCTTAAGAGGTTCCACGTGTTCGTTGTTATTGTCATAATGTTCCATGTGATGTCATAGTGTTCCATGTGATCTAGTTATTATTCCATTATGATGTCACAGAGCTCCACTGTGACTGTCGTGGGGTCCACTTGTGATGCTGGTAATGCCCCATTCGATGTCCATATGACGCATTGTGTGGTCATAGTGTTACCATGTGATGTCACAGAGTTCCCATTGTAAATTAAAGTCCCATTAAAGATGCACAGTTGGTTCAATTGTCATGTCATAGTTTCCAATTGTTACGGCGTATTGGGGCTATTTACTAAAGGTCCGTGGAGCATTTGCGTCGGATGTCATGGTATTCGGGATTCGCAGTGGCTAGCGGGCTTTCATGCGCAGAAATCGGGGGAATGGGCGTGTCGGCCGCTTTGACTGATTCGGCCTGAGGCGGAATTTACGATTCCCATTTTCTGCCACCCCCTGCCCTAGCTGACCGTGCATCGCGCCGTTTTGCCCCCGGGACAGAGCGGGGGAGGAGGGGAAGCGACACACAGGATATCGGGCGCACCTCTTAGTGAATGGCGGCACAGGCACTTCGTCGGAGACACATGACACTTTTGGGAATCCTTCTGGAAGGGCTATGTAAAATGTGGCCCATAATGTCCATTGTGATGTCAGAGGTTCCTCTGGTAATAAGGTTCCCAATAGTCCAGTGTCTTAGTGTCCATTGTGATGTCATAGGTGTTCCTTCCTGGTGTAAAAGGTTTCAAAGTATTGCATTAGAGTTCCAGGTTGGATGCAGAATATTTACTATTTTGTACATGGATTTGGCAGGGGCTTCGTATTCTGCAACATGTGGTGGCCTTATCCTGTTTTTCTCTCCAGGTGATGCACAATACTGACAGACTTTTCAAGACAGTGACCCTAGTGGTTACTCTGTACTGGTACTTTTATTCTTCAACGTTATAATTCAAGTTTCAAAAGACTCTGTGGAGCGGCAATGGCTTAAGTATCCAAACGCTACAAACCTGGCCGTAATGGCAATAGTAAGTTTCCGTAAGGAGAGGCTTTATTAAGTACTACCCCGTTTCCAGACGCATTTCTAAAATCGGGCATTACTATTGCTATAACGTGCCAGAGGGTAACGCCGGCTCGCCCTTCCTCCGATTGCGCACGAGGATTCGACACATATCTCTGACTTCCATACGTTATAATGATATTGCGAAATGGGAGGTTATGTTACGGAACGCGGCCCTACCTTTCCCGGGCCCCTTTGCGTCCCATGAAAGGAGCGCGCTCATGCACAGTCATGTTGCACAACGGAGAAAGATAACATAACAAATGTAAAACGCGATTAAAGTCGTGATACCAACAAAGTTCGCGTGTGTGGACACTCTTGAGTAACCTATTACAATATCAGCGCTGTTAGTTTTGCTTGTTCCGTCAGTAGACTGTACTATAAGGAACAATTCAGACGAAGTAGCCTTCGTATATTATTACGAGGTGGCATTTCGAAGAGAGTGGCCTTAGTAAGGGGGTGACGAGCACAGCAAGGAGAGCCTAATTTACATGATCAGAAACCAATATGCAATCACCCCCGGGTGTGCGGTGCCCTTTTGCCATTGGCTGGTATGAGTGATACATTCTGTTTTTTAACTCCTTTTGTATTATATTTTGGGGGAACATCCATACTATTGGCGTCCCAGGCAACGCCTGAAAACCTCGGCGATTACTCTCACAGTATTGGGGACTTCTAGTTAATGATTAAGGGTGCTATGGGTGATGATGAGGTAATATTATTGACAGCTCTATGAAGGGGTGGGGATATTGCGTGGGTATTGGGGGGACCGTGTTTAAGAAAGAGCTTTAAGAAATAATGGTTAAACGTTGTTGAGAAGCAACATAAGGGTGCACGCATGGGGTATAAACACCCGTATATATACAGAAGACCAATAAAGTGGGTTGTGTATGTGATGAAATTCCTTTTTGGGGTTCTCCTAGCGCTCCGGTGCTGCTAGCTCCCATTGGGATCCGTAGGCGATGACACAACCGTCCCGACGGCTGAGATGGTTGTGACCATTTAGAAAGAGGGGAAGCAAAAAGTTTATATTTTTTACAAAACGTTGTCCTCTAAAGCAAGAGAACCCATTAGAACGCACAACATGTCGGGACCTACTATTCTTAGTTTCCACAATAATTGAAAGCAAATCCATTGGTATCACAGAGTGTATCTAATCCAAGTGTGGACCTCCTTACCCCTCGGTTTAGGCAAGGAGTTTAGGTTTTACGAAGTTGACCACGACCAGGATATGTAGTGATCGTCTCGTGAGATTGGGAATTTACAAGGCCAAGTCACACGCCACCCAGTTATCTCATTGTCCACCGGTCCTGGGAGGAGGTGCTTTATTGAAGTACATTAGTAACACACTCACTAACGTACAGGACGCCAAGAAGGGCAGTACTCGGTTTATGATGAGAAGACTGTGTACCGGGAGGTGGAGAAATTCCGCCAGTAATCCTAACGAGCGCCAGGGGCACTCCAGTATAGCATCACACGCCTCCCGCCTGTAGTCATCTTGGATGTCCACATTTTCCATATTTGGCTGGGAGCAAATGTCCATAATCACGGTCCTGTGGATGATTCTGGGCTGCCGCAACGGGTGCTCCAGGATCGGGCGATTGTGATAGTGGCTGCGCGCGCTTTCATGCCGGACAGAAAAGTTAGAGAAGGGGCGTGCGCCGTTACAGACGATCCAAATGATTCGGAGCTGAGCACGGATTTGAGATCATTCCCAGGGGGGATTGTTGCCGAGTGTCATAGACCATACTCGACTTGGTGGGAACCTCACGACAATGCACTACATGCGACCTGGGAAGAAGACGCGTCCGCAAGCAAGTCCGAGCCTCAGCACATGACCCTGGCGGGAAGCATAACCATACCCACAATGCACCGATACGAGCAAGGCCAACGCTCTTCATCGATGAGTCTGGATATTTGCAGTATGTGTTCATCCAAGGTGGGAGACAATGCTATTCTGGGAATACTCCGTGGAGTGTAAGGTAAACGATGAGCTTTACAGGAATAGGATGCTTACCGACAACCAAGCGCTCGCTTTTTTAATTGCATTGAGAGCTTAGCCATTCTAAAAAAAACACTTTTATGTGTGCAAGTGCTCTTACGTCGGCAACTCGCGAAAACGCACAGATTCGGCTTTCCTCTGCACTATCAGTCCCACATAGGTGAAGCCTTGGGCACCAATGGTCTTGTCCACTTCCATCCATGACATACGAGGTCCAAACCACCCAACAGAAGGACTCCCATGGAGGCCGGCCATGTGGAAATCCTCACCCCCGTTCCTATCGAGCACACAATTGACCTCTCGGGATCCTTTCACTTGCCCCATTTCCTTTTCTAAACATACGAGTTGACAGCTGACTCCACAATCCGTGTGTCGCCCATAACTCGACTTCCTTACGTTAGGTCGCCATTAACTTCTCGCGTCGGAAGTACAGGAGCCGATTGCGTTTCTTACTTTGAGCCGCGCCGATTTATTCATTCTAACCAGGCTCTGTCCCTAACAGGCAATCAAATGCGTCAATCACTGTGCACGGCCTACACAACAACGTCCTACAACCCCGCAATGGCGTGATCAGGGACAGGTACGCTCGAGGGGCATAGTATCACCTGGCGATTCGGATAAAACGGCCGCAGCATTGGGAGTGTGTGACCAATAAGTTAGTAATTTACCTGAAGCAACGCTCTCCGGCCCAGCCACAAACAATACCACATGAATTACACAAAACAAACGCGAACATGATAAATCCTCACAAATAATAATTCCTGTGGAAATTTTCAATTAACATTGTTCCATTTATGTTATATGTTAGCTTTTCCCTATATTGTCTCCGGGGATTACCTTATTACATACCCGATGCGTAGAAGAAAAATCAGGGGGGATTCATACCACGAATTGGGACATTCGCGGCTCAGTACTTATCCTGGGGTCCTGTCGTGCGATGTTCCCGTGAGCTGGCGAGTTCTCCGTAGAGGGGGATAGGGTCTTCCGGCGCGTCACTCAATTGGCGTGCTGTTCCAAGAAGCCGGTGTACTGTCTGCGTCCGCGGGTCACCGCCGAGCGTTTACATCTCTTCCCTGCATTGGCAACGACTTGAAGGGTTGTTTCGACCACTCGTTTTTTTATTATAATTCGCGATTTTTTTTTCGGATCGTCAGGTTATTCCGATTTCTGTCGCTGGATAAGCCGACTGATGATTGCGGTGCAAAAATCCGATGCATGCGCAAAATCACGAAGGAATTCGGGTTGACAAAATGGAAAAAAGTCGGAACCCGAAGAAAGTGCGGGCCATTAGTAAAGAGCCCCATTTGTTATGTGGGGCAATAGGAAGATACACAGGGAAGCCAGCAAGGGGCGAAGTATTAAAAAGTAGAGGCATATTACATGTAGGAAGGTCCGAGGTAAGTAGATAACTTTAATGGAGCTTAGATACAGCAGCTCAGCCTATGTAAGGGGAGTGTACCATATGACGGAAGTTAGTACAGCGGCTCAAGTAAGGTAGAGCTTAAGTAATGCCCATCTTAGATACAGAAGCTCAGCGTACGGTGGATGTCTTCTATTAATAACGGTTTAGATACAGCAGCTCAGCTCGGTTGTCAAAGGTGGACTGTCTATAGAATAACGGCTTCTTAGACTTAGATAACGACACTCAGCCTCAGTAGGTGGAGGACCTAGATATGACAGCTAGATAAAACAGGTCGACTATGTAAGTGAATGGCCTAATAAAAATGGAAAGCTGATACAGCAAGCTCAGCTCTATGTAAGGTAAATGTCTACAAGGCAGCTTAGATTACAGCAGCTCAGCTCTATGTAATGTGGATACCTCTATAATAGCAGCTTAGATACGCAAGTCAGCTCTATGTAATGTGGGACCTGTCATAAATGGGCAGCTTTAGATAAAGCAGCTCAGCTTACGTAAAGGGTAATTGTCTCTATACAAATGGCAGCTTAGATACGCGCTCAAGATGTTACGGCTCTCAGTTATATTAGTGAGAATATTCTATGAGGATAGGAGAAACTGTAACCATCTTACAGGCCTGCTATTCTCTATGCATCAGTAAATTGCTAATATACTGATGGCTGATATGATCTCTGATGTTAATGAAAGAGGACAGGGGGCTTAAAGCAGGGACGGGAGGGGGGAGTGGTTAACTGGCTTGCGGCTTGGGTCATTAAATCTAGCGCACACAGCTAAAGGTTGAAAGGATTCACAATCCTTAGTTTGCCAGAGCTCTTGTGGGTGTCCTACTTATAGAGCCCAGCCACGAGTAGAGCACTGTGTCATTGTTCTAGAGTGTCTATATCCCATGTAGCTGTGGAACATAGGTCACTTATCTGTGACTTTCTGCTGAGAATGTTGCGACATTTGTTTCCTCTCCTTTCCCCCAGAACATCGTTCTCGCCCTCCCTCCCGGCGCACGGGCTATCCTCTGCCGATGTCTAGCAGCCATCCGCCATGTATTCCACTTTGATTCCTCTCTCCGTCTCTCACTGCAATACCTGACAATTGCTGTACCCTCGCTACTCACAACGAAGACCGGACATTAGTAATGGAGGCACTGAAGATGTTTTTTGGGATTAACTGCCAGTTTATATCCATGGTGCGTGTGTTATCGCGTTCTGGGAGGACGCTTTGATATATTTCCGGACACCAATAACAGTTGTATCGGAGTGGAGGCTTAATTGGTTTTCGACGGGAGGAGCATTGCTAGAGGAGGAGCGCAGGGTCTGCAGGAATCCCGCCGATTTTATGGCCGAGCAGGCTTTGGTTCCCCACTCACATGGAAGGATGATGTCAGCTCTGTAGTACTGGTGGGGCCGGGGGGGGGAGGGCTTAATAAGGAAATGTAAGTACAAAGCATTCTTTATACATACACAGTCAGTCTTTTGATAGCATAACGTCGTAGATAGATCTTACCTAGATGAGATCTGCGGTAGCTCCCTTCAAATGGAATTGATAGTAGCTCTTATAAGGGGGGGTTCATTATCAGCCTAGATGGTGCACTTTTTTTTTGGTTTGTATTTTAGTGACTTTTTGAGCACAAATTTTTAGTGAATTTTTTTGCGCCTCCTTTTCAGCTGCCACAGAGGCACCGTGTAGCAGTTTTCGGTTGTCTTTGTATTTCTCCTGCTACAGATGTTGCGCCTTATAACACCCAGTCCTGACAGTGATTTTAAGACGTGAGAAGTGTCATCTGGCCCATATCCTCCGTCAGAACCAGTGTGGTCTACCTGCTTCCACAGGGAAGAATTCTCATGTCATGTGGTAGCTCTGCATCAGAAAGGTATATCGTATCCTGCACTACACAGGGGACCACTCTCTGTATTCCTGTCGCTAAGCCGGCACACACTTCTCTTACGATCTGCTACACAGGGGATACTCTCTGTACTGTCTGCAGCTCCTTGACACACTTTGTTCTGCAGCTTCTGCGTACATCAGGGGGAAAAAGCCAACTTCTCTGTCTGGCTGCAGGCTCCACATCACCTCTATTCACTTGTACCAGATGCTACACGGGGGACACTTTTTCTGTCCTATCTGACAGCTCACTGCACCTTCATGCGCATCCATGCTTACCAGGGACACACTTCTCGTGTATGTCTGCATGCTCCACCACCCAATCTCTTTCATCGCTCCACAACTAATTGGGTTGGGACTAACTTCACATGTACTGTCCTGAGCGTTCCCACCCACCCACGACTTCTCATCTATCCTTGCTACAGTCACATAGAAGAGAAGTGTGTGGGATGGGCAGACAGGACAGAGAAGTGTCCCTGTGTAGCAGGATAGAGGAGAAGTGTGTAGGAGCTGCAGACAGTACAGAGAAGTGTCCCCGTGTAGCAGGATAGAAGGGAAGTGTGTGGGAGCTGCAGACAGGACAGAGAAGTGTCCCATGTAGCAGGATAGAAGAGAAGTGTCTGGGAGCTGCAGACAGGACAGAAAAGTGCTCCGTGTGGCAGGATAGAAAAGAAATGTGTGGGAGCTGCAGACAGGACAGAGAAGTGTCCCATGTAGCAGGATAGAAGAGAAGTGTGTGGGATGGGCAGACAGGACAGAGAAGTGTCCCTGTGTAGCAGGATAGAGGAGAAGTGTGTAGGAGCTGCAGACAGTACAGAGAAGTGTCCCCGTGTAGCAGGATAGAAGAGAAGTGTGTGGGAGCTGCAGACAGGACAGAGAAGTGTCCCATGTAGCAGGATAGAAGAGAAGTGTCTGGGAGCTGCAGACAGGACAGAAAAGTGCTCCGTGTGGCAGGATAGAAAAGAAATGTGTGGGAGCTGCAGACAGGACAGAGAAGTGTCCCATGTAGCAGGACTGATGAGAACAGTGGTGTGATATAATTGTATAAATTTAGCACGCAATCAAGTATTCACATCAATGTTGCCATTATTTCAGTAATATCATATTACGCTCATCACTAATGCACAACAGCTAGGATAAAACTGTAGTGTTGTATGGGCAGTATGATTAGCATCATATATAATAGCGTACAGATAGCCCCCTACAGCGTGGGTCCCGAGCCTCACTCAGCTGTCCACCGGGGTCTATCAACCGCCATCTTATTAAGACTGCAAACTAAGGAGCCGTTTCATTGGTCTGAGATTTTTGCCCTCTCAAAAACAAAATCCGTGTTTGTCTCTGGAGCCGCGCGGCCCCCCTTCCTCCTCATCGCTATACTATCCTTCCCCAGACAGCGCTACGTCTAAATAGGATAAAATCTACCTCTACTACTTCAAACAAAATTGTAAGATTTGCATCGGCTCCATCATTTTCAAGGTGATCTTTAATAAAATATTTTTTGCTACCCCCCCCCCCCTCTCCTCTCCCGCCCCCATCATCTTCCCGGTTGAAAAAAAATCCATGTGTTGTCGCGAGCTAATTGATCTGCGAAATGAACTTTTTTCAAGACGGCAACCAAGGACAAAAAAACTAAAAATATGGATGGTAGACAACGAAGATTGTAGTAAACCTCTCCACTGCCGGGGGTTCAAGCCTATCGGCAGGGAAGTCAAGGTCAAGGGGACATAGGGAGAGACAGGCAGGTGATAGGAAGACAAGCGGCACATTGCACAGTGATAAATACTTCTGTCGTTCACAGAGCGTTAAGTGCAAAAGTGAGAGCGGGAGACGGTCCCGTGCAGATATCCAGCACGATAAATACCTTATCTCTAAAAGGAACAATTAGGTGAAGATCTGCTGTTTCCCTTGCTGCATGTGCAGCTATTTTCCCTTTTATTTATTTACGTATTTAAGCTTCTAATTTATGATATTGGTACAACATAGAACACATTAAATTCTACTATAATAAACAAATATATTAAAATAAAACCCATAAACATTGGACATAATCCCTTTAAAGGTAAGATTCCGATGAAACTGAAAATTAAAAAATGATATATGATGTGCTTCATCTCTCACCCTCAGTTCCATCACCTGCTGCCTCCTGACCTCTATCAGAAGCTCAGAAGATGTCCCAAATTGTGGCATAAGGCTCCCTGCAAAATATCATTGGCTCCACGGACTATGGCAGTGAAACATTCTCATACTAATAAGGTAACAACAAGGTAGTAGAGCTCTATGTACGTAGGAACAGGAGTCGCATGTGCTGGAATAAAAAGAGATAAGCCATTAAAGGAGTTTGGCTGAGATGGAATTGTTTGCAATGACCTGCACAATAACTGTAAAAAATAAAATGGGAAACCTCTTGTTAACTTCTCTGTCTCCCGCTCTGTTACCAGCACTGCGTGCTCTTGTTTCGTGTCAGTCTCATATATCAACCACCTGCCTAGGCAGTCACAATGAGATCCCGTGCAGATAAATATAAAACCTAGGCCTTGTTCCAGGTCTGCAATGGTACATGCGGTCTGGTGTACGATTCATCCCGCACCTCGTTGACAGCCAGTGAATGCTAGTACACGAGCTTCAGCAGTCACTGGCAACACGTCAGAGCAATACCAAGTTGGTAGAGGTTTCGTTTTTAACTTGTAGCATTAAAAATTTTCTGCTGGAAAGGACATTTGGATAAGATGAAGTCCCCCTATTCCCGACCAGCATGTCTTGTGTTACCCTACAGTGATCTTTTTGTCCTATTTCCTCCGCAGGGGTAGATTATCCTCCAGATAATATTTGACAACCAGATAAAGAGCTAATCACCTTATTAACTTGTGACATCCATCATCCTGTCAGAGAAATGATTTGGAGAGGTCATCACAAACCTCGCCCGCCTCACTTTTAAGTGGCGTCTCGGTGTGAAAAGATGTAATCTCATAATCTTTCTATACGCCGCTATCCTTGCCTCAACCACAATGAATTATCCAGTTCTTAGCACCTTCCCGTCTTTCCTTCTTCTCCCCTTCTTGACATTTGTTCCATCTTATACTTGATCCACTAAACAATCACACAGGCTCTTTGAATAAGGTCTATGAGGTCAGGGCACATGGAACAGCGCACACTTCTCTATGGCTGTGTTAGAACTGCAGCGTACATTAAAAGGTGTCTTGGGTTAATACAGACATACAGCCGAATTATGCAAAATATATGTTTTTTTTTTCTTTATAATTTGAAGATGAACCAGAGCTCCAAAACTTCTGTGACCCTGAGAAAGCAGTATACATAAAATACACTCCAAACGATCCTGTCATAAGTTCGACTGTGATGTCAAAGTTGTTCCTTGATGAGGTCACGAGTTCCATGCTATGATGTCATGTTCCATTGGATTTAGTTTCTTCACATTGATTAATGTCACAGAGTTCACTGTGATAGTCGTAATAATGCACACATTCGATGTCATAATTGTTTATCCAGTTGTGAATGTGCATAGGTTCCCAATGTTAAGTCATAATGTTCCTTAAGAATCCACCAGTGCCGTTGTTATTTCATAATTCATTTGATGTGTCATCGTGTTCCATTGTGTTGTGAGTAGATTCATTAGGAGTCACAGAGCTCCGCTGTGATGTCGTCGGTGGTCCATTGTGATGTCGTATATGCACACTTTGATGTCACTATAGTTCCCATTGTGATGTCATAGTGTTCCAAGGTTAAGTCATAAGTTCCTTAAGAGTATGCCACAGTGTCCCGTTTTTATGTCTAATGTTCCATGTGATGTCATGTGTTCCATGTGATCTAGTTATATTCCATTATGATGTCCCCGAGCTCCACTGGATGTCGTGGGTGTCCACTTGTGTTGTAATGCCCCATTCGATGTCCATATGACCATGTGTCGGTCATAGTGTTCCATGTTGATGGTCACCGAGTTCTCCATTGTAAAGTTTAAAGTCCCATTAAAGATGCCACAGTTGTTCAATTGTCCATGTATAGTTTCCATTGTTAGGTATTGAGGGCTTATTTACTAAAGGTCCGTGGATGCATTTGCGTCGGAGTTCAATGCGTATTCGGGATTCGGCAGTGGCTACGCTTTCATGCGCAGAAATCCGGGGGAATGGGCGTGTAAGGCCCTTTGACTGATTCGGCTACGTCGTGAATTTACAGATTCCACATTTTGGCTTGCCAACATACCTGCCTTAGCATGACCGGTAAGCATGCGCCTTCCCCTGGGACCTAGCGGGGGGGGAGCGACACATCAGGATATCGGCGCACCATCTAATGAATGGCTGCACGTGCACTTCGTGGGACACATGCACTTTTTGGGAATCCATCGTCTGGACGGGCTATTATAAATGTGGCCCATAATGTTCCATTGTTGGAGTCCAGTAGGTTCCTCTGGTAATAGGTTCCCAAAGTCCTGGCTTAGTGTTCCATTGTGAGTTCATAGGTGTTCCTTCCTGGTGTAAAAGGTTTCAAAGTATTGCATTAGAGTTCCAGTTGTGATGCAGAATAATTTACTATTTTGTACATGATTTGGCAGGCATTCTGGTATTCCTGTCAACATGTGGTGGCCTATCGCTCCTTTTTCTCCTCCAGGTGATGCACAATACTGAAAAACTTTCAAGAGTGACCCTAGTGGTTATCGTACTGGTACTTCTTATTCTTCAACTTTATAATTCCAGTTTTCAAAAGACTCTGTGGACGCATGGCTCTAATTCCACACGCTACAAACCTGGCGTAATGGCAAGTAAGTTTCCGTAGGAGAGCTTCTATTACTACTTACCCCCGTTTCCGCTGCAATTTCTAAAATCGTGGCATCTACTATTGCTACTACGTGCCAGAGGGTACTCCGGCGTCGCCCTTCCTCCATTGCGCCACGAGGATTCGACACATATCTTCTGACTTCCATCGTTTAAGTATATTGCGCAAAATGTTGCGAGGTTTGTTTCGCGCGCCCACTTGCCGGCCCTTCTGTGTCCCTGAAAGGAGCGCTCGCCTGCACAGTCATGTTTGTCACACAGACAGATAAACATAACAAATGTAAAACGCTATTAAAGTCGCTGATACTCAACAAAGTTTCGCCTGTGAACTCTTCAGAACCTATTACAAATATCAGCGCTGTTATTTGCCTTTGTTCCGCAGTAGACTGTACTATAAGGAAATCAGACGAAGTCAGCCTCGTATATTATACAGAGGTTGGCATTCAGAGAGTGCCTTAGTAAGGGGGTGACGAGCACAGCAAGGAGAGCTCATTTACATATCAGAAACCATATGCAATCACCCCCGCGTGTTGTGCGGCTGCCCTCTTTGCCATTGGCTGTATGAGTGATGACATTCTTGTTTTTTAACTCTTTTTGTATTATATTTTGGGGTGATACAGCCACTTACTATTGGCGTTCATGGCAACGCCTGAAAACTCGGGACCTTACTCTCACAGTATTGGGGACTTCTGTTAATGTAATACAGGGTGCATCTGGCTGATGATGAGTAAATTATTGAAGCTTCTATGAAGGGTGGGGATAATTGCGTGGCTATTGGGGGGACCGTGTTTAAGAGAAGAGCTTTAAAAGCATAATGGTTAAACGCTGTTGAGAAGCACATAAGGGTGGCACTGCATGGGGTAAATACACCCTATATATACATAGCACCAATAAAGTGGGGGTATGTGTGAATTCCTTTTGGGTTCTCCTACGCTCCGTGCTGCTAGCTCCCCTTGGATCCGTAGGTCGATGACATCTAACTCGTCCCGACGGCTTGAGACTGGTTGTAACACCATTAGAATGAGGGGAGTCCAAAAAGTTATATTTTGAACAAAACTTGTCTCTAAATGCACAGAGAACCCATTAGAACCACAACAGTGGACCTCATATTTGTAGTATTCCCAATAATTTGAAAGCAATCCTTATCAAGAGTGTATCAATCCAGATGTGGCTTCCTTACCCTCGGTTTAGGCAAAGTGTAGGTTTACAGCTTGACCACGACCATGATTTAGCTGATCGTCTGTGAGATTGGGAATTTACAAGCCAAGTCACCGCACCCATATCTCTTTGTCACACGGTCCTGGGAGGAGGTGCTTATATGAAGTACATTAGTCTAACACACTCCTAACCGTACAGGAGCCACAGAAGGGCAGTACTCGAGTTTTATGGACCTGTGTCGGAGGTGGGACATTCCCTCAGCAAATAAGCGCCAGGGGCATCCAGTATAGCATCACACCTCCCGCCTGTAGCATCGTTGATGTCCACATTTCCATATTTGGCTGGGAGCAATGCCTAATCCTGCGTCTGTGGGATTTGGTGCGAACGGTGCCGGATCGGCGATTGTTGATAGTGGCTGGTCCGCTTTCATAGCGACAGAAAATTAGGAGGGGCGGCGCCGTCTACAGACGATCCATGATTCGGAGCTGAGCACGGGATTTGAGACATTCAGGGGGGATTTTGTCCGAAGACTGCACTAGACCATCACCAGGCTGGAGGGAACTGAAATGACAGCACTGGAAGAAACGCGTCGCGCAATAGCAGCACATGACCTCGGAGACCACACAATCAGTACACATGGCTAACGCTCATATCGAGTGCTCGGATCTTAGTAATCGGTTGCATTCCGGTTTGGGACAATGTAATTCTGGGATCCGCGGAGCTGTAGGTAAACGTGGCTTTACCGAATGATGCTTCCGACAACCAACTGCTTTTAATTGCATTACTAGCCATTCTAAAACCTTTTGTGTGCAGTGCTCTTACTGAGCAATACGCGAACAACGCAGATTCGGCTGTTCCTCTGACATCCTCCCATCATAGGTGAACCTTGGGCACCAATTGTCTTGTCACTTCCATCCATGACATACTGTAGGTCCAACCACCCAACAGAAGACTCCCATGGAGGACCGCCCATGTTGGAATCCTCACCCCCGTTCATCAGCACACACATCTGACCTCTCGGGATCCTTATCACTTGCCCCATTTTCCTTTTCTAAACATATCGAGTCGTGACACGCTGACTCCACAATCCGTGTGTCGCCATAACTCGACCCTTAGTTCTCGCCCTTAACTTCTCGCGTCGGAGAGTAACAGGAGCCGATTGCGTTTCTTACTTTGAGCCAGCGCCATTATTCTTCTAACAGATCTGTCTAACAGCAACAAATGGTTCAATACTCACGGCCTACACAAAACGCCTACACCCCGCAACCGGCGTGATCAGGGACAGGCGCTGAGCGTCGGGGATGAAGGCGCACTGGAGTGTATCGTATAATCCTGGCACCTCGCGAATACAATACGGACGCACGCATTGGTGATGTGCCTACCAAATAAGTAGCTAATATTCCATACATGCCATTACTGTTTACTTTACTAATTGTACCTGGTCTAAAAATACAACCACAAGAGACAATACCAGGGGCATATTACACAAACAAGGGACTGATAATGCGCTCCAATTAACTTATCCTTGGATTCTGTACGCGTTCGCATTAGTTCGTGTTCCCGAGTATTGTCTCCGGGACGTACACGATGCGTAGAGAATCGATTCATACCCGATACTTGGGAAATCGCGCTAGATATCTGTGGGTCCTACGTGCGAGGTGTTCGTGAGCTGGCGAGTCTCCGAGGGCGGAGGTCTTACCGCGTCTCCTCAATTGGCATGCTGTTAAGAATGCGGTGTACTGTCTTGCGACCGCGGCGTCTTTAAAGCCGGCGTTTATCATCTTCATGTTTTCCTGCATTTTCGTGCGAAGCGACTTGAGGCGTTGCATCTTCGACATCGTTTTTCCATATAATCGCGATTTTTCGGATGCCAGTTATCCATGGTGGAAAGCGAATGATTCGGCATCGTGGGAAAACACGAAGGATTCGGTACAAGAAAATACCAGAAAGTGCGGGCCTTAGTAAATGCAAGCCCCATTTGTTATGTGGGCATATGAATACACAGGGAAGCCAGCGGGGCAAGTATTAAAAAGTAGGGCATATACATGTAGAAGGTCGTAGTGAATAGATACATTTAATGGAGCTTTAGATACAGCAGCTCAGCCTATGTAAGGTGGATGTACATATGACGGAAGCTAGTACAGCGGCTCAAGTAAGGTAGATGTCTTAAGTAATGCCCATCTTAGATACAAGAAGCTGCAGCGTACAGGGTGGATGTTTCTATATAATAACGGTTTAGATACAGCAGTCTCAGCTCTTGTAAGGTGGACTAGTCTATAGTAAAACGGCTCTTAGACTAGTCAGCAGCTCAGTCTAGTAGGTGGAGACTATAATATGACAGCTTAGATAACAGGTCGACTATGTACGTGATGTGCCTATAAAATGAAAGCTGATACAGCAAGCTCACTCTATGTATCAGGTAAATGTCTACAAGTGCAGCTTAATTACGCAGCTCAGCTCTATGTAATGTGGATACCTCTATAATAGCAGCTTAGATACGCAAGTCAGCCTCTATTACTGTGGCTTCTATAAAATGGGCATTTAGATAAAGCAGCTCAGCTTACGTAAAGGTAATTGCTCATATAAATGCAGCTTATATACAAGCGCTTCAAGATGATTACGGCTCTCAGTTATACTTATGAGATATTCTCTCTGAGATAGGAGAAACTGTAACCTCTTACGGCCTGCCATATTCTCTATAGCACTCAGTTAAATTGCTAATATACTATGGCTGCTAATCCTCTGATGTTAATAAAGAACAGGGAAAGCAGGGACGGAGGGAGGTCTGTTGCGGCTTTCCATTAAATCTAGCGCACACAGTAAAGGTTGAAGGATTACAATCCTTAGTTTTGCCAGAGCTCTGTGGGTGTCCTACTTATAGAGCCCAGCCACGAGTAGAGCACTGTGTCATTTTCTAGAGTGTCTATATCCCATGTAGCTGTGAACATTAGGTCACTTCATCTGTGACTTTGCTGCTGGAATGTTGGACAATTTGTTTCCTCTCCTTTCCCCCAGAACAACTCGTTCTCGCCCCCTCCCTCCCGGCTAGCACGCCTTCCTCTGCCGATGTCTAGCCAGCTCCCCATGCTATATCCATTTGATTCCTCTCTCCGTCTCTCACTGCATACCTGACAATTGCTGTACCCTCCGCTACTCACACGAGCCGACATGTAATGGAGGCCTGAATGTTTTTGGATTAACTGCCAAGTTTTTATCCATGGTGCAGTGTGTTACCGTCTGGGAGGAGCTGTATATTTCGGCACCAAATAACATTTCGTTCGGAGTGAGGCTTATTGGTTTTCGAGGGAGGAGAAATTGCTAGAGGAGGAGCGCAGGGTCTGCAGGATCCCGCCGATTATATTGGCCGAGAGGATTTGGTTCCCACCATATGAAGGATTGATGTTCAGCTCTGAGATTGTGGGCGGGGGGGGGGGGCTTATATAGAAATTTATAGTAACACAAGCATTCTTTATACATACAATTATCTATCTTGATAGCATAATCTAGATAGATCTTACCTAATAGATCTGCGGTAGATCCTTCACAATGGAATTGATATATCATATATATTAGGGGGTTCATTTATCGCTAGACCTGGTGCACTTTTTTTGGGTTGTATTTTAGGACTTTTTGAGCACAATTTTTGTGAATTTTTTTGCGCCTTTTCAGCTGCCCAGAGCACCGTGTAGCAGTTTTCGTGTTTTGTCTTTGTATTTCTCCCTGCTACAGATGTTGCGCCTTATAACACCCAGTCCTGACGTGATTTAAACTGAGAAGTGTCATCTGGCCCATATCCTCCGCTCAGACACCAGTGTGGTCTACCTGCTTCCACAGGAAGAATTTCTCTGTCATGTGTAGCTCTCCACAAAGTTATCGCTATCCTGACTACACGGGGACCACTCTGCTGTTGTCCTGTCCTACAGCCGGCCACACTTCTCTTACTATCCTGCTACACAGGGGATACTTCTCTGTACTGTCTGCAGCTCCTGACACACTTTTTCTGTCCTTCTGCTACATCAGGGGGAAAGCAACTTCTCTGTCCTGTCTGCGGCTCCCACACACCTCATTCCTTCGCTACCATCTACACGGGGACACTTTCTCTGTCCTTCTGCAGCTCACTGCACACTTCTCGTCTATCCATGCTACCCAGGGACACACTTCTCGTGTTCGTCTGCATGCTCCACCACCACATCTCTTTCTATCCTCGCTACAACATGGTGGGACCTATCTTCACTGTACTGTCTAGCGTCCCCCCACACACTTCTCTTCTATCCTGCTAACACAGGGGACACTTCTCTCCGATAGTATCGCAGCTCCTACACACTTCTCTTTATCCTGCTAACATGGGGAACTCTCTGTCTGTCTGAAGTCTTCCCACACACTTCTCTTCTAATCCTGCCTCCATGGGAATACCAAATCTTCTTTGTCCTGTCTGCAGCTCCCACACTCATTTCTTTTCTATTCCTGCCACACGGGCACTTTGCTGTCCTGTCTGCAGCTCCCAGACACTTTCTTCTATCCTGTAACATGGACACTCTCTGTCCTGTCTGCAGCTCCACACATTTCTTTTCTATCCTGCACACGGAGCACTTTCTGTCGTTCTGGCAGCGTCCCAGACACTCTCTTCTATCCTGCTACATGGGGACCACTCTCTGTCGTCTGCCAGCTCCTGAACCTTCTCTTCTATCCGCTACACACGGAGGGAAACACTTCCTGTCACTGTCTGCAGCTCCCACACACTCTCTTTATCCTGTGGCTACACGGGACACACTTCTCTGTCCGGTCTGCAGTCTCCCACACACTTCTTCTATCCCTGCACACGGGGACATTCTCTGTACTGTTCCCCCCCACACACTTCTCTTCTATCTGCTACAAGGGGACACTTCTCTGTTATCTGCAGCTCCTGCACCACTTCATCTTCTATCCTGCTACACGGGAGACATTTCTGTAGTATCTGCAAGCTCCTACACAATCTCTTCTATTCCTGCTACATGGGGACATTTTGTCCTGTCGCAAGCTCCACACACGTCTGTTCTAGTCCGAGAAGAGAAGTGTGTGGGAGCTGCAGACAGGACAGAGAAGTGTCCCCATGTAGCAGGATAGAAGAGAAGTGTGTAGGAGCTGCAGATACTACAGAGAAGTGTCCCCGTGTAGCAGGATAGAAGAGAAGTGTGCAGGAGCTGCAGATACTACAGAGAAGTGTCCCCTGTGTAGCAGGATAGAAGAGAAGTGTGTGGGGGGGAGACAGTACAGAGAAGTGTCCCCGTGTAGCAGGATAGAAGAGAAGTGTGTGGGA